>JAXCLR010000073.1:51043888-51059449 GCA_035584095.1 Annona squamosa
CAGGAATGAAAATTGCATTAAATTTAATTTGAAAATTACAATGTATAAAATGTTAAATCTAAGCTAAATATTACAAAGCTGAAATTAACAACTACAAAGCATTACAGAAAAACTATAATTAATAGAAAATTTATTTACCCCAATTCTTGCTCGAAAAACCGCTCTTTTTTAGAAGCAATCCAAGCCCTTGGAGTTTTTCCCACTTGACAAAGGTCCCACCTAGATAAACCCCACTTCAAGTGATGGGAGAGAGTTGTGTTTTTGGGATGAGTGAAGGGTCTTCTTTTATAGTTGTGGGAGGGGCCCTCCCTCCAACGTAGAATCCAATGTGGGATTCCACTTAGTTGCCTGCAAAAGCAACAGAAAGGGTCTGCACCTACTTGCCATACTTCCCAACGTATTCGAAGGCCTCCACGAGAATTGCGCGCGTCATAATCCAAACGAAAGTGGTAGGGAGATCTCCTGCTCGACAACTGCCGCCGTAACGACACCACCCGTTTTTGTGGCATAGCTTCTCCAAGTGAACTCCAAACCACCGACTGTCGGTGTTTTGTTTTAGAGAAAAAGATGTTTGATAAGTCGAAAAGATGTATGATTCGGAAAACGACCACAAAGCCTCCTCAAAATTGGGGAACAAACCAGGAGACTTGGTAGAAGAGATTTACATATTTTCTGAGGTTCCGACAAATAGACAATTACAGAGAAAGGAAAGAATGGTTAGCCATGCCGTAAGGAGCGAAAGGATTCAAACCAGGGCCGAAGACACGGAGATTCTGGAAATTGGAGAAGATAGAGAAGCCGATTAGAAGAAACCAGGGTGGAGAGATTACCATAATTGACGGTTTGAACGCGGAAAGCAGCCAGAAATCGACAACTAAGACAGAGGATATGGGAATTAACAGATCAAACACACATGAAAGGATGGAAATTATAGAGGACAAGAAGACAGAAGGAAATATCAGGCGGGAACATGGAGATGCGAGGCAACTGTGGGTTGCCGCTGATTCCTGAAATTAAAGGGGGCATTGGCTGTTAGATAGACAAGCTGTTGGGTATGGGCAGCTTTTGTTTGATGGCTGGTTGTTCAAAGGGGGAAATAAGAACGGCAATTTGCAATGGGTTTTCTGCCGCTGGTTCGTTGGTCGGTGTCTTGGCTGATTGTTGCTGTTGCGGTTTGGGATGCGTGGTTGCTTGGCATGGAGAAGACAAGCTGGAGGGAGAGAAATGCCAAAGGGTTGCTATCGTGACTGGATTTGGGGATGATTGCTGCTACGATTTTGGCACGGTGCTGATTGTCAGTTAGGAGGAAGAGAATTAAGGGAAGATGGATCACGGGGCTTTAATCGGCTATGGAAAATGGTTTTGGCCAGCTTGGAGTTTTCCCCTTTTTTTTTCAAATGGTGTACATGGTAGCTAGTTTGCCCCATAGATTGCCGGATTTGATTTGTGAGGAAGGAACGGGTTAGCAGCAATCTGGTTTTTTTTTATATATAAATGGTGGCTTTGATTGTGCTTCACCGGCTGGTTCGTTGGAGCACGGCTGGATTGGCCAATTGGGTATGCGGTGAAGTTGAAAAATTGGGGCTGTAGTCAATTGTGGGTTACTTGCTTTAAAAAAATGGAGCGGTTTAAATTGACGACTTGGCGTGCTATAAGCTTGCTTCGATTGCTTGATGGTCGACGGTAATAGTTTGGTCGGCTTGGAGAAGATGGGAAGCTCGCTGCCGTTTTGGGGAAGATGGAGCACCATAACAGGTGCTCCGGTGGTGCATGGTCGCCGTACTCATGCAGCAAACAAAAACGTGGATTTAAATATTTAAGTTTTGTCAAAATAATTTTCAATAAGCTTGCAGAGACTTTTAATTTACTTTTTAGCCCTTTTCGAATTTATTTATTTATTTATCTTAAAATGTTATAATAGTTTTCTTTATAACCATATTTTAGATTATATTTATAATTGTATGTATGAATTTTCTAATTAGATGGTTTTATAATTTGTCCAAATTATATTAATATTCTACTATATATTTTAACATTAAAATTTTCTAAGGGATTGAGTTATAATTTTATATTTTCAAAAAAAAATGTTGCAAAATAATCCATTTTATAGCGAAACTAAATATTTTATGAAAATATCATTTTCACGAAATCTTACTTAAAATATGCATTTAATTAATATTTTAATGTTTAACAATGTGAACTTAATATAAAATTAAATGATAATTTTTACAATTATCATTAAGTGTGTTTGGCAATGTGTATAAAATGTCAAGTTAAAACTTTTTAATCTAAAACTTTTTACTCTCCATAACTACTGTATTTTTAATTATTTTTTCACATTTTTCTATATAATTATCCTATTTTTCAATTATTTCTACACAATTACTTATACAATTAATCTATCTATTTTAATTTTATCCTCTTTACTCCTTATCATTATCCCTATCATATTACATCATTTAACAACTATACTCTATAAAACTTTTCACTAAAAATTTTATCAATTCTTAAACACACCCATTATATCATAAGGTTCTGTCCAGGAATACCAAGTCCTCTGAGATTTCAGGTCCAGTTAATTCATCTCATATATAAATAGATATGATCAACCCCTGATGATGTGGAGCTTTCATTAAAAAAATATGTGCATGTAATATTTTATATTATAAATACCCACTTCAGGATATTTTAATATACCGTCTATGTATATAAAATTGTTATAAAATGTCGGCCTGGAGGCTTTGGACTTCCATAAAAATAATATACATAATATACTACATATAATCATGTCGGGCTTGAGGGTTTTAACTCCATCAAAAATATACACACAATACTATATAAATAAATCGCCAGTCCTGGTACCCAGCGATGTTGAAACTCCAACAAAAAAATAATATATATTATACCTGCACATGTTGTAGGAACTATATGCATAACAAAATACAAATTTAATTTAATGTTCTATGTATTAGACAATCAATCCAACAATATATCATATTTTCACTAGATGGAATCATTCCAATAACCTCTTTAATCCATGTATAATTTTTATAATTAACACAATAAAAATCAAATCAAATCAATCACTGAACAAATCTAAAATCTATAGTTTATATAATATTTAATATGCCCAATCATGCTCTCCAAATTCCATAGACATCGTAGACACAATTTGCCAACTCACAATATTATTTCATCACAATCACCATTTTGCTAAATCATTTTCTTATCACTAGCTATTCCATTGAAAACTATTTAACAAATAATTTTCATAAGTAATCTCCAAAATAACTCAATTAATGCAATAAATGTGGCTCTAAAAGGAATTTAATTATTTCTTCACTTACCTTTTTGTAGAATCCACAGAGGAATTTTCTGAATGAAAATATTTTCTTTTCTTTCCACTCCCAATATACAATAAATTCTTTCTTTCCCTAATTTTTTTTGTTCATCCCTTTCCTTTCTCATAAATCCCAAATAAATAAAATTCCACCAAATCCCTCTTCATTCACACGTCTTCTCTTTCCCAAATCATCACTTAATCGCAACCTTCTGATATTCTCTATAGCAATGAGTTTTAAATTTTAAAATTTTAAAATCAAATCTTATCTTTTCGTGGGCCTTGCATAGATTAATTGCTAAAAGAAAAATTATATAATTCTACTAAGATGTAATTTGAATATATTATCTCCAATTTACTTGTCACAATTTCTAACTATCTTAGCTTTTCAATAATTTATTAATTTAAATTACAAATTAATTTAAATATATTTTAGAACCCATTTTCTTTAAAATTATAATTAACCACCTTGGTCAATAAATCAAAGTCAACAAGTCCATCTCAACTACTTTTACTAACACATCAAACGATTAAAATTTCAACGTGTCACATTAGTATGTCACGTCAAGTTGACATATTTAAGTTGGGTTATTATACTTGGTTTGCATCTATAAGTTAGCATAAGAACTCTTTTAATCAATATTTAATATTCTTTTCATCAAAAACTATTTAATATTCTCACGCGCTTATGAAAGGCCTGATCTTTTTATAATGTTTATATACATTACACAAATTGAAAGCATGAATTTTATGTCAACTAACCTGAAGTCAGTGCAATTAAACCAAAAATTGTGAAAGCTGATTCAGCAACCAGCTCATTAATGTTACAAAAAATTTAAAAATAGAAATAAAAGTTTGCCCAAACTTGTACAAAATGTTGGTAATCCACACCTCTTCTTATGCTCCATCATTAAGCCATGTCAAATTTAAATCCTTAACACCAGCCTTCAAATCTCCAACTTCCTCCCCACCACCTTCCCCCACCACCTTAATCTCTCCAACCACCACTGATGGGCCCAGCTCAAAAATATCCACACACAACTCGACCTCTTTCTTCCTCAAACACATCCACCGTTCCTTCACCACGACGCTGTATCCCAATTTCCTTCCCGTTTTCCGAAATCCTTCGCAAACGTCATCCGGGCAGCTCGTCGAAGAGAATCGCTTCACTGTTTTCTTGGCCGCCTCGAAAAGTCCAGACAAATCCAACCCAGAAGACATCGATATAAGATCAAAGGCGTTCATCATATTTCCCATCTCTCCGTCATGTAAGCCCATGCAGCAAGAAGAGCTCATCTGGTTCTTGGTCGAACGCCTGCTGATGACTTCATACGAGGACTTCTTGAACCAGCCCAGTTTACTCAAGCCCTCCAGAGAAATTCTCTTTTCTGGATTTGGATCCAATAGCCGAGAGATAACCCTTCTCATTGGCTTCGAGAACCACGGCGGGAATTCGTATTCACGCCTGTAAATCTTCTGATACATGGTGACGAGGTCGGCATCGTTGAAAGGGAGAAAGCCGGCAAGGAGAAAGAAGAGGAGGACCCCACAGGACCATGCATCCGCTTTCTCCCCCTCATACCCACTTCTTCTCACCACCTCGGGCGCGGTGTACGCTGGCGTGCCGCACGCCGTGTGGAGGAGTCCGTCACCCCTTAGCAGCTGCTCTGGCAGCGCAGAGAGCCCGAAATCAGAGAGCTTCGCATTCCCCTCCTCGTCTACGAGGAGATTGTGGGGTTTAATGTCGCGGTGCGCAACACCCGCGGCATGGCAGAATCGGAGCGCGGCAACGAGCTGCTGGAAGTACCGGAGCGCCTCAGCCTCAGGAAGCCGGCCACGGCTGCTGACGAGGGAGAAGACGTCGCCGCCGGGGAGGTGGTCCATGACCAGGTAGATTTTTGACTTGGTGGCCATGACTTCGTGGAGGTGGACGATGTTGGGGTGGCGGAGGCGGCGCATGGCGGAAACTTCTCGGACGATTCTGGATTCCATGGTGGCGTTCTTGATCTTGGATTTGTCAATGACCTTTACGGCCACGACGGAGCAGTCGACGAGGGAGCGAGCGAAGAAAACCTTCCCATACTTGCCGCTACCCAGGAGATGGCCGAGCTCATACTTTCCCAGCACAACCTTGTTGCTAAACGGCATCGCTGTTTCTGTCATGCCCTTTAAGATGTTGGAATTTAAGACGAGATAATATTAAATTTAAGCTTTTGTAAGAAATAAATAAATAAATAAAATTTAAAAGCTCTCTGCACTCGACAGAGCTTTGGAGAACTTGTGCCGGGCCGGATGCAGAAGACCATTCGTTGGCCTTTTTATACAAGTACATGGCTTGATGTTTGTACTTTGTAGGTGACGGTCAAAAAAGGACACATGCTAGCTGCAGCCGCCACTGACCGTTGAATGAACGTACATGGGGATTCTGAAGTAATTTACAAAATTAGCCTTGCGGAACGAGTAATTAATTTACGGAAATTGCCATGTGGTACGAAAAATTATTAATTAATCACGATTTGTGGGCTGCGTACAATGATGGGATTGTTGAAGGCCTCATGGCAAGATTTTCATAGAATATTTTATTTGTATTATAGTTGTGAGGCTTACTTGTGCGTGCTTAGGTGCATCGAATATCTAATGAATGCACCACGTGCTGATATCAGCTCGTAAACAATCGGATCTGTCCATTATAATCCAGGGATTTAGCAAACTTTATGGGATATTTAAATTATAATTTGATAGTTAATGCCAAAAATCTTTTACATTAGGAGACAGGCAAGTAAAGCTTCATCAGAATAACTATTGACAACTCAACAAGTTGATGCACTGCGTAATTTATGTAAAGATTTAGCATCTTATACTTATCTTCAGCATTTTGTAACTAGTCATAAATAGTAAAACCCATAACCCTAAAGCATGGTTGAATAGGGTTTAACTAGAATACGTTAAATCTATTTTCTTTTCCTTTGTGGATGCTTTCTTAGATTTATTTTCTTCTCCTTTGTGGATGCTTTCTTCTTAACATGGTGCCAGAGCAAGGTGAAGTCGTTTCTTTCTTGGATATCAAATTGTCTAAGTGCATCTCATCTTGCAACTGTTCCACATATCAATCCTCACTTTGAATTGTTGTTGCCTTGTCACCGTGGCATGTCTTCTTCCAAAATCATAGTTGCCCACTGCAACTCACGATCTATGTAAAATCCATAGGGATTTTTTAATGAAAAAATAAATATCGAAGGGATTAAATTAAAATTTTCAAAAAAGTTCCATAAACTAAATGCACAAATGGCCAGGTAAGGTTTTGAAGAAGAAAAAATACGAAATGACCAACAAAATGGAAGAGAAAGGAAGAAGCGAGAGAGATAGGGAGAAGGAAATGAGGGAGAGAAAACTTTAGGATTGACGGATTTGGATTTCTTAGGTAATGTTTAAAGTTAAAGAATTTGGGAAAAATGTTTGAAATTTTAGGTAATTAATGTCTTTTCCATTCTTTTTTTTCTTATCTATTGCATTCATTATATATGTTGTGATGATATGGAAGAAATTTAATATGAAATTAAGATGTTAAGTTAGAAATTCTAAACTCTAATAGGGTAAATGAAAGAAGTTTTTCCAAGAAGATGAAATATGAGCATGGAACATAGATGAAATTTTAGAATAAAATTTTATTGTGAAAGATAGTAATTATTTTAGAAAATTTGTGATGATGTGGGACAGGAGTGTCTCTAGATAGGTGTTTGAAATTTGAGAAAGAGGAAAATTGGGTATTTGAGGATGAAATTAAAGAAAATATTATTATTATTTTGATGTGGATTAAAGTAAAAAGATCTTGAAATCTTGCAAAGCCTAAATCTTGAAATCTTGCAAAGCCTGAAGTTGGAGATTTGGAAATTTGCATAAATGGTAAGTAGGAATTTCTTCACTTTTACTCGGATGATTATAAATGTTCGTGAATGTTTATTTATTACGGGCATGGATGTTTTGTGATGGTTTGGGTATTTTATTTGATACTTTTGTTAAAAAAATATTTTATTGAGATATATGTTTTTCATAGCTTTAGTTATTTGATTGAATTGAGTTGGTCACAAATTTATTATGTGTTAACAATGTTTTATAGAATTTTCAAATTTATGAAAGTATTTAAGTATGATGGTTATTCTTATGAGTATATAAGTACGAGCATGTTTTATGAATTCATCGTTGCATGATTAACATAACATGTACATGATGATCCTCTAGGCAAGTTGAGGAATGAGAAGAGTTGCAGTGTACTGTGGCATAGCCGTGTAAGATGTCTATTGATGATGAATCTACTGGGAGCATCGGGTTGACATGGATGTGATGTTAAGGACGAGCATGCATTGCATAAGCATTTGTAGTATAGTTATTGCTTGCGTGAGCATAGTATGGATGAGCATATGAATTGTAGAGATTGGGATGTTTGAGTTATTTGATGAGAAGAATGTTTATGTACTTCAACATTTGAGTTTTATGATTATCCTACTTACCAAGTTGGCATGGACTTATATTTTCTTATGTTAATGTTTTTATATGATAGAACCGAGGTAGGAACCCAACCTTTAGTTGGTGCTCAGATATAAGTGAGAAAAGATCCTGGTCTATTGGGGTATATATAAATTATTGTCCTAATTAGTAGAAATAGTCAAATTTAACATTTTTATGAGTAAACGAGTGATGTAGTGAGGACTTCTTGTAAAGCTTATCTTATTATAGAGTTAATATGTGAATGATTATGTTGATGGACAAGAGAAGATTTGGATTATTTAATTCGTTTAGCTTTTATATTTTTATGTTATATCTTATAATAGGTAGTATGATGTGAGGATGCTTATATAGGATGATTACATTTAACCTCTCAGCCTTATGATTTTGGGGAGATGCTACGAAATTTTCTAGTAAAATATAATGACCTTTGGCTAAGGGGGAAGACACAAATCAACATTTTATGCCTCTCTATCATTGTTTCTTCATTGTTACCAACAAAACACAGATTTGCCCCTGCCCTTCTTCAAAAAACTACTATTTTTCTAGCCCCACTAGGAAACCCCAAAAGTATTTATAAATCTTATTAAAGGGAAGACTATTTGAAATTTTCTAGAATCCCATTTAACCACCTCCCATGTCACACAAACGGTTCCAGCTACGTTTTAAAAAGAAAAAGAAAAAAATAAAAAAGAAGGAGAGAGAGAGAGAGAGAGAGAGGAAGTATGGCAATTTGAGAGGCGAATTCATCTAATGGTAGATTAAAGTTTGGAGAAGTGAGTTTCCTTCAGAAGGATTTGAAGCTGGAAGATTTAGCAAAAAAGTATGTGGAAATTAGGTAAGCAATTTCTTCTTAATTTTTCTTATATATTGTATTTATTTAATGTAGTATGGTGTTAGGATTAGAAATTATAAAACCTAATAGGGTAGGGAAAATAGGATTTTTCTATGGGAATGAGATATGAGCATGGAATTTAGATGGATAATTTTATAATAATGTTTTATATTGAAATATAATAGTTGTTATTAAAATTTTGAGGTGATGTAGAAGATAGGTGTTTGGAACTTGAAAAATAAGAAATGGAGATATTTTACGATGAAATTAAAGGAAAGACTATTAGAGCATTATTTAAGAATGAAATTAAAGTGAAGAATATATTAAAATCTTGTTGAGCTCGCACATGAGAATTTAGAAATTTATATAGAAGATAAGTAAGATTTGTATACTTTTGTTATATATTTAAGGATATTATTATTATGGACAAATTTTTTGTGATGAATTAAATGTTTTATTTGAGATTTTTGTAAAAATTTCTTTCTTGAAATGTATAATTTTCATGCTTTAATTATTTAATTAGGTTGAATGGTTTGAGAAATTATTTCGAATAATAATGGCTTTATGATAATTAATTTAATAATTGAGATGGATATGTTTTAGAATGAGTACATGAGCATGAGCATAATAGATGAGTGCATTATTAAATGTTGAGCATGGCATGTGTATGATGATTCTCTGGCTAAGCCGAGAAATAAGGAGAGTCACAACATACTTTGGTATAACCATGTAAGATATTTTGATGGTTATGATTCTACCGGGACACTAGAGTGACATGGATGATGGGTATTTGCATTGCATGAGCATTTGGAGCTTAATTGCTTGCATGAGAATTAAATGGATAAGCATATGCATTTGTGAAGTTTTAATGCTTTTGAGATAGTTGTTTATGAAGATGATCTTTGCATGCATTTACCTTTGGGTTTTACCATTATCCTACTTATTGAGTGAATCAAACTTATAAATTCTTATATTGATATTTTTAAATGGCAGGACCAAGGTGGGAGCCCAAGATAGAGTTAGTGCTTAGACGGAAATGAGGAGAGATCGTAGTCCGCCAAGCCATAAATGTGTTATTATCCTAGTTAGTAGAAAAATCAAACTCAACATTTTATTTAATGCATAAATGAGTAATGTAGTGAGAATTTCTTTTGTAAAATTTAATTTATTATGAAGTTGACATATAGTTGATTATGATATTGGATTGGAGGAGATTTGAATGGTTGATTTTATTTATCTTACATGTTTTTATATTATGTGTTATAATAAATTATATGATATGAGTATGCTTAAGGTGATTCCATCTAACTCCTTAGATTCACAATTTTGAGAAGATACTATCAAATTTTTTGGTGAAATATGATGCTTGTTGGCTAAGGGTAGAGGTTGCCTTTGGGTTGCCTTAGAAGTGGTATTAGAGAAAAGTTGAGAATGATTGGATGGAACCATAGTGACTGAAATGCACAAAAAGAGTTATAATAGAAACACAAAGGATGAATCAACTAGTGAAAGGATTAACTAGTTGAGAGCACTAGTTTAGATGATAGAACTAGAGACCCCTAGCATACTCACACTGAGTCTTATTGAATAATATGAATCATTATTATTAAATGTAAATTCACATGTTATTTTTATTAATTGAGATGTTTGACATAACTTAAAGTTGTAATGGCCCTAAGACATAGGGAAAATATGGATAAGGGGAAGAATCCTATGATCGAGGAGCCTATTAGATGGAGTGTATGAAACTTGAAAGACAAGGGTCATCATAAATGAGTCCAAACAAGTGGAGATGCCAGGATTAGAGAAGTGGGCAAGAACCAGTAAGAGAAGAGGATGACCAAGAAGAGTCAATAAGAGTAGCAACAAGTTAATGTAGGGTAAATTTTCGAGATTAGAGGACAGGCACTTGAGATTAGAGAGCTAAGCCTAGGTGATATGGCGAGGCCAAGTGGCAATGTTTTTTAAGAAGGAAGTACTTTTAAAGAGCAGTTCCAATAGTTAGTAGAGCAATTAGGACAACGATAGAAAAAGTGATTGCATATAGCGACTCATTTTTTATGGCAGTGATGAGTCTAGAGATTCATCATGTCATTAATTCAAAATTACCACTGGAGCGAGTGACATTAGAAGGAGGAAAGATGGGAGGATAAGCGGTAAGTCAGACTCAAAATCCACATAATATAAGCGGTCAGTGGTATAACATGAGATATAACCACAAACAGAGGAGAAGATACAAGAGGAAAGGCTAGAGATAAAGGAATTCTATAATATGAAAACCCTAATATTCAAAAGTGAAAATGATTTTCAAGTGGTGGCTAAATGTGTGAATCGAATGGAGAAGATATTTAAGTATTTGAAGTGCTTAGAGACGTAAAAAGTGGGTTATACCATCTTTGTTTTGGAGGGCGATGTAGACAAACGTTGGGATAGTGAGAAGTCATTGCACCGAATGAAAAAAATAGATCTCACATAAGAAGAGTAATTGTATTTCTCCTATAATTTCTCCTAATGAGTGAGAAAGAGAGTAGAGTTATAGAGTTTGCCTCCTTGGAGTATGAAAAGATGAGACTGATAAAGTACAATTCCAAATATCATGCTTTCTCACATCTTGTGGCATGGACATAAACTGATTTGAAGGAGATAACATGCAAATTGAAGGATGGTTTGAAGTCATCTATCAAGGCAAAGCTTTCAATCTTCAAATTAACTAAGTATATAGATATCTTAGATTGTGCTTTACCTGTCCAGAAGGAGGAGATGGATTGGCTTGGCAACAAGACAAGAAAAGGAAGGCGGAACCCAATAAGAAGGGAAGATTCATAAGCTATAACTAAATGTAGAGGAATAAGCGTCAGGTGCCACAACAATAGCTACAACCTTGGTAAGGCCATGCGCCAAATTATGCAGTATGTGGGAAACACCATTTGGGAGAGTGTGGAGCAAGGCAAAAGATGTCTATTTTTACTCTGGGGACTTGGAACACCAGAATAAGAATTTCCCTTTTATAGTGTGAGATGCTTTAGTTGTGGATAATATAGGCATAGGAGGAGAGGTGCCCATTGTTGGGAGTTGGAGATGATCGACCTAAAGATATACTACATCAAGTTCCACGACTGTAGTAGTAGAATATGGCAAGGAACCTGCATTTTCATGGTAAATTTAAAGGCCGCCCCTAACAACATCAACATTAATAGCAACATCCTATATATGAATAGAGACTATAGATGGATGTTATAGTCTAAGCAACAAAAGTAGAGGCATAGACTACGGGCAGAGTAATGATAGTGAACATCTTATCTATGACCATTTAGCTTATTAATTATTTAATTGGAGGGTTACCCATTTATTTATTTTATCAAGATTTGTAGATAAAGCACAAATGCATAAAATCCCTATGAATGTGGCTATGAGAGTATATGCTTCTGTGCAAGCTATAGCCAATGCATCATATATTTATGTTTATTTAATTTTGTGTTGGTACAGGGAAGGGAATTCTGTATAGACATAGGGGATGTTTGAGAATATGGGATGGTTGTGAATGGGAGAGGGAATATTTTTGAATTTTTGTGATTAATATGAAATAATAGAGGTAGAGTTGAAATAAGTAATGTAGTTTGAAGGAAAAATGATTAAAATATAAGAGTAAAGTTGCAAAAATAAGGTAGTTGAATTGTAAAATCAGTTATTGAAAAACATGTTTACCACACCATGTTATCCCATCTCACACTTATGGATTTCCAAACTTGCCCTTAATAATGTTAGATACGCTAGATTTTGATGTTATCTTGGATATGGACTGGTTGTCTAAGTGGAGAGCAGTTATATGCTATGAGGAGAAGAAAATTGTGATTAGACTTGAAGATACCATGACTTTCACATTTCCTAAGAAGTTGCAAGGCAATGTTCCTAAGTTGGTATCAACTATGCGGGCTATGAATCTTATTAAAAAAGGATGTGTGATGTTTCTAGCATCAATGGTGGATGTAGAAATAGAAACAAGGAGAGTTGAGGAGTCACCATTTGTTAGAGAATTTCTTAATGTATTTTCAAAAGATTTGACAAGTTGACTTCTAGAGCGAAGTGTAGGGGTTGTTTGTTTATCCCAAAAAACCTTTCAAATTAAATCTTTCTACCCTTTACAACTATCTTATTTTTTCACTTCTTCCAATACAACTACTTTAATTTCAATCATTTCTAAATAACTACTTATACATCTAACTTATCTATTTTAACTTTATTTTCTTTACTTTTCACCATTACCTCTATCATGTCACATCATTGTCTCCCATTTCAAAAACTTTTCATCACAAGTTTTATCATTCCATAAACACACCCACATATTAGTATTAGTATTAAGTTATATACAAGTATAGAACCTATTTTAAAGGCTCCTTACCAAATGGCACTCACAGAGCTTGAGGAATTGAAGAAGCAATTGCAGGATATATTAGATAAATGATTCATTTGACCCATGTATCATCATGGGGTGCTCAAGTGTTATTTGTGAAGAAAAATTAAGTTAGTATTTAGTTTTGCATTGATTACAAAAAGCTTAACAAAGTGGTTATGAAGTAAGTACTCGCTATCAAGGATTGATGACTTATTATATCAATTATAAGGTGGTCGAGTATATTCTAAGATTAATTTGCAGTTTAAATATCATCAAATGTGTGTTTGAGATGATAACATACCAAAGATGACATTTAGAATGAGGTATGGTCATTACAAGTTCTTGATGATGTCATTTGGGTTAACTAATGCCCCAACATTCTTTGTGAATTTAGTGTACTGAGTATTCAAGGAGTACTTAGATCAGTCTGTGGTGGTTTTATTAATGATATTTTAATATATTCAAAAAGTGATGAGGAACATGAGTAGTATTTGAGAATAACCTTGCAAGTGCTAAGGGAGGAGCAGCTTTATGCAAAACTCAAGAAATTGTGATTTTTAGCTAAGAATAGTATCATTCTTGGTTAATGTGGTGTCAACAAATAGTATAGAAGTGGACTATTGTGAGATAGAGACAATGGTAAATTAAGTAAGACCGACTAATATGACAAATGTTAGGAGTTTTTTAAGGTTAGCAAGATATTATAGGAGACATGTGGAGAGATTCTCTATGATTATAGTTCCTTTAATAAAGGTGAATTAAAAGGGAGTTAACTTTGATTGCACAGATAGATGGGAAGAGACTTTTTAGGAGTTAAAAAGGAGAATAGTGAAGACACCTGTTCTTATAGTGCCTATGGGCAGAGGAGGTCTTGAAGCATATCGTGATGTATCGAAAGCAAGGATTGGGTTATGTCCTTATGAAGAATAGAAAATTGATAGTTTATAAATCTAGATAGTTGAAGCCTCATGAGAAAAACTATCTCACATATGATTTGGAGTTGGCAATGGTAGTGTTTTCATCAAAGATTTGAAGACATTACCTATATAGTGAATAATGTAACATATACACTGATCACAAAGGCTTAAAGTATATATTTACACAAATGAAGTTGAATTTGAGTCAGACGAGTTGGTAAGAGTTACTAAAGAATTATGAAATGATGATTCACTATCATTTAGGGAAGATGAACGTAGTAGCATATGCAATGATCAAAAAGTCAGGTAGTAATATAGAGAGTTTGATTAATAGTTAGCCAAATCTTTTTGAGGAGATGAAGAGGATGAATTTAGATGTCAATGTAGAAAGACTAGTGGCATAAGTGAATCAATTGAGAATATAATGTACTTTGATTAATGAGATTAGGCAAGCTCAGAAAGATACTATAAATAAACATTTCTTAAGTCATTCAGAGGCCAAAGAAATGTTAATTACATAATTTCACAGTAGATAGTAATATAGAAGGCGATTTACTATTCTCAGGAGGGCTCCAATTATAGTGGAGGCGCTATAGGATGCTCATTATTCTTCACACACTATCTACCCTAGTAGGACAAAGCTATATCAAGGTCTAAAGTTGTAGTTTTAGTGGAATGGAATGAAAAGTGATGTGGCTAAGTTTGTGGCAAAGTATTTTCACTTGTCAGGAGGTTAAAGCTAAGCATCAAAGACTGGGAGTATTACTTTAGCCTACAGAATTTCATGAATGAAAGTAGGACGAGATTACTATGGATTTCATTATGGTTTATTAAGGACAAGTGGTGGATATGATAGTATATGAGTGATTATGGCTAGGTTAACCAAGTTAGGACGTCCTATTCTAGTCAAAATAACCTACATTATGGAGAAGTTATCTTGGATATATCATAAGGAAAAGTGAGATTGCATGGAGTTCTTAGATTTATTATCTCGGATAGAGGTTCTATTTTTATTTTGAAGTTTTAGAAGGCATTAGACACAACTATCAATACTAAATTGAAGTTTTGTTTGCTTTTCATCCTTAAACTAATAAGCAGATCGGAGAGGATCAATTAGTAACTTGAGGATATGTTGAGGTCATATGTGTTAGACTAGGGTGGTGCTTGGATTGAGATTTAGCTTTAGCAGAATTTGCATAAAATAATGATCATCATTCTAGTATCAAGATGACACTATTTGAAGCATTATTGGTAGGAAGTATAAATCACCATTATGCTAGGATGCAGGGAAGAGTAAAATTTTGGGCCATCAAATGATAGTAGAGACAGAAGAGAAGATATCTCATATACATGAAAAACTATTGGCAGCTCAGTCTAGACAAAAGAATTTTGCAAATAATAGGAGGAGATCGCTATAGTTCATGGTGGGGAATAATGTGTTCTTGAAGGTGTCATCTATAGAAAGGGTTGTTAGATTTAGAAAGAAAGGCAAATTATGTAAGGACCAGGTATTTTATTTTATTTTATTTTCATTATAACCCTTCTTTATTTATGAGATAACTTACGAACATGC
>JAXCLR010000073.1:51059549-51070300 GCA_035584095.1 Annona squamosa
AGTAGCCAAGACTTACTCAAATTGATTTGTTAATCATCAAAACATAGATTTAACTTGTTTTCCACATATTTCCAACACATATTTGTCCAGAGTTGAAACCAAGAACATGGGTTGCCGAAGTCGCACCTCAAGTCGACTCAGCATGTGACTTGTGCGAAGTCGCAGACCAAGTCGACTCCGGCATCGACTTCGATCGGACAGAGGAGAAATTTTAGAAGACAAATTGGGATTAGATCGACTTCAAGGCAGACTTGAGTGAAGTTGAAGATCAAGTCTACTTAGATGTTCAAATTGGAACATATGAAAACTAATCCAAGTTCAAAGAAAGCAAGTTGCATAAACTCAACTGTTCTAATCAAGATATACTGAACTTGCTCATGAATACAAGATTCAAGACTCAAGGACTCAAGACTTGCAAATCATGGAGCAAAAGGAAACAAGCTAAAATGAAGACACAATGGTTCAAAGAGAAATAAATCAAGGAAAAACAACAAAGACATAAAGAAACCCAAGAAATCAAAAGTATTCCAAGGATTTGAAGTTCGTCAAGCAACCTGTTGAGGTGAAGTCACACCCGAAGTCGACTCCACCTGCGACTTGGGTCAAGTTGAGGACCAAGTTGACCCAGTTAGGAACTTAAAGTTGTTGCGGACAGGCGAAGTCGCACCGGAAGTCGATTCCATCTGCAACTTGGTCGAAGTCGTACTCGAAGTCGACTCCACCTGCGACTTGGGTCACAACGGTCGAAAAATATTCGAACGTTGGCGCATTAAATGCGCGCTACCTACCTTCAAACGTTCGAATTCCCTCCACAATTATAAAAGGCATTCAATGTGAATGAAGGAGGCTGCTGAGACTCATTAGTTGATCATAACTCCTATCTCTAAAGAGCTTCATGTGATCAAGCCAATCTCTAGAAGAAGAACTTTGCTTCAAAGCTGCTAGGAGCTGACTGCTGATTCTTTAAAGCCAACATTACAAGTTCTTCACTGCACTAAACTGTCTCTACACAATAGTAATGTGTAGATTCTTTCTGTTATTCTTATTGTTGTATTGAACTTGATTTAGTTAGGGTAATTAAGATCAAGTGTAAGCAAAGTAGTGTGTGATTGGAGTGGAACTCATCACCTACTTGTGCTATGATTTGTTGATGCCCTCTAGAGTTAGAATTTAGAAGAGAGCAGTGGCTCTAGTTGTATTTGTGAAATACAATAGTGGAACCCAAGTCACAAGGAGTGTAAGCTTGGAAGAGTAGAGTAGGGAGGTTGCCCGAACCACTATAAAAACTTGTGTGTTGATTTATATTTCTGCTCTCTACACTATATTGCTTTCCATTTCGTTTCTTCAAAAGGGGACTAGATTAATCCGGGGTAAAGTTTCTGTTTAAGTTGTAAATTTTTTTAAAATATCCAATTCACCTCTCCCCTTTTGGGTAATTGTCATTAACTCGGGACCAACATAATGTATTTGGTATTTCAGATTGGATTATAATCCTTATTGATGCACATATGCATTGGTTATTATATTTGCTTGATGTGTTAGGTATTTAATGATTTCCTTTCTATATGAATGTCCTTATTATATGAAAATGCAAGTATATAAATAGGATTGAATGTCACAGATTGAAATATTTATGAATATCAGGTCATGTTTTCTATATTACCTTTGTATATTATGGGGAGATGCTGCTGAATTTTTCTTAGATTGTGTAGTACTTATTGACTAGTTCTTGAGTAATTCTAGGAATGGGGTGTTACATATTATGTCCTAGATATGTAGGTCCTCATGAAATGTTGAAAAATTCAGGAAAAGTTGCATAAAGGATAGCGTTACTACTAGTGATTTAAGAGTCCACAGTGTATTTCATATATTAATATTGAGAAAGTATGAGCTAGATCCCTCCCATATTTGATAGATGGAGCAAATTCTTGTTAAGGATAATTTGCAGTATGGTAAAAGCTAATTGAAGTCTTCAATAGTAAGATTATGCAATTGAGAAACAAAGAGATTAAACCTGTGAAGATTCAGAGGAGTAACAATTCTAAGGAGGCAACATGGGAATGAGAAGAGGAATTGCGAGACAAGTATCTAGACCTCATGGCATAGCTAAGTTTGGAGAATGAAAGTATTTGTAAAGTGAGTAGGATGTAAAACCCGAAAAGTATTTATTTATAAATCTTATTAACAAGAGATATTTTATAATTTTCTAAATCCCATTTAACCATCTCTTAATTTGCATGAATAGTTCTAGCTGTGTTCTGAAAAAACAAAAAAGAAAAATGGAGAAGAAGAAGGAAGAGATAGAAGGAGAAGGAAGAGAAAGGAAGAAGGTGAATTTGGAAGGTGAATTCATGCATTAGTTGATTAAAGTTTTAGGAAGTGGGTTTTAAGCTTGAAAGATTTAGAAAAAAAAGGGTGAAAATTAAGTAAGAAAATTCTTGTTATTTTCTTTTTGGGGGGGGGGGGGGTTTCTTAGCTATTGCATTTATTTAATATATTATCGTGATTTAGAAGTAATTTGGCATGGATTTGAAGTGTTAGGATTAGAAAGTTTAAAGCCTAATAAGGTAAAGAAACTAAGATTTTTCTATGGAAATGAGATATTAGCATAGAATTTAGATAGATAATTTTAGAATAATATTTTATAATGAAATATAATAATTATTATTAAAAATTATAGATGATGTAAAAGATGAGTGTCTCAAAATAGGCGTTTGAAACTTGAAAAACGAGAAACGGAGATATTTGATGATTAAATCAAAGTAAAGAATTTTAGAGTATTATTTAAGAATATTATTATTGTTTGTGTAGTTTAAATTGAAGAATACATTAGAATCTTGTGGAGCCCACACAGGGGATATGGAAATTTACATTGAGAGGTAAGCAGGGTCTTTCTACTTTTGTTTGGATGCTTATGGATGTTTATTTACTATGATGTGAATATTTTGTGATAAATTATGATTTTATTCGAAAATTTTGTGAAAATTTCTTTCTTGAAATGTATATTTTCATGAATTTAATTATTTAATTGAGTTGAGTAGTTTGAGAAATTAATTTGAGTTAATGATGACTTTATGATAATCTCTAAATTAATTAAATAGTTTGAGATGGATACGATTTAGAATGGGTATTTGAGAATAATTGATGAGCATGTTCAGCATGAAATATGCAAGATGATTCTCGAGGTGAGCCGAGGAAAAAAGAGAGTCACGACAAACTTTGATATAGCCATGAAAAATATTTTGATGGTTACGAGTTCACTAGGGCATTGGGGTGACATGAATGATGATGATGAGTATTTGAAGCATAGTTGCTTGCATGAGGATGGAATGAATGAGCAAATGTATTTGTGAGGCTTTGATGTTTTTGAGCCATATGGTTATGAGAATGATATTTAACTACTTTAACCTATGAGTTTTACCATTATCCTATTTACTAAGTTGTCAATATTCACTCTTTCTTATATTAACATTTTTAGGACTAAGGTGAGAGCCTAACATGGGGTTAGTGCTCAAATGGGAAAGAGGAGAGATCTTGGTCCGTCATATCATACATGAGTTATTATCCTAGTTAGTAGAAAATTGAACTTAAATTTTATTTGATGCATTTTATGAGTGATGTAGTGAGATTTTTTTTAATAAAACTAATTTTATTATAGAGTTGACATGTAGTTGATTATGATAATGGTTTGAAGGAGATTTTGATGGTTGATTTTATTTAGCTTCCATATTTCTATGTTACTTTTTATAATAAATTGTATGCTTGTACAGGGTGATTCTATCTAACCTCTCAGCTTCACAATTTTAGGCAAACGCTGCCAAATTTCAAGTGAAATATGACAACCATTGGTTAAGAGCGGAGGTTAGCCTTCAAGATGCGACACCTATATAGGTTCTATTTCTATAACCTATCTTAAACTATAAATAGCTAATTAAGATATTGTTGAACATCTAACTACTAACACCAATGATACTAATTGAAGTTAACCTTTACATTACTAAATAGAAAAAATTATCTTTCATGGGTGACGAGCTGCGTATGTATCAATTAAATTGCTCACTTTTAACGCAAGTATACGTGACGATCAAGTAATAAAAAGTAAGTAGAGTATCATTCCCATGAGGATTATGCTAAACGGATTAGCACCTTAAATCTCAATTGTCTAAGTGAATTGGTAAAGGAAATGAGATTTGGTTTCAAAGACTTGAATTAAACTAACTAAGCAAAGTAGTAAATGACCAAAGTGGTGCCGAATACTGCTAAGATTGCCTTGAGATGATTAAGATAGGTGGAAATATGAATTCATTGAATCATAGCTATATCATTTGGTCCGTTTTAAGTTAGTTGTGCAGAGATTACTAATCTAGGTTCATTCATATTCATATATGCCTTTCAACACATACAAACCTAACCAAGTTTTAGTTATTTGCCATGTTCTCATGCACACAAGTAAAACAAGGTTGATAGCCACATAACCTAATCAAGATTAAACAGGGTTAATATGTATATTCTTATCCATATTAACATCCAACACAAACAAGAGCCGGAAAACCTGTGCCTCATATATGGATCTTATTCAAATTCCACTTTTCCAAGCATGAATCTGAATGTTTAATCAATCCACAAAGTTGCAAAGCTTGTAAACACATTAAGCATAATATATAAGGCTAATCTCAAGCAACATAAGTCACAACACAACTATATTGTCAATTCAAGCATAAGAAAACCAAATAACATAGGCTATGAGTTCAAATCCTACATATATCCCACCATAATAAAATTCAGCCCATAAACATGACTTCGATTCCTATTAAAATCAAGTTACAATCATCCCAAGTAAAGAGAATAATAAATATGAAGAGATAGATGAAAAGAGGAGATGAAACTCAATGAATTTGCAATGATAACTTCCATCTCTACTTGATTTTTTGTCGTTCCTTGAAGCTTTGGGTTTCCTCCTGTGGCGCCCCAAACCGAGCGTCAGATCCTAGCCCTTACCTCAAGATCGTATTGATTGGTAAACGTGATCAGGATTGTTGCCCTGTCACACGACGGGATTTATCAGATGTTTATCCTGTTAAACAAGGTCATATAATAGTCCATATAAAACCTTGTATTCTCATAATTTCATTTTTATACATTTCTAAGTCATTTTGAACCATTCATTTCATACAAACATGTTGTTCAGCGACATTTTATCTTTTGCCTAAATCAGATGTCACTACATGTATAAATCATAGTCATCTATACAAAACATTTGAACAGTTTATATCTATTCAACATAAAACATTGTATATAGTTTTACAATCCTTTCACATAATTTCTTAACATGAGTTTCTCCATGAATTGCTTAAGTTGGCGCTTGCTCCTTCACCATGTCTTGTCCATCACCTATCTTTGGGTTTGGAAAACAAAATCGTGAGTCGAAACTCAATAAGCAAGCTATTTGTATTTTTTAGGCAAATCATTTCAGGCAACATTTTTCATTTAAAATCAACTTGGAAAGCATCTTATACCTTATTCAAAGGTATATCTTGAAAACAAGAAATCTTGTACCCATCACGGGTCTCATATGCATAATGTCATATGAAAACATGAACATGAACATCATATCTCCTTTAGGATGGAAGCTAGTTAGGCGACCATCCGTCACGTTAACTCCCATTGCAGAGAGGGCGCCGCCGGCCATCGGCCTATTATAAGCGACTTGGTCATACCAAAGGGGGATAATCGGTCCGCTTACACCCTTTAAGTGGACCTCGTATCCTGTGCACATGAACTTTTGCATAAATTCTCTCAAAATTTCCTGCAATGGATACCTCGTAATCCATTTATTTTCATGCCATCATATCTTGCACCTTTTCATTAATGATATGGTACTCTCTTGGAGTATAAGTCAACCATAGCCACTTTTTTCAATTCAGGAATTTTCCCAACATTTCATGCACAATCTAATCCATTCAAAATAATTATCTCACCATTTCATTCAACCGTTTCAAATTTCAACTCAATCTGAATTTTCTAGCTCCCGATATAGCCATTTGAAGTTAACGGCTGAAACGAACATATGTTTAAAAATTCATAATTCTCATTTCATCAAGAATTTTTATAACCCATTTATTCCATAATACTAATACCATCATTAACAATTTTCATTTCAAATTTCACTTGAATCCGCCTTACAGGCGTTGAGTTATGAATTTTCTAATATTCTCCATCAAACTTGTTAATTTCCATATTAATCTCTATAATTCATTTTAAATAATGGAAAATAATTTCTTATGATATATTTGCACATTTAAATCATAAATAATTCATTCTAAACCTATTGTCTCATTTAGGCTTAAAATCGTTAATCACATCATTAATGCTAACCCATAACCCTAATTGCCATAATTAGCAAAAATCATAAAATAGCTTCATAATTCCATAATTCATAAATAATCATCATATACATATTCAATGCATACATATAGGTCCTACATGGATTAGGGTTTCACACCTCCCTTTTCTCCACAGCCACCACGACCTCTCTCTGTGTTCTCTATGTTACCTAACATGAATCCCTAAGTTTCAATTTAAACATATTAGCTTGCGCAATACATGTGCAGAAATCCATGTGTACAGATGTGTAGTGGTGCCTAGGCGCCAACTCTTTGTGTGCTATGTAATTTTGAAACCTTTTGGAATGCCTTGGAAACTCATGCCTTGGCGCCAGGGCGCCAACTCCCTGGTAGCTTTATGACCTGAAAAATCTTCTAGGCTTCGTCTGCATGTTAGTGAAGTGGTGCATAGGCGTCAATCTGCCTGCTTCTTCACTTGGCTCCGTTCTTCATTCGACTCACTTGCACACCTATAAATGTTCGTCCTTTCTGCAAAATTGACTAAAACTAAATAAATGAACAAAAAATACCTATTTTATACTAAAAATGTATAAAAACTACATTATGCTACTAAAATGCAAAGTGAGTGAAAACTAAGCTAATGGGTGCAAACTAACCACATTCTCTTAGACTAACATGCAAAACTAGTTTGAAATGGGCCATGATAACTCGCATTTTTAGGAGTTATCAATGGTCAAGAGTTGTTTTAGTTTCTCTTAATAGAAAACCAAACTTTTGGATATCTAAATAGTAAAATTATAATTCCCAAGCTAGAAGATTCTAAATTTGAAGAATAGTTGGCTATGGATAATTTAGTTGTGATCTGGTTATTTAATTCTATAGAACCATAAATACAAAATTTTTTCTTGTTCAGAAAATGCTTAAAACTTATTAGATTCCTTTTAAAGAGGTGTATAGTCAAGAAAATAAAGCCTCCAAAATTTTTAAACTACAAAGAAAAATTGCTCGTGTAGAACAAAAATTAGATTAATTATTTATTCAATATTTGGGATTTATGAAGTGATGGATGACCTAATACAATATCATTCCCTAGCTAAAAAAGTAGAAAACTATTAAACTAGAGAAGAATAAGACATAACTTTTCAAACTATTGAACTAGAGAAGAACAAGACATAACCTTTCAACTATTAGCTGGCTCAAAACCAGAATATGAAGATCATGAGAGACAAATATTAATGAGCCCATCACTTCCATCTTTTTTCTAATATCTGTACTATCATCTAAAGAGAAGAAAATTAGAAAACAAAATAGAAATTAAAAGTCATACTCTCACTATTAACTCTAACTTTAAAGGACCTACACAATATGGAGGAAAAGGATCAAGTTCTTTGTGAAGAAGAAGACGAAGCAAAGAAAATTGATTCGCCCACAATGATCATTATAAAATAAGACATGTTAAAGGCCAATGTTGGGTCTTGTATCCTTATTTAAGGACCTCTAAGAAAAAGATTCAGATAACAAAATAGCAACCCAAGTAATTTTTTCCACTTCTCAAGATAGAATAGAAAGTCTTGCAAAATAGCTCCAACTTCTTAACAAACTACTACAATTGATACTCCTAATTCCACTCAAGATTTTTCCACATCGTTTCCTCAATCTTCTTGTATGACTCTATTTCTTTCTTCCTATGGAGATGATTGGGTGATAAATTTTGATGTTACTGATCATATGGGTGACAACATTAATTGCCCAACTAAAGTCCACTTTAGGCTTGCATTACCTCCACTCACTATTATTAACGGACAAAAGTTCTCATTTAAGGAATTGTAAAACTCAATTACTCTCATGCATTTTTTATGTTTTGTTTTTGTTATCTGTCAACTTGTTATCTGTCAACAAGATTACTAATAACTTAGATTTGTCATATTGTTTTCTCTCCTAACTCTGTAATTTTTCAGGACAAAGTTGCCATGATGAAGATTTGTGAAGAAAGAATTAGTTAAGTCTTTTTTATCTTGGACGATTCACAAGAGGAAGTTATTAGAAGGAAAAATCCAAATCTCTCATTACTATGGCATAAGAGTTTGGGGTACCCATCCAATCAAATATTATATACTTTTAGTTGACGGTTGTGTAGTTTGTTATTTTTCTAAATAGCGTAGACTGCCCTTCTTAAAACATAAAATATTTTCAAATAAATGCATTGAATTAGTTCATTTAGGTGCTTAGGGACTTGCCCCAATTGACTCTCGAGAGGGTTATAAATATTTTATTACCTTTATTAAAGACAAGTCTTGCTTTACCTGGATATTTTTCTAAATCCAAAACTAATATTTTGCAAATTTTTCAGGATTTCCATAAAATGATTTTAATAAAATTTGGTGTTCCACTAAAGGTATTCCAAACTAATAATAGTACTAAGTGTGTCAATTATTCTTCTTATCATATATTCTATGAAATTGTTTATCAAACCTCATGTTGAGGAACACCCCAATAGAATGAGATTGCTCCAAGAAAAAATAGACATATATTAAAAATAATTAGGGACTTATTGTTTCAAATGCATGTTCCTAAATAATATTAGTCTAGTCTAACACTATTCTCATTAGTTGTTTCCTTATTAATCATTTTCCAAGTCATATTTTTGAAATTTCAAAACTTTCTAGAAATTTTGCAAGGAAGAAAGTTTGACATTTCTCATATATCTATCTCTTTTTTGAGCCGAAGCACCTAATGCTCACAACTATATGCAAGATGCAAGAATGGGGATATGAAAGCTCACATGTGTTGCCAACTGGCCTACGGCCAAGCATGCCTAGTCCCTGTATTTTCGATTGTCTTTGTTATGTGCAGATTCAAAATAGTAGCAAACTACATTTTTATGCAAAAAGATGTGTCTTTCTTGGTTACCTCTCTATTAAAAAGGGATACAAATGCTAAACTTCAAATATAAAAAGGTTATTTGTCACTAGAGATGTTTCATTGATTGAGAATTAACACCTTGTCAAATACGAGATCAAATTGAGGGGGAGAATATTCATACTAAATTTGTCCTTAGACCATTAGCAACTAATGAAAATAACGATTCAAAAACATCATAGTTAACCATGAGGAAAGAACATCCTAAAGAGACATTAAAATCAATCTACTACAGAAGAACCTCCTAAAGACGTCATGGTCCTTCCTCGCAAGTTTTCACAAATTTTAAAATCATCTTATAGACTATAGAATTTTTTATATTTATCAAGCCGCTATTTTTCAATAAGAGGGAAATCACCACTAATCCTTACGAGTAAAGTACTAACTATTTCTTGTATTGTTTCTAAGATTTTTCTCATATATACGTGCAAAGTTTGGTTGGTAGGTATGTCACAATTTTTAGAAAATTTGCATCCTACCTAAAAGGTTTACCTCAAATTGCAAGTGTTCTACAAATCCTAAAAATAACAAATTATCCCTATAAATAAATATATTTATGAAATGCAACAAACAACCTTAAAATATGAAAATAGTTTATTCCTCACATAAATAGATCATAATAATAAATACAATTATAAAATGCAAGAAAATATCTTTAAAATATAAAAATTATATGCATGAAAATGGCAGATGGTGATCAATCAGTCAGTGTGGTCTATCTGATGCACGTGTAGTGTAAGAAGTAAGAATGATAGAGAAATGAAATGAAGAAGCATGCCGTACCACTTTGAACGCGGAACAGGACTAGCATCAGCCGCCTACCATTTCCGAGTCATCACCAGAAAGGACCGCCGCCGGTGTCTAGTCAACGTATATGTACGTGACAATGGTCACCGTCCTGTCATTTTCCCTGCCTTTTCAGATCATCCACCCATTTGTTTGCAGGAAGAAAAGATTATGAAGTAGGTTACTCTTTTTTTGTTTTTTTTGTCGTCTGTTCGAGATAGTAAATGAAGGGTTTGTTTCGCAATTTAAAAAAGTTGTCAAATTAAAACTTTTCAATAAAAATCTTTTCACTCTCCATCACTACTTTTTTTTAAATTATTTTTTACACATATTTCTATACAATAATCTTACTTTTCAATCATTTCTACACAACTCACAATATAACTAACCTATTTATTTTAAATTGATTCTCTTTATTCTTTATCATTATCCCTACAATATCACATCATTTCCTATTGATTTGAAAACTTTTATATACAAAACTTTTCATCAAAAGTTTTACAACTTCCCAAACACACCCGAAGTTGGCTACTTTGCATTCAAAGAAAAATTATATTGAGAACGATAAGAATAGTATTAGAAACGAAAAAAATAAATATCATTAAGTTTTAAAAAATAGGGATTAAGGGTGTGTTTGTTTAGGGTAAAAAAGTGTCAACTAAAACTTTTCAATATAAAACTTTTCACTCTCCATAATTACTC
>JAXCLR010000073.1:51097591-51110060 GCA_035584095.1 Annona squamosa
GGTCGACTTCGTTTGCGACTTGGCTACCCAAGTCGCATGTGGAGTCGACTTGACCTGCGACTTGACCTGCAAGTTGATTTTGCCTTTGTGGTTCTTTCTCAAGTCGATAGTTGAGTCGACTTTGGGATCGACTTCAGCCTAAGTCGAAGTCCAAGTCGACTTGGGGATCGACTTGGCTACTTAAATTTCTTAAACAAATGGCAAACTCATTAGTCCTTCAAATATACTCAAATTAGTTGTAGTTAATCATCAAAACTCAATCTTTGGTCAATTTTGTTTTATTTTGAAGCATTATTTCCAACACAAGGGACGAGAAGAAATATTCTGATTGGAGAGCTAAAAAGTTTTAAAATGCTTGAGATTGAAAATATTTCTAAAATGTTTACTAGATTCTAAAAAATTACAAATGCTCTAAAAGGTCTCGGGAAAGCTATTTCTGAATCTGAGCAGGTTATGAAGATTCTAAGGGCACTACCTGAATCATAGACTCCTAAGATCACGATCATTGAGGAACTAAAGGACCTAAACATACTAAGACTAGAAGATCTTATCAGCTCACTTATGTCACATGAGTTGATAAAAAGAGGAATAATGAGCAACATGAAGGCAAAAGAGCAATCGCCTTGAAGGCCGCACAAATTTCAAATGAGTCCACCTCATCTTCTAAGAACGACGATGAGGAGATTGCTCTACTCACAAGAAGATTCAGAAAGTTTGTGAGAAAATGAAAGAACTTCAAGAGTTTCAAAAAAAGAAATTTGAAGGAGAAAAAGAAGAAAGCAACAAAGTGCTACCAGTGTGAAGGAATTGGGCATATGTAAGCCCAATATCCCACACTTGAGGAGAACAAGACAAGGGAACAACAAGAAAACAAGAACTGAGACGAAAATAGAAATTTCCAAAAAGCTAAAGGAAAAAAGATGTACGTCAATGAGGAGACATCCACAACTTGCAGCTCATCAAATAAAGAAAACGAGGCTGCAAATTGTGCGAGAATTTGCTGCATGGCTACAATGGAGGAAGATACTAACCTTTGTCTCGTTACAATAGAAATTTTGGAGGCACAAACCACCTCAACAAACTGCACAAGCAGTGAAGAAATAACTTCTAAACTAAAAACTCATTCCATTTTCTCTTCCACAAATGAATACTTCAAATGTGCTGAATTAGAAGAACTACAACAAGCGTATAATTCATTATATGAGAAAATAAAGAAGTTGAGAAACAATTCATAATAAAGAAAAGACAATGTGATTCAATAATTATTGTGAATTGAAAACTTGCAGAAGAAGTTGACTACCTGAACAATGAAAAGACTACTTTGACAAGTGAGGTGGAAAGACTAAAAAAAGAAAATGAATCATTAAATGAATTACTTACTAAGTTCTCTAATCCAGGAAAAAGCGTTAAAATGTTTCTAAATATGACCGCCCAAAATAATAAAAGAGGACTTAGGTACTCCACATTTGAAAAATGAGAATGTAGCAAGTCTAATGCTCTAAGAACCTTTAAAAATTAAGCAAAACTCATTTATACTAAACTAAAAATGAATCATGTTGCTTGAACCAAAAGACCAATTTGGGAACCATCTACTACATGGATTCCCACTCCAAGACTTCCGGGAGCGTGTAACTTTTTCAACAAGATGGGACACAAGGTATATCAATGCAAAGTAAGAAAATTGTATAACCTTAGTGCAAAATTGGTTTGGGTACTAAAGAGCACTGGATTTATGCCTTTCAAGATAAAACAATGTAGATTCCAATGACTAACTAACCCAAATGGACCCATTAAATGGGTACAGGAAAAAAGCTCCACATGACTTTATTTTTGCAGGTATGTCTTAAAACAAAGGCCAACAACATGTGGTTTATAGATAGTGGCTGCTTAAGGCACATGACGGGAGAAAAAAAATTATTCCACAAGATCAAACCGTGTAGTGAAGGAACGATTGCATTTGAGAACAATGAAAAAGTATAATTAAAGGTAAAAGAAATGTTTATGGAAATTCAAATGCATGTATTGAGGACGTATTATTTGTTGAAGGACTTAAACACAACTTAAAGAGCATTAGTCAATTATGTGATAAAAGATATAAAGTTATATTTGAATCCTCTATATACAATGTATTTGATGATAATCACATAATCTTTAGTGGCAAAAGACATGAAAATATATATTTTGTTTGTCTTGATGAATTTGATAGAAAATATCAAATAGTCATCGAAAATGATCCATGGATATGACATAAAAAGCTTGGACATATAAATATGTCAAACATTAAAACATTGTGGAAAAAGAGCCTAGTGGAAGGGTTACCCAAACTTAAATATGAAAAAAACAAAATTTGTAAAGCTTGTCAACTATCCAAGCAACTCAAGATGTCATTTTCCATCAAAAAGGAGATTTCAACAACTAGGCCACTTGAACTATTACATATGGATCTTTACGAGTCATCCGACATTTTAACTCTTGGTTAAAAAAAGTATGTATTTGTTATAGTTGATGATTTTTTAAGATTTACATGAATAATTCTTCTAGCTAGTAAAGATGAAACATTCTCTATGTTTGTCACTTTTTCAAATTTAGTGCAAAATGAAAAACATAACACAATCATTTTCACTAGAAGTGATCATGGTGGTGAATTTGAAAATAAACGATTTATAGAATTTTGTAATGAGAAAGGAATTCACCACACATTTTCTGCACCAAGAACTCCCCAATAAAATGGGGTAGTTGAAAGGGAAAATAGGACAATACAAAAGATGACTAAAACTATGCTAAATGAGAGTAAATTGTCCAAAAAATTTTGGGGTGAAGCTGCAAGTACAGCATGTCATGTATTAAACTATATTATCATAAGAGCTATCTTGAAAAAAGACCTTATATGAACTATGGAAATGAAGAAAATCAAACATATCATATTTTCATGCTTTTGAATGTACTTGCTATGTGTTAAACAATGGAAAAACTAACTTGAAAAAATTAGATGTCAAAAGTGATGAGGCGATATTCTTTGGTTATTCATCAAATAGCAAAAAATATAGAGTCTTTAATAAGAAAAATCAAATAGTAAAAGAATCAATACATGTTGTATTTGATGAATTTAACCAAAATCTGAAAAAGGATGATGAGTTCAGTGATTTAGATGAGGCGACAAGGAACCCAAAGGTGGAATGACTAAAACAATGAGAAGAAGCCGAAGCAAAGCAAGAGAATTCTACGGAGGAAATGGTAAGTAAATGTGACAATTCCTATAAACCTTCAACTGATTTGAAATTAAAAAATGACCATCCAATTAAGCAAGTTATTGGTAATATCTATGGAGTAAAAACTAAAAGGTCAACACATAATATTTATGGAGAATTTTCTTTTGTGTCGAAAATTGAACCAATCTCCATTGATTAAGCTCTTAGTGATAAAAACTTGATTATTGTAATGTAAGAAGAGCTAAATCAATTTGAAAGAAATAATGTATGACACTTAGTTCCTAAACCACTTAGTTCCTAAACCTAAGGATTGCACTGTTATTGGTACCAAATGGGTTTTTAGGAACAAACTAGATGAAAGTGAGCTTGTGGTTTGAAACAATGCCAGATTGGTAGCCAAAGAATATTCCTAAGAAGAGAAAATTAATTTTAAAGAATCCTATGCTGCTGTGGCTAGATTAGAAGTCATACGTATCCTACTAGCTTTTGCTTCTCACATGGATTTTAAATTATTTTAAATGGATGTGAAAAGCGCATTTTTGAATGGATACTTGAATGAAGGAGTATATGTTAAATAACCTCCTTGATTGGAAGAAAATGATCAATCAAAATATGTTTTAAGATTAACCAAAGCTTTATATGGACTCAAATAAGCTCTACGAGCTTGGTATGAAAGGTTAAGTAAGTTTTTGATTGATCATGACTTTCAAAGAGGAAAAGTTGATACAACATTATTCATTAAGTATAAGGACAAAAATATTTTAATTGTTCAAATTTATGTTGATGATATAATCTTTGCTACTAATGAAACTCTATGCCAAAAATTTTCTAAGATTATGCAGAGTGAATTTGAAATGAGCATGATGGGAGAGTTGAACTTCTTCCTTGGACTGCAAATTAAGCAACAAGCGAAATGGATCTTTATAAACTAGTCTAAATACATTAAGGAGATGTTGAAGAAGTTCGAAATGCAAAACAGCAAAGGTGCAAACACGCCAATGAGTTTAAATATCAAGATTGACAAGAATGAAAAAGGTAAATTTATTGAACAAAAACTATATGGAAGCATGATAATTTCTTTATTATATTTGACTGCTTCTAGATCAGATATTTTGTTTAGTGTTTATATGTGTTTAATATTCCAATCATGTTCAAAAGAATCACATCTAATATCTGTCAAAAGAATTTTCAGATATTTAATCAAAACCACAAATCTAGGGTTGTGGTATTCAAAGGGGTCATTGTTAGATCTAATCAGTTACTCGGATACAGATTTTGCCGGTTACAAAGTAGATAGAAAAAGTACTAGTGGAACATGTCAGTTTCTTGAAAATATGTTGGTTTCATGGTTTTTAAGATAATAAATTAGTGTTGCTCTATCTACCGTGGAAGCCGAATACATAGCTGCCGGGAGTTGTTGTGCCTAACTACTTTGGATGAAATAACAACTAAAGGATTATCGTATTGATTATCATGATATTCCAATTAGATGTAATAATACAAGTGCTATCTATTTGACTAAAAATTCTGTATTGTATTCTAGAACAAAACATATAGATGTAAGACATCATTTCATCCGTGAACATGTTGAAAATCATGATATTTGTCCAAAATATGTTAAAACCGAGGATCAAATTGCTGACATTTTCACTAAATCATTAGCAAATGAACCATTTTACAAGATTAGGAACGATAGGAGTATGATTGAGATTGATTAGGAATATAATATGATAAGGGGAGCAAATTAAAAAGAACATAGAAACTAAGTTGATAGAACCAAGTCGACTCCGCAAGGGCCAAGTCGACTTTAGTTAGGAAAAGTCAACTCCAGTGTGCGCTGCTTCGCTTTCCTGCACCCTTCTTCCTCCTCCTTTCTTTCTTCCTTCTTCATTTTCTCTTCGGCACCGATTTTCCTTCACCCGTTTCCGCAGCCCCTGGTTCCTTCTCTCTCCTAACTCTCTTCCTATCAGCTCGCTCTCTCCTCTTCTCCCTTTCTCTTCTTCTCTACTTCTCCTTCATTTCTCTCCTGCGATAAGTCTTTCTCTGCTCCTGAGCTCTGTTTTTCTCTCGCTTCCGATCTCTCTCTCTCTCTTCCTTGCTTTCTCCCTGTCTCTCTCTCTCTACTTTTTTTTCTCTCTCTCTCTCTTAGTTTCTCTCTCTTGTCATCCCCTCTTTCTCTCTGAAGCCTTCTCTCTCTTTTCAGCTGTTTCTCCTTCTCTCTTTCATTTCTATCTCTCCGTTATCACTTCCTTTAGCTCACACCTCTCTACAGCATCGTCTCTACTCTTTGTTGTCACTTCCTACAGCTCATAGCCTCCATCAAAACCCCCAAAATCCATTGCTACCACTAAAGATCAATGGCACCAAGAGCAGTTTCCAAACCCTCCAAATTACCCATATTAAGGTCATCCCAGTCCAACATTGGCAAGGGAGTGCCCCGTCGGCAACAGACGCCATCCAAACAGGTCCACAAGGAGACTACTGCATCCGCGGGACACCGAGTACAGTTCCGAGAAGAAAATCCATCTACGTGCACTTTGAGACATGAGATTCATCTGCAAAATCAAGCAGTGACACCGAATCTATAGGAAATAAGCAAGGGACGCCGATTCAGAAGGGGCAAGTTCTAAAAATGCCAACAGGCAACATAGTTGGTTCTATTGGCATTTTTACGAGCATAAGATTTTCATTCCCAAGATTATTGATTTTAAATTTCTAAGTGATTTATGAGTTTGAGATTGAAGAGTTGTTGAATTTTTGAGGGTTTACTAGACTATTAAAGGTGGATGATAGGATATAACCTGATCTAACCAGTATATTCTACTACCTATAGGATCAAGAGCAACACATATGTCAAAGGGACTAAGATTAATTTGGGAATAGGAAATGCTGCATGTAGGCACAATGCAATTCATTGGATTGCAAACATTTTGGAGGTCCATGAAGAAAATGAAAGGATTCCAGATGGGTTGTTGTTGGTCCCGAGTTAATGGCAATTACCCAAGAGGAGAGGGATGAATTGGGTAATTAAAATTTTTTAACTTAAACAGAAATTTTACCCGGGATTAATCTAGTCCCCTTTTATGAAGAAATAAAAAGAAAGCAATATAGTGTAGAGAGCAGAAACAAAAATCAATAAACAAGATTTTATAGTGGTTCAGGCAACCTTCCCTACTCCTCTCTTTCAAGCTCACACCTCTGTGACTTGGGTTCCACTATGTATTTCACAAATACAACTAGAGCCACTGCTCTTTTTTAGATTCTAGCTCTAGGAAGCATCAACAATTCACAGCACAAGTAGGTGACGAGTTCCACTCCAATCACACACTACTTTGCTTATACTTGATCTTAGTTACCCAAACTAAATCAAGTTCTATACAACAGAAAATAACAGAAGAAAGTTTTTATACTTTACTGGTGTGTAGAGGCAGATTTGGCACAAAGAAGAACTTGTACGGCAGTGTTCATGATTCAATAAGAAGCTCTAAGCAGTTTAAAATCGGAGTTCCTCTTTTTAATGATGACTTGATCACTTAATGCTTTTGAAAATGAAGTTATGCACACTTAATGAATTCTCAGCTACCCTCCACGTTCATATTGAATGTCTTTTATCATTGTTGAGGGAATCCGAACATTTGGAAGTAGGTGGCGCGCATTTAATGCGCCAACGTTTGAAATTTTTTCGACGTTGCGACCCAAGTCACAGGTGCAGTCGACTTCCTGTGCGACTTTCTCCAAGTCACAGATGGAGTTGACTTCGGGTGCGACTTCACCTGTTCGCAACTTCTTTAAGTTCTAGTCAGGGTTGACTTGGTCCTCGACTTGACCCAAGTCGCAAGTGAAGTCGACTTCGGGTACGACTTCACTTCTTCAGCTTGCTAGTTGAACTTGAAATCTTCAGAGATGACTTTGATTACTTGATTTTCTTTATATTGTTTGTTCTCCTATGCATTTGTAACTCTTGTAGCTTAGTATAATCATCCTAGCTTAATGTCCTTTAGCTCCGTGACTTGCAAACTTTGAATCCTTAAAATCTCGAATATATGCATGAATCTTCGAGTGCCTAATGATGTCCAAATATATGTTCATAATCCATCATTATTGATTTATGCAACCCTGATTGCTTTTATTCTTTATTTGAGTGTTTGAGTCGTCTTGGTCTTCATCTTCACTTGAATATAACACTGAGTCATCTTGATCTGCATGTTCCGTATTGAAGTCGAATATTGAAATGCTTTGAAATTCCTTTATTATAATGATTTTAAGATTTATTACAAGCAACACTTTTAGAAAGATTGTTTTCTCAAATGCTACAAATGTTTGCCAAAATGTTTTATTTAAATATTTCTAAAAGTTTTAAGGGCAGTCATCATAAAATTAGAATTCAAATAATGTTTATAAAAATATGTTTACAATGGGTGTACCCACTTTTCAAGTTGCTAAAAAGAACACGGACTGAGGTTTGTAATGTTTCATGAATTCATGCTAACATATGGACATATATGATGATGGGTGTGTTTGGCAATGGTTAAAAAATGTCAACTTAAAACTTTTCAATCGAAAATATTTCACTCTCTACAACTATTATATTTTTTAATTATTTTTTTACATTTTCCTATAAAACTTCCATACTTTTTAATTATTTTCACACAACTACCCATATAACTTACCTATCTATTTTTTCTTTATCATCTTTACTCTTCATCATTACCCCCATCAATCACATCATTTGACAACTTTTACTCTCTAAAACTTTTCATCAAAAGTTTTATCTATTCCCAAACACACCCGATGTATGGTGAAGTAGAACAATAAGTAGGTCAATTGTAAAGATGATCACACATGGAATGGGGTCTCCTCTACATATGGCCAAGTTGGTAAGAAAAGGTATGAGGTCAGCGGTGCCCTCCTTGAGATGGGAGCATGTTCAATAAAATGGCCGCCTGGCTAGCATGTTGTTATATGATAGATTTCTTTTCTAAAAGGTAGATGATCACTTAGTAAGAGTCACTATTGAACAGGAAGAAATGCATTTGCATATGTTTTTCTTTTGAAAAACTCAAAAATTGGGATATGAAATCATTTATATGAAAAGATAACCCTAGATGGGGATTATAAGAGTTTATACAAAAAAGTTTACCCTAAACAAGTTCATAAAAGTGCTTACACAAAAGGTGTATATATCAAGGTTGAGATAAAAGGATTTCTATGCAAATACATTCATGAAAAAGGATTATATGTATATGCTTTTTTTGTTTTAAACAAGCCTCAAAATGGGGCCATGGAAAATGATTTACAAGGAAAATATCTTGGAACATAAAAATGTCAACATAAGAACAAAAGAGGATTTCCTAAAAAGGTTTATACGCATACGCATTGTCTTTGAAAAGTCCAGACGTGGGATATAAAAATGTTTATATGAAAAAGATGTTTATGAAAATGCTTACGTGATGATAAAATGCTTCCTTTTTGAGTTCCCACTCACATTTTGTTTTTTCAAACCTTAGACAAGAACAAGAAAGCTCACGAGGTAAAGGACCTGAGCATTCAAGGAAATGTATGAGATGGTATTCATGTGCGTGCTAAAATGATTAGCTACATGTATGGAATGGTATGACTGGAATTTTTAAGGTATGTTAATGTATGTGAACTTACTGATAGTTTTAAATTCTACGTGAATCGATGATTGAATGTATGTATTTAAGTATGTATAACTAATACTTGACTACAAATGTATTTTATACGATTATGGGATGGTCAGGCTGACAAAACTAATGTTGTAAGGGAACAAGATGAAATTTTTATGAATGATAAGGGTAGTTGATGACAACTACTAGGAGTTGTGACTATGAAAATATATATAAGGAAGGAGAACCAAGTAGTATTTTGAAAATGCTAAGTGCAATAAATTACAAGTATATTGTTAGTTGTAAGATGAATGGAGTGAAATGTGATGAGATGAATGATGAAGGGAAAAGTGATGAAACGGAAAAAAAATTTGGATGAGATCTAATTTAGAACCCGTCTGGTGATCGGGGTAACAATCTTGACTCATATTTTCCAATCAATAATGATTTTAGAGTAATGCTTTATGATGCCTTGGGCTGAGGGCGTCACGTTTACTCTATTATATTGAACATTGGTTGCCAAGGTTTTGTTAAGCTAAAATTTGTTGAATTTGTGAAGTTGTTGCGATCTAAGAACTATTCATAATTTGTTATGGAAGCTCGGAATTGGATATTAAGAGAGTAATTGAGTTGTATGGAAAAAGAAGTTGGAGCTTATTCACACATTTGATGAGTTATGGTTGAATTGGTACATTCAATAGTTGGATGTTGTGCTCAATATTGGTTGACATGAACATACCTCTTATGGTCATTATTATTTGAATTCAAGTTTGAGAAAGACCTTGCTTGATTTGGAATTCATATTGTTAAGAGGTCGTCAAGTTCAAACCTTGAAAGGTGATTTTTAAGCCTATGCCATTGAACTACACAAACATTTTTTATCTTCTTGCAAATTAGCATGGGCTCATTATCTTCAAAATGCAAGAAAACAAGTGACCTTGAGGAAAATAATAGTGATGAAGATGATGATAAAGGAGTACTATTTCCATTGCGACAATCAGGGGAATCACTTATCTTTCCTTTCCTTTTCATTTATTTTTCATTTTCATTTACATATTATTGTCATTTGCAATTTTTTTCATTTAATATATTGCATTTTTCAATTTTGAGGGAGAGTAGTTTATCTTGTTTTGTTTTCATTCACACATTCATTTAGGTAGTTATGTTAATTGCGTATGTGTTTTAAGTTGCATTGGATTTAAAATCATTCTTGTAACAATCAATTAGTTGCAATCTATCTTGATGAATATTTGCAATGTTCAAGAAAATATTAAATTGAAATCAAATTAATGAAAAATTAAATTTTTTTGTTATGATTATGCATTGATTGAGGTGTAGCGTGTTAAATTTTAATATGTTCAAGCGGCATGTGAATGATTTGATTGATTAAATAATTGATTTTTGTAGTCCATATTCATGCTGACATGGTCTATTGAAATGATTAAGGTAATTTTTTGTCTAATATGAATATTTGTGCCTAATTATGCTTAAATGTCATATCTTTTGCAATCTTTCTTCTGCATTTTTGAGCTTACATATATGTTCTTTTTAACCCTGTTCTTCAAAGTAGATATATTGTCTCGTCGATTTATAGTGTAATTCATTTTTTTATATAAGACTTAGTGTCGGACAACATGTGTATATAGTATATCGGCTTCTATAGATTGCCCCTAATAAAATTTTGAATAAATAATGAAGGGGGTGACAACTCGAGCTAAGTAACCGGAACTTGACATCTAAAAATATCAAAATTTGCATAAAAAGCTAAAGAAAAGCCATAGTAATAGTGTTTCATTAGGAAAAAATTCTCCTCATATATCCTAAAATATGGTGAGGGGAGTAAAAAAAATTAAAAATAAAAATAAAACTCTCCAGAAACCTTGAATTATAGTGAAGAGAGTAAAGCAATAAGTTTGGAAAACTAATAGTGCAATTTTAATAAGTTTAGGCTAAGTAGAATAGATGAATGACGGCTGTCCTTTTGAGAAGATAAATTTATTTTGAGCGATATATGAATTTATCTCTGTTAGAAATTTAATCTTCTTTATTATATCCTTCTACTACAATAGATTTCACCAGTGAATATAATCTGTAATTAATGACCTTTTTCAAATATTTTAATGCTATATAAAATACAATATATATCTTGAATTATTAGTAAATTAATCAGTAAACCTATAACAAAAGCAATATTTAACTTATTATAATATATGACACACTTCAAACTTCTAATCATTTTAATATACTCAAGCTATGCTATTAATCTACCTTTATTTACATAAAATTTGATACTAGAATGAAAAGGAGTATAGGCTACACTATAACCACAATAGTTATGCGACTTTGGTATGTTTTCAATAATGAGATTAAAAAAGATATCATCATTTTTAACAATCTTGATACCAAAAATAATGTTTACATTGTCCATATTTTTCATGTCAAAGTGAATAATATGAAACTTCTAATTTTTTTAATAATTTCAATGTGAATGTCAAACATGAAAATACATATCTGAAAGCATGTTCACCATACAAAAATATTATATTATTAGGGGTTCAGGAGTACATGTTATACGTACAAACTTATTTAAGAGTTCAGCTTTTTGCTGAGGATCTTCAATTTGGTTTATTAAATATAATAAGGCTTGATTTCATCCATTCATCATATTTATAAAGTAATAATCCGATTCAGAAGAGGTTTGATATTCTTGTGGACTATAAGAGCATTGACAGAGATTATTGTTTTCTAATTCAGATTCAAAATGTTTATTTAAATAACTCAGATTATATTCTTCTTCATTATCTGAAGATTCTGAATCTATTTCACTTTCTGAACTTACTATAAGATTATTCAATTGTTTTATTAATTCTTCTATACTTAAATTTTTATATGCTAATAATTCTTTTACTTGTTTTTATAGCATTTGGAAGCATAATGTTCAAATTTTTCACATTTATAGTATTTGATTTCTTTAATATCTCTTTTCTTTGAGGGTTTTGTTTTATATTTTGTAAACTTCTTTTTAAAATAATATTTATTAGAAGATTTAAAAGGTTTTTCTCTTGATTTTTCTTTATATCTTTTTGCTTTTAGTTATATTGATTTTTTAAAGATAGTCTTTTGAATATGAGTTTGTTCAATACCATAATTAGAACAGAAAACTAATAGGTCTTGAGATTTTAGGAATTTTGTTTCATCCATCCTTTTTTGTTGGCATAATTCTATACCTACTTGTTTTATTCTTGTAAACAATATACCCCAAAGTATAGTTGTTATATTCCTGCTTGCCGTCATTTTCTTGTTTTATTAATGCTTTTACTTTAGTTTCGAAGACAGAGGGTAATCCTTGAAGAAATTTTTCTTTATAGACATCTTGGCTTCCATCTTCTAACATTAATAAATCAAAAATACATCTTTATACCATCTATATTTTGTCATAAGTTAATAAATTTAATGTACTAAGAAATAATTCTAAAGCATGCTAGTTATATGAAAAAAACAAGTAGAAAAGTGGTGTAAATCAAAATTTTTTTATGAAAAATTGTTTTTACTAGATATACCTTTTATAGAATCATTATCTGAATAGTAATTATATTTTAAATAGTTTAAATATTGAAACATAAAAACTTTAAT
>JAXCLR010000073.1:51146082-51162978 GCA_035584095.1 Annona squamosa
CATCACTTTTTATTGATTTGACAACTTCTACTTCAAAAACTTTTCATCAAAAGTTTTACCTCCAACCAAACACACCCCAAATTTGTATATCTGATTAATTGATCCTTGTAGCCGAACCACCTATGTGGGAAATGGCTTATGATGATGATGATTAATTGCCCCTTGTGAGAACTTTGTTATATGTAAAACTCATAAGAAAGGTGAGCATTAATTGCTTGGCTGGGGTTACCATACCTCCACTTTCAATAAATTCTCATTATCAACTACATTACAGTGCCTACTGGCAGTTTTTGTTATTTTGATTTCTATGTTATTGATGTTTGAATCTTTGCAGAAGCCACAAATCAATGATGGTAGTCAGGCACAGTCAAGTTGTTGGTGGCATAACATATCGTCCGTATCCCAGGTATGGCAAGTCATTATCCGAAAAAGTTCAATCGTTTATTACTAATATTGGAAGGCAATGAAGTAGATAATAAGATGTTTTTAAACTACAATTCTGTTGTTCTGCATGTCAGTTGATGAGCCATGCAGACGATTCTGGCAGGAAGTGTCATACATTCAGGGGTAGTTGCATTTAGATGTGGGCTTTAGCTCCAGAATCAAATACTTTTTGAGTTCTCAAGTGTATGAGACAGTCTAAAAATATCGTGCGGCCATCCAATTAGGAGACTTAAGGTTTTCCTGTATTTGAAACAGACCTGGTATTGTCTAATAAAGGCGTGTTTATGTTATTTATACTTATATATAAAAAATATTTCTTTATATTTTATGTAGCTTATGTATTTATATTTATATTTGAATGCATGTTGATGTAATTATATTATAAATAAAGTATATTATTTTCATTTATATTTATCTTTTATTTTTGTCATTTTTAGGTACATTAATTTTCTTCCTCTATCTTGTTTTTGATGTTAAATTTTTCTAGAAATATTCCTTATATTGCTATATGTTTAAAAAAATTCATAGATTAACTATGTATTATTATATGTACTTACATGATTTGCTATTATTATATATTTATATGAAATTCTAAACTCTCACTCTTAAATAAAATGTAAATATTCTCTATTAAAAAAATAAAATGTAAATACATCAACCTAAATTCCAGTCCGAACCTGATTTTCAAAAATAGGTTTAGAGTTTAGGTTTTACAAATAAGGTTAAGGTTAAGGTTAATATTTTACAAATAGGGTTCGGGTTAGGATTAAGGTGAACCCGAGTTGCACCCGGAATGCTGGATAATATGCACATAGGAAAACTGTTCCAAAAATAAGATTGCCAAGGCGAGTGAGCGGAAGAGCAAGGAATAGGTACTCAAAATGTAGATCCATATGGAAAAAAATTTGGTTAGCATGCATTGGTAGTGAGATGAGATCAATTGACTTACAGGGTGATCATGTGTAACAGAAATGTCTAGTTAGAGGTGGTTTGGCTTAACTTAAAGTCTCTAAGTGCAAAAGAGGAATGCCTAAAGGAAGATGAATAGAGCTGCAAATACAATAGAGAAATGGTCAAATATGATGATGGTGCAAGACAAGCATTAGTAAAAGTAGATTGGACCAAACAATTCAACTGGTCCAACCAGAGACTGGAATGTGAACTGGTCTAATTTACCTGGTTCATGGGTCCCGAAGAATCCTATTGGACCAAGGAAATTGGCAGTTGGACTGCTGGATCTAGCCAAATGATCCACCAGTTCTCACAAACAAAGACTATGGTAAAACCAGCACCCAGGCTCCTTTTTTTTTGGTCTAGTCCATTGTATGCGGCAAATCATTATTGTTTTGAGGGAAAGGAGCTATCCTGGAAAGGGGCATCAGGAAAATTGAAAATGAAGTTGAAATACCTAAACATGAAGAAGATTTGAGAATTTCCTTATTTTTTCTTCTTGAGAAGTAGTAGACTAGCAGTGCAAACGGGTGATGGAGGGCATTGATTTCGAAGATGGCATTGCTTTCTTTCATTTTTGCTCCTATGGTCCATTTAGCATACTTAAAGTGGAATTAAGATTCTACTCCATTCATTAATTTAAAGTTCTCAGACAACATGAAATTTAGCATCAGAATAATTAAATGTTTTTAAATTTAAATTAAAGTAATTTAAAAAGATGAAATATATTCTGTTCAGATTTAAGTTAATGGTTGAACTGGTTTGAACTGAACTGGAACTGATCAATGTCCTGGTTTAGTTATTGGTTCATATTGTGCAAGATAATGTTGTATCAGGTCAGTCAGGGTAAAGCTTTGAAGATAACAATGATGGTGGTTTATGTATTCAAGTGTGAGATCCTTCGGTTTTTTGATCCTTACACTTCAAATAATTGTGCTGCTGTAGCTTTTTGGATTGTTGCTTCTACTGACAACTGGATTAAACTTTATGATTCCTCTGCTATTTGGTTGTTCAACATATCTTACCTTTCTTAATTGCCTTTTAACATCTATTCTTACTGGATCTTACAGTCAAAAATTTGGAGAGATTGCTTTTTGTGCAATCACAGCTGATGAACAAGTTAAAGGTTATGGCACGAGGTTGATGAATCATCTAAAACAGCATGCTCGTGATCATGATGGTCTCAGTCATTTTCTAACTTATGCAGATAACAATGCTGTTGGCTATTTTATAAAACAGGTTGGGGTTTCTCAAGATGGATTTTGTTCTCCAATATTTGCTACAAAAATTGTTGCATACCTTTTCTGCAATAATTCTGTTTGAAGATTCTTAATGCACTTAGCTTGTAGACAATTAGAACATTTTTGCAATTTATGCAGCGCATGTCAGGATACCATGGAGGCATGGACTTCATGTCATTAACTGTAACCTTTAAATGTTTTCACAAATGTCATTTACTGTCTTTTTGATGCAAAGCTTTTGTTGCTTTTCAACATTAATGAATACTCTTTTTGAAGTTCACTTTTGATGCTGCAGGGTTTTACAAAGCAGATTGACTTGGACAAAGAGAGATGGCAAGGGTATGATTTTACTTATGTTTGATATACCTAATGTCACTTTTGAAGTTCTTGATTTATGTAAAAAAAAAAAGCGGCAGATTTTACTAACTTATTGAAATCATCTTGATTATTGCCTGCCAATTGAGTTTAACTGTGATTCCAATAAAATTTTAATGTAATTAAGCTTGAAAATTATGCTCTAAATAAATTTACTTCTTTTGTTTGAAATCATGTCATCGTCCATTCTTCCAATGGAACAAATGGAAGTGCTCCGACCAACTCTCCACCTAGATGAAATCAATTTCATGCAAGCAAAACCCTCTCATCCAAACTAAATCCAAGAAAATCCATTTAGTCCTCTAGCAAAAAATTTATTCGCTACGTACCAGTGGTGTCTTGGTAGGGATTCCAAATAACAATGTCAATAGGCAATGCATGGAAAGTATGGCCACTGACATTTCTTGCCATCCCCTTGTCTTCGTAAACTTTCATGCTAGCCATGTCTTACCATTCCTTAATCCCTTATTGGATACCACCACTCACAACTCATGATAGGGAGTGAGGTCAATTAGGGACTGATCTATTAATTTTTAGTTCTCTTCTTGTGGAGAGTTGCACACACACACAGAACAAATTCAGTATGCTTTTAATGATTTTGATAATGCCAAGATCTAGCAGCCTCCACTCCATTTTGGTGCTGAGAAATGAAAGGTTTATTTTTTGAAATTCCAATCATATTTAGTATCTTTGCGACTGAATATATGACTTTGAGCCTAATGTTGTATTTTCTTCACTTAAATGGACATCTTTTGTTTGGGTGATTATTCATGCCCCCTTTTATCAGCAATGATATTTTAAATAATCCAAAAAAACATAATATTAATGAAAATATATTGGGAAGTACTTTAATGGTGCATGATGTACTAAAGTGAATCAGTACATCTATCAGGTTAGGGTCCCATCTTAATGATTATATAAAATCCAATCTATTGATTATATTTCATACCATCCATTTAACGAAGTTACCAAAAATCATTTGAATTGGAATCCTATATGAGTCACACCTTTAAAAAAATATAAAAATACAAATAAATTTTGAAATTTGCTTGAATATATTGAATTAAGTATTAGAATATTATAAAATTATATGCAAACGTTATATCGGGTGGGCGGAACACTTTAGAAGGTTTAGATTTTTTATTTATGAGTTCCACTTCTAAATGTCACTTATATGTAACCTTACCATTTTCCTATTTTGATGATTAATTAGAAATCCATTCCATCCATTATATTTAATATGATTTGTATGGTCATGGGAACCCCTCATTTGTATAGTATTATTGTGCATGGGCCTCATTTAAAAATGTGTAGAATCAATATAATAAAATGGTTTGATACTGAACATCAATTTTAAAGTCGTATGTTCAACGTCTTGTCTAAAATATTATTATGTGGATAAATGATTTTATAAGGTATTGTTGCATTTTAATGTCTATGTAGATGAATCTAAGCATTTTTTTTAATTCACACATAAATATATATTTTAAAGCAAATGTTAGCCTATGCACATCTTGATTTGGATGAAACTTAGCATCCCAACTAAATAATGATGTTAAATACAATGGATGAAGTGAATTTCCCATCAATTATTAAGATGGGAAAAATGGAGATATTAAATCGCTTTTATGTTACTGGCTTACATAGTTACATGGGAGCGGGATTCTTTATTAATAATACATATAGTGCTTTTTATATATAAATAGTTTTAACGGGTTGAGATTCACTTCAAATGATTTTTTTTTCCCACCGAGATAAATCTTTTAATTGGGATGACCTTTTGGTTTCTAGCCATATACAATAATATTGAAATTGATAAATGGGTTAGATTTTTTTTAATAACCAAGATGAGGTTCATGCACGACAAATGTACCAAGTCACTTTGTTTCATCATGCTCTACTAAAGTGCTTCCCTTATATTACACAGGGAATGATTAAAGACATGTTTGTACAAGAGGGGGCTTGTGGCCTTGTACAATTGGTTGTTTCTTTCATTTTTTGTAAGATTTTTTAAGGGGGTATTTGACAATAAGTAAAACTTTTCAATTTCTCCAACCACCTTATTTTTTAATTATTTTTTCACATCTTCCTGTACAAATTATCCTACTTTTTAATTATTTCTACACAATTACCTATACAATTAATCTATTTATTTTAACTTTATTTCCTTTATTCCTCATTACTACTCATATCATATCACATCATTTTCTATCAAATTAACAATTTTTACACAAAAATTTCTCATCCAAAGTTTTATCACTTCCCAAACACACCCTTAATATCTAAACCACTTATGATGTTCATCTATTTATATGTAGTTATGATGCCAAAAAAATAAATATTTTGAACTTTTACATAATGGATGTGTTTGGCATTCAATGAAATTTGTTCATCTAAAACTTTTCGCTCTCCACAATCATTTCTTCATATCTTCCTGCACAATTGCCGTACTTTTCAATCATTTCTCCATTACTTTTTATACTACTCTATTTAGTTCAACTTTATTCTCTTAACTACTCATCATTACCCCCAACATATCACATTACTTATCCCATTTTGAAAACTGTTTTGCACCAAAAACTTTTCATTCAAATGTTTTATCAAATACCAAATATGACCATTACATATTTATTTACAGATTTTAGCAGTTTTACATTCTCTCTCAAATGACAGTCAATATTTATTATCCTTCTCTTAATTTCCAAAATATTTAATTCACATTGGTACTCTTAATTGAATTCATTTGTTCTTTTTCAGGTACATTAAAGATTATGATGGGGGTACTCTTATGGAATGCAAAATTGATCCAAAACTGCCCTATACAGATTTGTCTACCATGATACGCAGGCAGAGGCAGGTACCTGTGAGCACTGTGCTAAATCTTTTGGGGTTTGTTTTTCCTATTGCCACCCAAGTATCTTGCCTGACTATTTGATCTACCAAAACTGGCTTGTGACAGTGCTCTGCATAAGTTAAAAAGGTTCCCGTTTTCTTTTCTACCTGCCTGGCCTATTGATTTCTTTGTTCTCTAATAGAAATTTGATGGAGAATGTAAATAGGATTTATTAGGCTCAAATTAAGGTTGCTTTGTGTGTGTGTGTTTTTCCTTTTTTTTTTTTTTGGGTTTTTTGTTTGGGGGGGGGGGGGGGGGGGGAGGGGGGGAGGTAAGGCGGTGTGTGAATTTAACACCTTTAGCTTGATTAATGGTTAGATTGGCTTTAGGTTATTTTTGGTTTCTTTATTACGCAAGTTTCTTTTTTACTGAAGTTTACCTATTTGTTGTCGCTTAAGTTGGCTATTTCTTATAAATAAGGTTGTTTTGTTCAATTGTAAGACAATGATTATGAGTGAGTTTATGAATTGAGATTTCTTTGGTTTGTCACTGAGCATACCATGTGTTGGCTAATTCATGCATGTTTTCTCCCTTACCTTCTCTCTTTGAAGTCTTCCCTTTTATTGATCTAAGACATCCTACCTTGCATCAAATTTGGTAGCAAAGCAAAATGTAGGATTCATCTTCCTTATCCAAATCTTAATTTGACTTTGTGTTGTGGAAAAAAGTTGTTGCAAGCCCCATAGTGTTCATCCTTGATGTGAAAATACAACTTCCCACTTATTGAAAAGCGTCTTGGAACTCATAAACCGCCATTCTTTGATTATTGATCACCATCAATAATGATTTAGAGTGGGTTCGAAAATCCTCCATGTTTTGTGCATTTCTTGATTGAAGAACATTGATGGGTATTTTTATCCTTTAGTCCCCTTGTCAATAAGTGTTTTCCCCTTATTGCTTGTCCCATGCCCGGATAAAGAGTAAGGATTGGCACGTTAGGTTGACAACCAATGCTATATAAATTTTTGCTATGTTCTTTTCTATGGATTTTGAATCAAGATTACCAGTTTTTATTATTAGAGTATGCACTGTAAGCAATATGCTATGGCAAAGGTGGACTAGAGCAAAAAAATGAGCAAGGGTTGCTGCATTGTTTCCCTAAAAGCAATCTGCTGCATTGGAGCTTGAGTGTAGCGAGAAATAGGTGAGGGTTGCTAGAGAATTTTTCCAGAAGTGACGAGCCACAACAACATCCAGTTGCGGTGAAAATGGCAAAGATTTTCATGTTTTTCTAGACATGGTTGAGCGGGAAAGGTAAGTCTCAAAGCATAAGGTCCACTTTGTCTCATGGAATGTTGAGACTCTTTCGGGAAAAAATATGGAATTAAACATTGAGAAAAAGATGAATCGGTGTAACTTGTGTTCAATAGATTAAATGGAAAGGAGCTAAGGTTAGAGAATTTAATGGGCATAAATCATGATATGTAGGAAAGGATGAACATAGAAATTGTGTAGGGACAAAGGTAGAAATTAAATTTAAACCTAAGGTTATAAATTTTAATAGAATGAAATGTAGAATTATTCAATTAAACTTGTTCTAGGTGAAGAGGTTAATGCTTATGCATCATAAGTAGGATTAGATGATAGAATTAAGGAACAATTTTATAATGATAGATAATCTAATGAAAAAATACCAAACCAAGAGAGCTAGTGACTTGTGGAAATTTAAATGAACCTATAGAGAGAGAATGTGAGTTACAAGAGAATTCAAGGAAGTTCCAACTTTGGGATAAGGAATGAAATGAGGGATTCCATTTTAGATTTTGCTATAACATATTATTTAATTATATCTAACAACTTATTCCAAAAGGGAGACAAACATTTGATAACCTTTAAGAATGGATCTGATTCTAGCCAAATAGATTACTTCTATAAAAATTATATAGATCCCTATTTAGTAGTTGTGAGGTCATCCTGGATGAGAATTTAACTATTTTACACTGGTTGTTAGTAATGAATATATATATCCACACAGAGACGAGAGAATCTGAAAGTAATATAATTTTGAAAATTAAATGATGGAATTTAAAGTTGCTAATGTAGAAATAAAAAATGGTAGAAGAAGAAAAATGAGATATAAAAGAGGGTTGAACTACAATCAGTGCTAAATGGAATGACAAAGTGCATTAAAAAGTTGGACAAAGTATTCAGGTATATAAAAATTGCAAATCTGTACATAGGTAAACTTGTGATAGAATGAGAATTTTTGGAAGCTATAAATGAAAAATAAGATAGGTTTAAAAGGGATAGACAAATAGAAATAAGAAATTTATAACAACACATACTCTCTAAAATCTACTAATAAATTATAAGCAAAGCTAAATACAAAATTATAGAGCAGCTAGGCTCTGGCAAAAAAAAATAAAAATACAAACATTATCATAATTTTTATGATAGATAAGGAACTAAATAAGGAGAAAAGAATATATTTAAGGTAGCTAAGTTAGAAGAAAATAAAGGTAAAGACATAGCGCATGTTAGATGCATTAAAAGTGATGACCAAAGGATTTTAGTAAAAAAGGATGAAATCGGAGAAATATGGAAAGCCTATTTCTACAGCTTTAGTAAAGGATAGTGAAATCAAGCTTTGTGCATGATTTTTTTAAATGATATAATTCTAATAGATGAAATAAGAGTAAGCTTGAAATTAGAATTAGTGGAAAGATACTTTAAAATCTAATGGTTTTAAAATTTATCAAACGAAAACTGAATATATGAAATAAAATTTTAATAATAGTAAACACCTATATGAGGAACCAATTAAGATTTTAGACCTTGTACCAAGAATTGTTCACTTTTGGTATTTAGATCAATAGTTTAAGAAAATGGGGAAATTTAGAAAGACATTATAAATAGAATTCAAGTAGGATAAAAGAAAAATAACAAAGTGCTTTAGGAATTTCAAGTGACCACCGAGTTCCAATTGATTAAAAGCAAAATTTTATAAGACATCGATTAGACCAACTATGCTACATGGGGTAGAATATTAGATAGTTAAAGAACAAAATATGCATAAAAATGAGTATAACATAAATGAATAAGTGGTAGATTGAAAAAGAATAAAATTAGAAATGAAGTAATCCGAGATAATGTAAAGACGAAACCAATAGGTAATGAAATGAAGGAAAAGAAATTAATGTTGGTTGGACATGTTAAACAAAGGTTCGAAATGGCATATGTTAGGCAAGTTATGTTGATTCAAATCGAAGGTATTAAGATGATGAAAGAAAAACAAAAAAAACATGATGAAGTAATTAAACATATAAAAATGTTAGAGATTACTGAAACCATAGTTTATGATTGTCAAAAATAGTGCAAGTCCGTGCAACTAACTCCACAAAGGTGGGGAAACAGCTTATGATGACTATGAGGACGAGTCCCCTTGATTTTACTATTTGAAGGGAACCCTTATTTTGAAATTTTCATAAAATCCTCTAGTTTGGAACACTATCAATCTGGTTTTGTGTTCAATCTTATAGATAGTCCCTTAGTTTTGAAATTTACAAGACTACCTTATTTCTTCATAATTATAAAACAGTGCCATTTTGCAAGAATTGAGGAATTTCCCTATTGTTTTATAATTGTTGGATTTTGACTACAGTTTTTGAGAACTGAAAAAATTCATATTTTAAAAAATTGCAAATAGTCCTAATTTTCTACCATCTGCGACACTTCATTATAGGGCAGAAGCCTTGTTCAAAAGCCAGGTTGAATGGAAAGAGTCCTTTCAAACCCAAATTCAAGCTTTACAAGGCATAAATCAATCCTTTTCAAATTCCATTGTAGAAATCACAAGAGAGGTTCACAATTAGCAATTCAATGGGTGAAGTGAGAAGCTATGCAAGACTCACATGAAAGCGGGGTATTGTAAGTTCCTTGCATGCTGCATGGTAGGTAGATGAGGTGGGGCGAATGCTAGACATGGATAGACATTACACTGAACGCATGGGCAGACATGGACATGGGTAAAATCATCCTTGATGTTGCTTTTATACGAGAGCAATACTTAATTTTATCATTCATTCACACATTAATATTAATTTTTTTTAAAAATCTTTTACCATTTTGGGAATATTTATTGTAGGTCACTTTGGGATGCATTCCATATGTTCTTATATAGGTTGCATGCTTTAAGCAAATAGTTGGTCTGACGCCATTTGAATTTCCCTCCATTCTTTTCTTTTGACATTAGCATTTGAGATTTCAAAGTAGTTATCATCATAGGATCCCCTTTGAGTCTGAATTTTATGAAAGGTATTTACCACTCTTGTTTTATACCTTGAAAGCAATCTAGATGTGCACCAAATGTTCATGATTAACTTTGACAATTGATTTCTTTCCTTTTCCTTCTTTGTGCCATCATGGTTAATGGAACTTCACTTGGAATGTTTATCAAGAAGAAATTGTATACTACTATTATTTTCAATCAGGGCTTGAAAATTTCACATAAAGAAGCAAGTAGCAGAAATGACTTGAAAAGAAAAAGAATTTGCAGTCTTATGGATTAAGAGCTTTGCAATTGTTAATAATAATAGAGAGCACCTATGAGTGGGGTTCATTACTAAGACCAACATCTCTTTGCTAATTCACCTTGTTAGTGATGGAAATAAGCTCTTCAATCATAAAAATATGAATTTGGGTGTTGAATACTTCCTAAATTTATTTTTTGGTCAATCAATAAGATCGAAGATGACTGATTTGTTCTTTCTTTTTAATAGCAAAACTTGGTACATGGTTCTAGAGGCATTTTTCTTAGCACAAATAGACTTCCTTCCAAATAATATACAGGTACATATTTCTTGTCACATAGGCCTTCTTACAACATCCAATTTTGATGGTTGGCTAAGCAAAGATTGCTCTTATAGTTGTTTAATCATTTCTTTGTATTTTCAAATTAATAAAATGTGCAATAAATCATCTGATAATTTTCAAAGATATGAACCGAGGCATTTGAATGAGAGTTTGATAGATCCAACAATAGGAAACAGAAAACAGTCTAAATATTATTGATGAATCAGTTCATAGGCTGATATTCTCTCTAAAGTATTGTCTCACTAGAAAGGAATTCTAATATTTGTGACTAAACTTGGAAAACCCTCAAATAGAGACAACTTCAAATCCTTGCTACAATTCCTCTTGAACAACCACCAACACTCTCCTAATCATATCAAGACATGACCTATCAAAATAAGATGTGTTTTAGATTATTAACGACTGATTGCTTCAATAGCCAGATTTGCCCCTTTCTTGCTCTCATGATCCGGGTACCCGGAACTGACCCGAATTACTAAGATATATTCAACATCTCTTTTATAAAATATATTCTTTGAAAATATAGAAACTTGTTTAATTTGTCTAATTTAGTATATCTAATAAATGTGTTTTAAAATTATATCATTATTATATTAATTATAAGCTTTTAGATAAAATTTATATTAGGATTATGATTTTCAAATATAATATGAAGACTAATGTAAATAATCGATTCGAAACCAGAATTAGAACCGAACTGACTTAAAAATTAAGGTAGGGTAGGAGTTCCTAAAAATAGGGAAGCGTACCCGACCCAAGTTGCATCTTAAATAGCTTGCAACCACGTAAAATATTATGAATTGCCAGAATCCTAGTTGGGGAGATTGTTAATTGCATATTTGAAGTAATGTCCAATAAGGACGAAGCCACCACATTCGGATTAACACAACGGGGGAACAAAGAAATCTAGAAAACATTATGAATCTTGGATTCAATTGGCAAATCGAGGTGATAACTTTGAGAATCTTCTTGAACAAAAGGGTCAACACATATTCTCTAAGATTTATCTTTCTTCTAGACAAGTAAGATTGGAGCTGAGAAAGAGCTAGTGCTAGGTTATACTAACTCTTTGGACAATAGTTCTTGTACCTATGCTTCAATTTCAGCATTATGAAACTGAGGATAATGTTAGGAATGCATGGATAAAGGGGTGGCCTTGGACCTAGCTGAATATGATGCTCTAGTCCTTGAGTTGGGGAGACCTGATGGATCGTTGGGCGAAAATATCGAGAAATCCAACCTCGGATGACCATGATGATTTACACCACCTCTTTGATCTCCAATGCCGACAATTTGTCTAGCTTGTAAATCTTGACGGCCTTGCCACAATACTAATTCATTTTCTGCAACATACCGTCCCCAACCATGATCTAGTACTCGCCATCCATGAGTCGGCGGTCAAACTCCCTGATCAAAAAGAGGATGACATGAAGCCCCAAAAACCACGATCCCATTTGTAACTGGGCATCAATGTCTCAATTGGGTGCAACCCTAGTTGCATCTCATTTAATTGTTGTTTGAAAATACGTATTGAAGCAATCCATACCAGATAAAGAAAATTCAGTGTGGGAAAGCTGATTATCTGAGATCTGACCTCGTTCGACAAACAATCTGCCCAAATTCTTACCGATTCTTCCGAACCTTTTTGATGTTCTCAATGACAACTTGGTGCCATTTAAAGTCAAATCTTCATTGCATAAATTCTTTGTCTCTGTGCACTAGTGTTTTTCCACAAACGGTCAATGTCTTGCTCGATTAGAGCAAAATGCTCATTCGTTTTTTGATATTCTCTAACTTTGGACGCCAAGTAGGTGAAATCCTAGAGTGGGTAGGATTAATAGGATGCAAAGTGAAGAGGTCTTTATACAATAAAAGAGCAAGACAAATTCAGATAATTATGACTTTTGATCTAGGTGGAATTATAGGAGCTATAATATATCAAAGGAAATCTATTTTGGAGGCCAGCTTCGTGATAACTCTTATAGATTCTATTTTATTAATTTTTGTTTTTACTATTTTTAGTCACTTCCGAACTTACTATTTTAAGTAAAACATGCGCAAGTGGGTGGTTAGGGTTTTGCATATGTGTGGGTAGTGGTAACAAGGGTTTGCTTTAGACAATTTTCATGAATAAGAAGTTCTAAGTTTTCTTTCTTCCTTATGATTAAGTTCCGTGTGGAGACTTGTTTATCAACTTCAATATGTAGCTTTGTGCTGACCTTGTTTCACGTTTCCCTCACTGCGTCAGTTCAGAGCAGGCAATTTCAGCTAATCTCATGGCTAACAAATTTGGTGATGGAGGTGGCTGTTTTCTCGTGATGAAGATCGGAGAACTGAGACCTTAGGATCTGCATGGCAAGATTGTGAGGTGGCATTGAGAGCTTGAGAGCAGCGGATGGATCGCAAATTCCCACATTGGAATGATGCTTCAAAAAAATTGCATATCAACACGATACTTTAAGCATAGATGCAATAGAAATTGGGATGACAAGAGGCTACGTACTAAAGACGTCTGTGCTCACGGGCAACCTTTCAACAGACCTGTTCCTGCATATGACCATTGACAACATGTCTACGTGGAAGATTTAGAGGAAGAAGAAGATTATTTTGCAGAACCGATCAACAAACCTAGATATGGAAAAAGCCATTAAGGTGATAGAGACCCATGAGTTCAAGCTAAAGGTAAATATTTTTCCTTACTTTTGTGGAGATCTTGATATTGAAGAATTCTTGGATTGGCTCGTAGAGGTAGTTAGATTTTTTGAATATGTGAATATTTTGGAACGGAAACAAGTGCAACTTGTCGCATGCAGGCTTAAGGGTTTAGCTTCTGTATGGTGGAACAAATTGCGTTCCAGAAGGGTTTGTGAAGGAAAGACAACAATTCGATCATGGTGGAGGATGAAACATTTTGCGCATGATTATTTTCTTTCCCTTGATTATGAAGATAGTTCGTCATTGTGGTGCCAGAGTTACCATGAGAATAATTATAAGGAATCTATTGAAACAAATATATTAACACATGATGCGACCACTCTTATTGATTCATGCAAAGAGGAAAAGGTGACTAAAAAGCAAACAATAATAGATGTGGATGAGGGACAGAAAATTGAAATTCTTTATGTTATCGATGAGTCAAAAGAGGTTCACAATGTAATTGTAAAAGAAGTGTTGACAGAAGAAGAGCAGAAAATTAAAATTTCTTATGTTATCGAAGAATTAAAAGAGGTGCACAATCTAATTGTAAAAGATGTGTTGACAAATGAAGAGTAGAAAGTGGTAGAACATCCTGACACAGTCAAGCCATTGCTAGCGAAGTCCAAGAAATTGAAGTCAGACAATTTACCTGATGGGCCACCACTGATGAAGAGAGTCGATAGTGAAGCATATATAGTGGATTTGCCAGATACAATGGAATCTTCAAAAAATTAAATGCGGCTAACATTTGCCAATTTTATTCTTTGGACAAATTTCTTTACCCAGATACTTCAGCAAGCTCGAGGTCAAGTTTTTCTCAAGTGAAGGGGAATGACGAACAACGCCAAGCAGGTGAAATCCTAGAGTGGATAGGATTATCAAGACTTGAAGTGGAGAGGTCTTTACTCAATAAGAGAGCATGATAAATTCAGATGATTATTACTTTTGATCTAGGTGAAATTATGAGAGCTATAATATATCAATGGAAAGCTATTTTCGAGGCCAGCTTCGTGGCAATTCTTATAGATTCTATTTTATTAATTTTTGTTTTTACTATTTTTAGTAAATTCTGAATTTACTATTTTTAGTAAAACTTGCGGAAGTGGGTGGTTAGAACTTTGTGTACATGCGTGTAGTAGTAGCCAGAGTTTGCTTATAAATTTATGGTTTCTCTTATTTTGTAGACAATGTTCATGAGTAAAAATTCTAAGTTTTCTTTTTTCCTTGTGATTGAGTTTATCAACTTCACGGTGTAGCTTTGTGCTAGCCTTGTTGCAGGTTTTCCTTGCTACGTCATTCTCTCTATGGGATTATCTCATAGGAAAGGAATTCTATTATCTATGACTAAACTTGGAAAATACTCAAATATAAATAGTTTCAAATCCTCACTACAATTCCCCTTGAAAAACAACTACTGTGCTCTCTTTATCACATTAGGATATGACCCATCAAAATAGGACACTTCTCCTAACTTATTATCGACTTATTGTTTCAACACCCAGATTTGCTCCTTTTTTCTTGCATGCGTTTAGGACTACAATGTGCTCAAGGCTTTAGCTTTCCTCTAGGCCTAAGATGATAATGCCCAGGCCTAACTATCGAATCGGCCTTGCAATCCACAGCAAAATCCTTAGTAGTAATGCCTGTATCAGCAGCTAGTGGTGACTGATGAGGCATGGATCTATTAGAGGTAAACAATATTTTGGCTTCTTATAGAGTAGTAGTAAAAGCTTGATATCAAACGATGTTTGCAATAGCTAGTAATGGTCTGTTTGGTAGAGTATTCAAAAAGGTAATCAGTGCTTTTATTTACATCAATGTGATATTTGCAATAAGAGTCGGTGTTTCGTTGGAATTCAAAACTGCAATTTCAATTTTTAATCACAACAAATTGCGATATGATAGAAGCGGGAATTCAATGCTTTTTTCAGATTGCGAAAGTCCACCGCATCTTTTAATGGAAAGACGGAAATGCCCTTAAAACTTATGTGTACTTAAATCCACACTATCCATGTATAGTTTACACGTAGTTGTGCAATTCATTTTTCAGCCTTGGTGATTTATTGGTGATACTTCACATATCTTTTATCTGAAATGTGTATATATAATATTTTAAACTAGATAAATAAAAATCTATTTAAATAAAGGAGATGTTAAATAAAAATCTAATTTAAATAAAGGAGATGTTGACTTTTGGAGCATATTTAGTTTTTACTATTTTATATAATGCAATGCATAAGAATTTTTGTTTTTACTATTTTATATAATGCAATGATAAGAATGTTCATATTTTTACTTTTCATTGTATGAAGTAAATTAGATTTAAATTATGTTTGTATAAATTGTTTACCTATTCTTTTATAAAATTTCAAATATTTTAGACAATCTCTTCATGATTTCAACCGTAATTTATTTACTTTAATAATATATAAGAAGTATGTTTAGTATGGGGAGTGAAATTTCGGTGTTTATGGCTTGTATGTGAAGTGTGTTTAATGCATTTTACGTTTTTGATGCATTTTATGTGTTTGATGACATTTTATTGGAACTAAATTGTTTGACTTATATTTGTGTACTTAATGCGAAGCTCGTACTTGTTGCCTAACATGGTTCTTTTGCATGTTAATTTGTGTATTTTGTTGAATTAGATGATTGATGATTTGAATATCCTTTAGGTTAGAAATATGAGTTGGGTTAAAACACTTCAAAACTGATTTTGATAATTTTCAATGGCTTGTGTACCTCGAGTTACGAGGTGTATTATATATCAACATATTCATCTCAGATTACAGAATCTATTGGTGCAAACAACATGTGAAGTTGATTTTTTTAATTGAAAATTATTGTGAAATATTAAGGGTGTGTTTGTTTAGAGGAGAATGAAAAATGGAGAATGAAAATGGAATTATTATGATAGAGATAAAGCGAGAATAAAGAAAAATAGATACGGTAATTGTGTGGAAAGATATTAGAAAATGATTGAAAAGATACAAGGAAATAATTAGAATATAGGAGTAAAAAGGGAAAAAAAGTAGGGTTGTTGGGTGTTGACTTTTACATTCTCGTTCTCTCTTTACCATTTTCCTCTAAACAAATACACCCTAAGAATTCATCTAAAAAGATGTTATGCACATCTTGTGACTTTAAATGCGTGATAAGTGTCATGTGATGGAATTTTGAGTTGAAATATTGGGATAGGTAGAATTCAAAGTCAAGAATTTAACATAAAAATATCACCTCGTTCCAACTTGCCTAGAGGGAGTCGTGTTCAAAACAGGAGAGTATGCCAAATTGTCTAAGCATGACATGAGGTTATTTTTGGAAATTTGAAAATTTTACTTTTTCATCTCTTCGATCCCCAATGTAGTTTTGTTTCTCATTTCTAACAATTCAAGAGGGAGGAGAGGAGTAGAAAAAAGCGGATTTTGCTTGGAGAAGCTTGCACACCTTTTTTGGTGCCCTCGCAGCCCCCCCCCCCCCCAC
>JAXCLR010000073.1:51163078-51173943 GCA_035584095.1 Annona squamosa
CCTTTTTTTGGGCCCCCCCCCCCCCCCCGTTCCAAAAGTTAGGAGGCAAGAAGAGCTTGAAGAATTTGATATTTAGAGCTATATTTTAGGTAACTAGTCCTCTCCTTTCCTAATTTTCATGGATATATGGACGAACATTATTTATCGATGAATATTTCTTATTTTGTTGAATATTTGAGTAAGTTTGGGGGATTTTGTGTTACATTCGGGGCGTGCTTGGGAAGCTTTTGAAATGAGAGAAAATGATGTGATATGATAGGAATAATTATTGAAAATAGGGTATTCATATAAAAAAGTACGAAGAAATGATTTAAAAGTAAAGTAGTTATGTAGAAAAAATGTGATGAAATGATCGAAAAGTAGAGTCATTGTGGAGGGAGAAAAGTTTTAGATGGAAAGTTTTTGGTTGAAAAGTTTTATGGTAAAATAAACACACCCCTGATTTTGGTGTTTGATATTACGATGAATGAGTTTGCTTGGTTTTCTAATCAAATCCTTTAGTTGGGTGTTAAAGTTAAGAAAGTTTCATGGTTGGTTTTTCATGTGGTAGAAATTGAGTGTTTTGGTGGTTGATATGGTTTTGAACCTCAAAAGGTAAGTTGATAAGTTGTGGACTATGGACTTGTGTTTGTAAGTTAGTTGAGGGCCATGTTTGTTGCAGTTGTGTTATGGTTCTTATTCTTTTCCCTTCGTTTGTAGTTTTGCGTGCTTGGCATTATCCCTATGCCTTTTAGGTTCTACAAGGATTTATCTTGGGCATTATGGCCTCTGTGTGAGAGGGGATAAGTCAGGTGAGGGGTTGTAGGTTGAAAATATTAGGAGTGTATGAACTTGATAACCTATATACTTCATTCTTGCTAAGGTGAATGGGATCAGATATCTGTCTTTGTGAGCTCTAATGAGAGTTTTGGCCTTTTTAAGGTTTTGATTACGGCCTATCCTTTATCATGTGATTCTTCATGAGCTCAATATTGTTCTTGTTTTCCATATCCTTTAAGGTTGCATGATGAACCGTGTCAGATTGTTAAATTTGGTTGGACCTGGTTCAGCCAGTATGGAAAATTTAAAAAAAATCTAGCAACTAAGATGCCTATCTTTTTTCTGATTCCTGTGGTTCCTGCCTTGACACTTTTTTTTTTTTTTTTTTTTTTTTTTTTTTTTCAGTTTTTGTTTTTGGACACCTATCTGCATTCCAACCCTCACGGGATATCCAAATTAGTTTGTGCAAAAGGGAAAATATCATTTAATGCATAAATCCATTGGCCAGTGTTGCTTGCTTCCATTAAATTAAATGCAAAATTAAAGCAAAGTGATTTGTTACCAAGAAAACGAACTTCCATGCCTTGCATGGGAAATTTGTTCTATGCAGGTTGCTTCTGAATGTCCTGCGTCCATTATACGAGATGCATTATTTAATGCTAGGTGATGTGATTTGGCCGTCCGTAGCCATGCTTGAAAAATAGTCTAGGGAAGCTAACAAACCTGAATTTTAGTGGTATAGTGTCATGACTCAATATGAATTTTTATTTATTTGAGTTGGGAACATTTAATAATCAATTCGATTGTATTTTTGTGATTGAATTATTGAATAACTTCGTACATTATATTATCGATGATTATGTTGATTTAATATATTGTATTTGTGCTCACTTAATGTGTATTTAAAAGGTTCTATTGATTTTTTCTGTATCTTTTAGTAACTAGAGTGTTAGATTCTAAATTATGGAACAAAAACTGATCAATATATAATTAATTAAAATTAAATGTTTATAAGATCATAAATATGTAATGCTAACATCATTGGTTTAACTCGGTTTGCTAAATTGGTTTGAGCTAGACCAGTCCCTTCACCAGTTTGATTGCTGGTTCGGTTCTGATAGCATTAATTTCGCCATGAAATCAACCTATGTTTTTGATAGTGCCTGCAATAGTGCCTATAGTCATCACATTCTCAAATAATATAGGTATGGAAAAAGTACCTGGACTGAGAATTGCATTTTTTCTATTAATCATGTCTGCTGTTATATTAGAAATACATACTTGTTTGACATTCCAATTTTATATCTTTGGGGAGAAATCTCTTAATCAAAAGAGTTAAATACGTTAGTCTCTTGCGAAAAATAGTAGAATGTGTAAAATAAGGGAAGAGAGAGTGCATGGAAACTGGTTTGCAACTTAAGCTGTATGAGGTGGTGAGTTATGTGAGACAAGCGAGCACAATATCGACTTACAATGGTTACATGACCAACCAAGAAATTAAAACTTTACAAACGATTGCTCAACCAAGAGATTACGACTTATAAGGGATTCTAAAGCTACTTCACCCGTTATTCAAGTACTTATGATTTAGTGAATAATATGGTTATCTCCTCTTGACGAACATCTTGTTAAAATAAGTGTGATGATAGTGGCTTCAATGGGATACCACTTTGTTGCCTTGTTGGTGGTGTTAGTGGCTTGAAGGGGATGCTATTTTGTTAGTGGTGGCAGTGGCTTGAAGGGTTGATGTCCTCTTCATGGTTAGGGTATGGAAAGAATATAAGGGTGATATAACAACAAAGATAGAGGGTGATGTGTCTCTATGATAGGTGGTGGAGGATGCAACATGTACTAGGAAGGCTACATGACTCTAAGGAGTGACATTGGTTTAGTAACTGCATGGCTTATGGGTGATGGAGCACACGATTTCTGGGTTTGAGCCACTTGAGGATCTTTAGTAGGATCTTTCCCAAGTGAGAGATCACTTAGGAGTAAGGTGTCTGATATCCTAAATGCATAGATCATGAAAATCTTGTAGGATCTTAATCTCGGCTTGGAAAGGGATTTTAAAAGATTAATCCATTGCTATGACCTTCAAATGACTATGCATGTTCTTGGGTTACTATTAGTTAGTAGATCTAGCTAATGATGCCTAGCCGAGTAAAGGAGGTCAAATGTTCGTAGCAAGCTACGGTTTGATCATGAAGATCCATCACAATTTGATTTTCATATCACGAAAACCAAGCAGGGGTTAACCATTCGAAAATCACAGTTGCATGTTGTGATGGTAGGATAAAGAGCTTTGGGAGGGGTAGGGAGTAGTACTTGTTCTCAGAGCTTAACCAGTAAGTGCGAAGGGAGCTAGGAGGAAGCAATAGTTGATCTCTATGGGTGTAGGAGGCTAAGATGCAAAGGGAAAGAAAGGAGGAGCTCTCTTACTCCCCAAGTGGAGCAAATATAGAGCTCTTCTCATAGGCATGGTTGGGAGTGGGGTTGTGTTGGAATGGCCACCAAAAGGGTCCCATTTATAAGCCTCAAAGTGCTAGTCGTGTGGATGTGAGGGGTTATCAACTTGAATTGCATTGCTCGCAGGCCAAATAGCAACATGAGCAGACAGGATCCTGCTCACGCAGATAATAGTGGCTTATTTTTGCTAGTCTTGTGACAATGTGTATTCTTTTGCTGCCGTTAAACCTGCTTGGTTTTATGTTGTTAACTCTTCATGAATGGCAAAGATGCAAGAAGGCAGCGGCAATTGTCTAATGAAATCAACGGCAGTGGCAATTAGCATAGGGACATCCATGGTTTTTTGATTAGTGGTCATGATTAATGGCAAATGGTTAGTTGTGCAGAGTCTTGATCTTTGGCCATCTGGAGTGCTGATTATCACCATGGCAGATGTGAAGATTGGACACCTCTCACTTTTGTTTAGTGATTGACAGAAAATCTATGATGGCTGGCTTATTTCAATAGTTATTTTAACTGGTCATTGTGGCAAGTTTGCCTATGTTGAAGAGGACAACAGAGATGGTCTGTTGGGAGAGATGGATTCCTAATTAGCAGTTGTAGGAGCATAGCTATCTGTTGGGTTCTTGTTGATAGTGTTGCTGACCCTGATCAATAGCAACCATAAGAATGGAAGATTGAAGGTTAACAACTGAGGTTGATAAATTCATACAACAAATCTGTCAAGGCGGTAGATCATGTGGAAGTAGTGGTGCATCTGCTGGAGTTAGAAAAGATGCAACTTTTCCTGCTGGAGTTAGATTTTGCTAGATTTGAGGAAGAAGACATAAGTAGTGGTCGATTTTGCAATCTGAGTTGCCAATCAGTGAAGATCTAGCCGGCACTTGCGAGTGAAAGGTTGAAATGGTTAGGGACGCCATTGATGGGGGAGGATCTTCGTCTAAGTAGTAGTTGGTAGATAGTCACCAGTTGATAACCATGGTTAGGAGATTTAGGGAAGATGAAGCTTTGTTATGGCACTTTGGTGATGCACAACTAATGCACCCTCAGTCCCTATTTTGATGATCTAGGCCATTAATTTCAATTATCTTGATAGCCCAACAGATGTCCCAAGTCGTCTTATGCTTATTTGATTCTATTGTATTCCATTTTATTTGGTTGAATAAAATCATGTTAACTTGTGCCTCACATCATTGTCAGTATTTCATCTTGCATAGGAATGTTTCAGAAAATGGCCGCTAATGGGTGGTTCCCCTCAAGAGCGCACGTCGGTCGAAGTTGGCCCACTTGTATTGGCAAGCTCCTGTTAGTTCAAGGCATACATCCTATTTTTGATCATCGCTAGTCCACGTAGCCCATTGATGTGAGCATGATTATCATTGCCAATCATGATGATTGCAAGGACACCTGACCTGTTGATGTGATCATGTTGATGCTTGCTTGCTCGAAATATGGGTGTACATGTGCCGATTACCAAATTCACAATTATTACTTGACTCTTTCTCAATTACGACTTCTGTTATATAAGAGGAATGCTCTATTACAATGAGCATGCATTATTGTTATTTCTAATTTTTTATTATTATTTACCTATTTTAGAAATTTATCCATTTGAGGAAGACTAAATCGTGTAACTAGGAATGTGCTCCACATATATATATATATATATATATATATTTATATTTATCTGAAGCATGATGCTTTAAAATGCCATTTGAATATTCTATTCTTATCTGCTGACATTGATATCTGATATTTCTCAATAGCTATCATCAGTGGTAGGGAGGGAACTGAGTGCATTTCAACCCGAGAGAGATGTAAAAACCATATGAATGCCTCAATCTGTTGGAAAGAACTGAGCCTCAGGACCATTCATGACACTTGTATCCTTTTTTGAACAGAATGACACTTGTATCCTTAAGACAATAGTCTTGATGCAAACAGCCAAAAAGATTTATTTTAAAATTACCAGCAGGGGCAATTGAGCTGATGTATCAACAGCTTTCTACCACTTGCTTTCTGTTCATGCCGAGGGTAGAGCTAGAGGATATAGGAGGAAAGAGATGATGAAGAAAAAGCATGAGCAAGATGATCCTTAAAAAATCAATAAGGAGTAGGTAAAGGAGGAAAAGTTTTGGGAGAAAAATTTCCAACCACAAAACACACCCATTCCACTTGCACACTCAACAAGTGTACTCCATTCGATGTTTATTGTGTGCTTGACACTGAATATTTGATTGAACTTCAGATATTTTTTTTCCTGCTAATTGCGATTGTCCATCGGCTTCTTTCTTGCAGGAAAAGTTCAATGATTTTCCATTGTTTCATTTTGAATTTTGATTCTTCATTTCCTTCACTCCATTAGATTTCTTGAGCATTTTGATGCTGAATATTTGAATGAATTTCCTAATTAGCTTTTCCAGTATTTGCCAGTGCTCACTGGTTTTTCTTTCTTGGTGGACAAGTTTAATAATATTTCTTTTGTTTCAGTGTATCTTGCTTGTTTATTTCCTGCACTCAATTATATTGCCCCGAGCATTTTGAATCCATACTTGTTTGGTGTGACTAACAATGTTTTTCATATGTTTTTCTGTTAATGACAGGCAATTGATGAGAAAATAAAAGAACTTTCTAATTGCCACATTGTTTACCCAGGAATTGACTTTCAAAAGGTTTGGCCAATAATTTATTTTGATGATGCTTTTAATGTAATGTTGAAAGAAGAGACTAATGTTCCTTGCAAGACATGATCCTGAATAGCTGGGATATGTAATGGGCAAAACTTCTTATTGATGGAATTTGGCATCTAATGTTTCTTACTGAGAGCCTTTACTGATGTTACCCCGTGTCTGATGTTTGTTACTCTGAAGTATTGCTTCGTTATGTTATTTTGCTATACTGGTTTGACATTTATTCCAATGTTCTAACTGATGCCAATGCATTTGCCTGGATCAGCCCCAGTCCCAGCAATTTAAACCTTACAGCTTTTTACATTTCTCTTCAGTTGGAAATGATAGTGCCATCTATTTCTTGCAAACTTTTCCCACTGTTTAGCCAATGCTGATTGACTTTGCCACTCAGAAAGAAGCTGGAATTCCGAGGAGAATTGTCAAAGTTGAAGATATTGCAGGGTTGAGTATGTGATTTTGATCCATTCTTGATTATGCCTCTCTTTTCATAAGCTGAAGCTTTCAAATGAATTGTTAATCTTTCCTTGTGGTTCTTGTCCTTCTGTTTGTGTAAGATTTATGCATCCTCTCCATAGTATAGTATATAGATTTCGATGAGCCTAGATAGATGGATGTTGCTTATATAGTGTTGTGCGGCGTAATATAAATGTACAATGTTTTTTTTTCTTCATGTTGAAGGGGAGCCTTGGTGCAATAGTAAAGAGTTGTTGCCATGTGAGTTGGAGGTCGTAGGTTCAACTCATGGAAATGACCTCTTGCTTTGCAAGGTATGGTTGCATACCCTAGACCAAAAGTGGTCTAATGCACTGGGCTGCCCTTTATGTTGAAGTAACAAAGTTTTATCTATTAAACAGACCCAAAGTGGTCTGATTCTTCTCCAGACCCCGTGCATGGTGGGGAGCTTAATGCGTTGGGCTGCCTTTTATGTTGAAGTAACAAGGTGTTATCTACAATACAGAGAGCCAAAGTGGTTCAATCCTTTCCTGGTCCCTGCACATACCAGGAGCTTAATGCACTGGATTGCCCTTTAAGTGGAAGCAACAAGGTGTCATCTACAAAGCAGACAGCAACCAAGTTCAGACTCTGACAATTTGAAACCCAAGAAATTCTGGCTTGCGAACTTCCCTTTTTCCTCGTCTATTCACATTTTGAGTTGGTTGGAATAATTCATTAAGCATGTTACTGCCTTTCTAAATTTATTTGGTTTCGGGTTGCTTAATTTGCAGCTATGGGCATTGATATACACCCTTTTCTTGTAAGTGAAAGCAGCCTATCCTTTTAGGCTTTAGCATTTTGCGAGTATACAATGCTTTCATCTTCTGCATGGAATATAATTAAATTCTGTAAGCAGATTGATATGCTGTAGTTTAGTGGAGATACGAGATGGTCTAATGTTCATCTGAGATAACAAAATGGTAATAAAGGAAACTGCACCACTAGTTTCTAGCTAAATTGTTAAAATGGCTTGTGTGATTTATAACGTATAGGTTGTTCTTAACATTTCAAGCTTTGTTTGGTATCAATATCTGGCAGTGTTTGGTGAGCATCGAATGGGTAGATTGATAATTAATTCAAACAAGAGTAGAATGCACTTCCGCCTTTTGAATCATAATCTGATGGAAGTACTATTTTGTTCTATGGGGGAGAGGTCCAGAAAAACTTTGGTTGTAAATACTTTTCTTCTGTGATTCTGCATGATTAGATTGATTTTTCTAACCTGTTCTTTTGATGAACTTGTCCAAAAACTGACAAGCACGTTGAACTTGAACAACAGGAGAAGCAGGATGGACTTCTGATCAATGGGGTCATTCGAAAATTAGAAATGCAAATGCTTTCACAGATAGTGCCTCCTATCGTCAGTCATTGAATTCCTTCATGCGCTCACTCTTAAAGGTATACTTTTTTTTTTTTTTTTGCTTGTTTCATTAGTTCTTTGTCTACTTTTTACTTTTGAAGTGCACCAAATTATCCTGCTTAGTGAGGAGATACAAATTATGTCTATTAAGTATAATGCATTTTCTAAGCGACAGGTGCCATTAACTGTGATAATGCAATTAATGTCCTTCTATTGCATTAAGAAGTCCTTGAATTAGGGATTTGTTGGCTAGTTCCTGCCATGGAAAGCAATCATGTGCTTCATGATCACTTAAGAAGATCCTAGCATGGAAGTTCAATGATTGCCATAAAAATTCTGAGTGCCAACCTGATACAACTTTCTATGTGGCTTAAAAAATGCAGTGACCCTGCTCCTGTTGTCATTTAATGGGAAAAGTGTTGCCTATTTTTCTGCAAGTGTGTGGGTCGTACAAGTAATATAAATAAATGAGTAGAATATCATTTCTCACAGAGACTTGAATGCTAAATATTCACTAATTACTAAAAACTAAAAATTAGAATTTAATTAAATAATAAAAACAAAGATGTGTAAAGTGAAATAGAAAAGATGAAAGAAAAAATTGAGAAAAGATAAGTTGGTTTGAACATGAGTAAATTAAACGAGAAATGTTTACCGATAGATGAATCTAGGGTTACAACTTCACTTGGTTATCCTCATGATTTTATTTTTCCTTGATTAATTTTATTAATATGGATTATTAGTCTTGGACAATATTATTTATACTCTTTCAATGACTGTATAAATCAAACACGTTAATTTTAACTTCCAACGTAAACCATAAGAAATTAAAATAACAAGTAGCATTAGTTACATCCTTAATATTAACTACGCATGACTAATAGATATTTTTATCCATATTTGCAAATCTCAGACATCCCACAAGATAAAATAACCTCAAGATTCTGTATAGATCATGTGGTACTTAACTTTTTTGTCTAATTTGATGTTATCTTTTCAAGCATTACACAAAATTCTCAAATTAATCTATAAGATGGCTGATCTTATAGAAGCATTGAGAAAAGGTTGAATAAATAATCCAATATTAATAATATAAAATCAAAGGGAAACTATAATTTAATCATGGTTCAAGAACAAGATCCGCCGCAACCTTAGAATGTGGTTTTTAGCCACACATAATTACATTGGATACAAGGGTAAAATAAATATTAAAACTAAGATCCATATCAGATAAACAGAAAATAAAAAATAACAGAGGAGAAAAATCTACTCCTTTAACCTGATCTCTGCTTCCGCGCTTGAAGTTTTGATAGGATCAGCCAGTAGCCGCATGTGTGGAGGTTGAGATGCAGCCACGTGGCAGATGGTGCTGAGCTGGAAGGTCGGTGGCTCTGTTATAAATAGGCAGCCCTGTCAATGGAAAGTGTTGTTGATTCCAGATTTCATATTCTGTCAGCTTTCAGCTTTCTCTCCGCTGTCTCCTTTCTCATCTCTTCTTCAGCTTGTCTTGAGCAAGATCATTTCTGTTCTTCTTCTTCTTTCACTCTACTCATTCTGTTATCATTTCTCAATTCTTCCTGTAAAAATTTATAGAGTTTTCTTTCATAATCAATAAAATTCCTCGAAATTCTTCATTCAAATTGTTCGGATCCTAAGAAGTTTCTACCCCACTACACGTCTCCACCTCTCTTGCTCTCTCTGAAATTCTGTGTAAAATTCCCCCTTCAACAGTTGCCTGCATCCCCTTTTATAACTGTGAATTGCGTAGAAGTAAGGCATGGCTAATGCATACCAGCTGCTTGCATGTGGAATGTTCATTGTGCAGGTTAATTCTCCAATATAGCTGGCAGTGATTTGCTACTATTTATATTTGGTCGATGTATGGAATATCATAGCTGGGTGGTGGATGCTTGATGATTAATACATTGCCGTAAACTTCAAGCTTCGAATGGAAAGCTTGCATAGAAATATTAGCTCGAAAATTGATTTGAATGCTTATATGGGCGGTTGCTTCAAGCATGCATTATTTTCGCTGCTATCCATTAATATTTCTGATGGCGTATAGTGAGAAAAATCTCGACTCAAGATCTTTGGACCGCCAGCCTGAAATGGATCAGAGAACAAAAATAACAATTTCTATCTTGGAATCAAGTGGAGGGCTGATGCTGAAATTTTCCCAAGGCTTGTGATGGATGGTCCACTTGAAAAGAGCAGCCAGATTTTTTACATGCGCAACTGCAAAATATATAATTATAATAGTTAAAAATTCTGCCCAATCAATTTTAATACACTAGTAAATAAATCTTAAGCTCATTTATTTTTTATCACAACAAATAGTTTTAATTTCAAGATAACACATCACAAAATTATTCAAAGATCTTAGAATTAATATTTAATGTCCAAATACGGCCAAAACATATTTTAAAGCAAAATTCGCATTAAACTCAAATAATTACCCACTAATTGATTCAAAATCCGCACAAAATATTTTATTGATTACCAACTATCAAAAAGATGAATACAAATTTGTGAGGCTGCCTTGCTAGATTTCTTGGTATCATGGCCTATATATGAGAAAATTATTGCTCTGATTAGGTTGTCTACCTCTCCATTCTTACATAATATAGTGTGCATTTTGGTGAAAATAGATGATGAGTGAGCATCCTGATGCATGGCCATTCAAGGAACCAGTTGACGCACGAGATGTGCCTGACTATTATGACATTATCAAAGATCCAATGGGTAAGTCAACCATCTTTACTAGTGGTTCATTTAATGCTAGCAGGTTGAAAGCACCACCCTTGCAATTCCCATATCATGTCTATTACTAGTGTTGTGCATATAGTTTTTAACCTGTTTGAATGACAATTACCTATGAAATGTGATTGGTCTTTTTGGAGAAAAACCCATAATGCCTCCACTATTTCTTTTTCATTTCTTATTGTTATAACTAAGGGTGTGTTTGGTTACACACAAAACATGTCAATGAAAACTTTTCAATCAAAAACTTTTCATTCTCCATAACTACCTTATTTTTTAATTATTTTTTCACATTTTCCTATATAAACAACCCTACTTTTCAATCATTTCCACAC
>JAXCLR010000073.1:51197530-51215251 GCA_035584095.1 Annona squamosa
GCATCTATGAATTTTGTGACCCATCTTGTTGCAAAAATTGCAAGTCATTGGTAATCTAGGAGTAGGCCTCCAAGTATATGGTGGTTTAAAAGTTGGCCTTCTAGTCCAAACAACTCGTTTCCCTTTAGGTATGTAAATTGGTGCAGTTTTGGTTTGATTTTTTTCAATTATTGGCACATTCGATTTGCCGCTTTCTCTTTGCTCAAATATGGAGTATCCAAGACCTCTTTTATTGTTTTGAGAGGTTATGTTCAGAAACATTTTTACACTTTCTCTTGGATTAGATAACTTGGCTAATGATTCATTTAAGGATTCATTTTTTTTTCAATTTCTCCACTTCTTTCAAAAGCTATTCATTTTCTTGTTTCAGTTTTGTTACTTTTTCTGCTAGTTTTCCATTTACAATAATAATAGAGTTACATTATTGTCTCTTTAATAATAACTTATTTCCTAGCTATTTGATTTCCTCATATAACGAATAATATGCATATTGTAATTCTTCTAATTCAGCACATTTGAGACATTCTTGAATAGAAGAATAAGTAGATTGAGAATGACAAAATTTGAAAGTTACCTCTTCATTACTTGTGCATTTTGTTGGAGTGGCTCTTCCAAAACTTCTATTGAGTTCAAATTTTCTTCTTGCTCAATCCACGCCATGCAGCATATTCTTGCACAATTGGCCGCTTCAAAATTATCGGTTGAGGAACTACTTGTTGATGAAGTTTCTTCATTTACGTATATTCCTCTTCCCTTCGGCCTTTGAAATTTTCTGCTTTCATATGTTTCCTTCCTCTCTTGATGATCCTTTGATTTTTTTCCGGTGTAGGACATTGAGCTTGCATGTGTCCCATACTGCCACATCTATAGCACTTTGTAGCCTCCTTCTTCTCTTTTCGTGATTTTTCTTTGAAATCTTTGAAGTTCTTTTCATTTATCACAAACTTTCAAAATCTGTGTGTAAGTAGAGCAATGTCTTCATCATTGTTGTGAGATGAGGAGGTGGACTCATCCGAGTTACGTGCCGCTTTCAATGCAATGGTCCTTTTGCCTTTGTGGTGATCCTCATTTTTTTTCTTAATTAGCTCATGTGACATTAGTGAGCTAATAAGGTCTTCTAGCTTCAATATGTTCAAGTCCTTTGCTTCTTCTATTGTAGTAATTTTTGGAGTTCGTGAATCGGGTAGTGCCCTTATAATCTTCATAACTTGTTCAGATTCAGAAATTGCCCTTCAAAGACCTTTCAAAGCTTTAGTAATTTTTGAGAATCTAGTAAATAGTTTAGAAATATTTTCTGTTTTTAGATTTTAAAGCTTTCCAACTCTCCAATCAAAATATTTCTTCTTGTCTCTTGGACTTGAAAAGTTCCTTCATAGATAGATGTTAAAGTATCTCATATTTCTTTTGCAGTTAAACAAGAGGATACTCTATCATATTCGGAAGAGATGAGAGCACAAAATAGAGAATTGATAGCCTCAGCGTTGCTCTTAACAATTTTCACTTCCTCATCAGTCTACTTGGAAGCTGTTTCGTCAATAGGTAAAATCACACAATCTTGGATTGCAATCCAAGAGTCCATATCTATAACCATGATGAGTTGTTTCATACGTAGCTTCTAATAGCCGAAATTATTCACATCAAACAATGGTTGCCTAGTAAAAGATTGGCCTTCAGCAAATGCGGGAACGGAAGTTGATTGAGATGCCATATCAAAAGATCTTTTTGGTATAACTCAAAGACCTTCTCTGATACCACTTGTGGTCTTGAGTTAATGGCAATTACTTAAGAGGAGAGAGGTGAATTGGGTATTTAAAAATTTAAACTTAAATAGAAACTTTACCCCGGATTAATCTAGTCCCCTTTATGAAGAAACAAAATGAAAAGCAATAGTGTAGAGAGCCGAAACAAAAATCAACACACAAGATTTTATAGTAGTTCGAGCAACCTCCCTACTCCACTCTTCCAAGCTCACACCTCTTGTGACTTGGGTTCTACTATCGTATGTCACAAGTACAACTAGAGCTATTGCTCTCTTCTAGATTCCAGCTCTAGGAGCATCAACAATTCACAGCACCAGTAGGTGACAAGTTCCACTCTAATCACACACTACTTTGCTTACACTTAATCTTAGTTAACTAAACTAAATCAAGTTCAATACAACAAGAAATAACAAAAGAAAGTTTCTACATATTGCTGTTGTGTATTACCAGGTGGAGTCGACTTCAGGTGCGACTTCACCTCGTAAGCTTGCTTGATGAACTTGAAATCCTTGAAATATTTTGATTGCTTGAGTTTCTTCATGTTAGTTGTCCTTCCATATTTTTCATCATTTCAACTTCAGTATATTTATTCTTGCTTGAAGTCCTTTATCTTTATATTGATGTTATTCTCTTGCTTTTATATCTTTTTAGAACACTGTATGATTATTTTCCTTCAAAACATTGGATTCCTTTTCTTTGAATTCTTGAGTACTTGGGTCTTGGAATGCATGGGAGATATCCAAGTGTTCATGAACTAACATGATGGATTCATGCAACCTTACTTGCTTCGATTCTTCATTCGATTTTCATTTGAGTGTTTGAGTGTCTTTGGCTTTCATCTTCCCTTGAATCTGCCATTTCTAGTTTGGTAATTTCCACACTGAAGTCAAAGTTGGAGTCGACTTGGTCTGCAACTTCACCCAAGTCGCATGCGAAGTCAACTTGAGATGTGACTTCGGCAGCTCTCGTCCCCGATTTCAACTCTAGATGAAAATGATGCCTCGAAGTCACTACTAGAGACTTCACCTCAAGTCGCAAGCGGAGTCGACTTGGGATGCGACTTCGGCACCTCTTATTCTTAATTTCAACTCTGGAAGGAAATGACGTCTTGAAGTCTCTGCTGGAGTCGACTTGGGGATCGACTTGGCCTAAGTCGATGCCTGAGTTGACTTGGGAATCGACTTGACTTCCCATGCTTTATATTTTTCAATTTTATACTCAAATTGATTTGTTAATCATCAAAACATAAACTTGGCTTATTTTCCACATGTTTCCAACACTAGGTATATCAGTTTCATCAAGTGATTTGGGATAAAAAATCCAAATATTTTCAACAAGTACATGTTCAAAAATAAATTTAACATCTCATTAAGCTTCAACTTTTCCTTACTCAAAGATGTTGAAATTTCACGTATGGTTTGCTTTCAAGGCATTCAAGAGTTCAATATGGGGTCTAATATCACCTTTTATGCAAGAATTTCTCCAAAGTTATTATTATTATTATTAAATTAACAATAATATAAACATCAGGATAGTGAAAGAAATGTTTAGAGAAAATTAATGCAACACATTCACCCCCACACTTAAAGTTGATATTGTCCTCATTGTAAATCATGTCATCAAAATAAAAGGGAATAATTGTTAACTTCCCTGTTTTTGCGAGTTTAACCAAATTTGCATCCCATGGTGCTTCTTTCCAAGTAGGCTCTAAAAATAACCAATAAAACTCAAATTAAAAAGTATCAAAATTCTAAAAAGAAAAAAATAAAACTAAAACTTCCCTAAAAGAAAAAGGAAAAATTCAGGTTGCCTCCTGAACAGCGCTTGGTTTAAAGTCATCAGCTTGATTGCAAATTTTCAATTGAGTGGCTTGGCTTCACAGAAAGAGTGGATGACTCCCATTGGAATGTGATCCACTGAGAAGTAGGGTTTGAGGCGCTGTTCATTGACTTTGAATGCTCCCGTCTTTTCACTCCAGATTTCAACAGCTCCATGAGGAAACGCTTGTAATACTTTGAATGGTCTCGACCATCTCGACTTCAATTTTCCTGAAAACAGTTTAAAAAGAGAATTAAAAAGCAAAACCAAGTCATTAGCTTTGATTATCTTCTGACGAATGTGTTTGTCATGCTAAAATTTTATCTTCTCCTTGTACATGTTTGAATTTTCATAGGCGTCGAGTCGAATCTCTTCAAGTTCATCGAGTTGCAGTAGGCGCCTTTCTTTTGTAGATTTCATATCAAAATTTAAAAAATTTGATTGCCCAGTATGCTTTGTGCTCTAGCTCCACGAGCAAGTGGCATGATTATCCATAGACTAGTCGGAAAGGTTTTGTTCCAATCAGAGTCTTGAATGCACAATGGTATGCCTAAAGAGCATCATCGAGTTGGCTTGACCAATCTCACCGTGATTGAGATACCGTCTTCTCAAGTATCTGTTTAATCTTATGGTTTGAGATTTTAGCCTGACCACTTGTTTGTGGGTGGTATGGGGTGGTGATTTTATGTGTGACCCCATATTTCTTGAGCAGTTGCTCCATTTGCTTGTTATAGAAGTGGTTTCCTCCATCACTTATGATTGCTCGTGGTACACCAAATCTAGTAAAAATATTGCATTTTAAGAATTTGATGACCACTCGTGAGTCATTTGTTGGAGAAGCGATCGCCTCCACCCATCTAGTTACGTAATCAACCGTTAGTAGTATGTACTGGTTGTTGAATGAGGATGGGAAAGGTCCCATGAAATCCATACCCTAGACATCGAATGCTTCGACCTCGAGAATGCTTGTGAGTGGCATTTTGTTTCGCCTTGAAATGTTTCCTGTCACAAATTAGTGTAAAAGATCGAGCATCTTTGAACAAAGTGGGCTAGAAGAAACCTGATTGTAGGACTTTTGCTGCAGTTTTGATGGGACCTATGTGTCTACCATATGATGAAGAATTATAGTGATAAAGAATCCTTTGAATTTCTTCGTTTGGTACACATCAGCGAATCGGACCATCACCACATATCTTGTAAAGGTATGGGTCCTCCCATATGTACTATTTCATATCCGCATGAGTTACTTTTTCTGTTGATAGCTAAAATTAGATGGAATTTCTTTATGAACCAACTAATTAACAATGTCTCCATACCATGGCATTTATGTTTCTTTCAGTGCAAGTAGGGATTCATCGAGAAATTCCTCGTTAATTTGATCATTTTTAGTTAAATCTATTTTCTTAGTTGGTGATAGTCTCAACAGATGATCAGCTACCACATTCTCTGTGCCCCTTTTGTCTCGGATTTCAAGATCAAATTCTTATAATAGCAAAATTCAATGAATTAACCTTGGTTTGGCATCTTTCTTGGCAATTAAATAACGAATGGCTGCATGGTCTGTGTAGACAATCACCTTTGATCCTACAAGATAAGAACAAAATTTATCAATAGCAAAAACAATAGCCAGTAATTCTTTTTCAGTGGTTGCATAATTGACTTGAGCATCATCTAGAGTTTTGCTTGCATAATAAATCACTACTAGCTTGTTGTCCTTCTGTTGACCTAAAATAGCTCCAACCGCATGGTCACTTGCATTGCACATGATCTCAAATGGTAGGATCCAGTCAGGTGGCTGTATGATTGGAGCAGTGGTCAAAGCCTTTTTCAACCTGTAAAATGAATTTAAACAGTCATCAGAAAAATTAAATTTTACATCTTGATTTAGTAGGTTAGTAAATGGCTTAGTAATTTTAGAAAAACCTTTAATGAAACACCGATAGAAACCAACATGTCCCAGGAAACTCCGAATTCCTTTGACTGAATTGGGTGGTAGTAATTTTTTAATGACTTCTATTTTTGCTCGGTCAATCTCAATTCCTCTGTTTGAGACTAAATGTCCTAACACAATTCCTTCCTATACCATGAAATGATATCTTTCCCAATTTAACACTAGATTGATTTCTTCGCATCTCTGTAAAACCTTAGATAGGTTAGATAAGCATGATTCAAATGAAGTGTCATAAAAAGAAAAATCATCCATAAACAATTTCATTATGTGTTCAATGTAATCAAAGAATATGACCATCATGCATCGTTGAAAAGTGGCAGGTGCATTACAAAGACTGAAAGACATGCTTTTGTATGAAAATTTTCCATATGGACAAGTGAAAGTGGTTTTCTCTCGATCCTATGGGTGAATAGGAATCTGAAAGTAGCCAGAGTACCCATCTAAATAGCAGAAGTAAGAGTGATTTGCAAGTCTTTCAAACATTTGATCAATGAAAGGCAAGGGGAAAGGATCCTTTTGGGTGGCAATGTTTAATTTGTGATAATCAATGCACATTCGCCAACTTGTGACTGTCCTTGTGAGTATAAGTTTATTTTTATCATTTTTTAAACAGTCATACTGTATTTCTTTAGTACAACATGTAGTAGTTGGGTAAGATGATTCCGACATCAAGAAATTTTAAAATTTTCTTTTTCACCACTTCTTTCATGTTTGGATTCAGATGCCTTTGAGGTTCAATGCTTGTTTTACAATTTTCCTCCATTAGAATTCTATGCATGCATAGAGAAGGACTAATACCAGGTAGGTCATTAATGTAGTAGCCAATTGCCTTCTTATGTCTTCTTAGTACAGTTAATAGATCATCTGATTGAGATTTGGAAAGATTTACATTGACTATGACTGGATAGGTATCATTTGAGCCAAGAAATGCATGTCTGAGATTTTTAGGAAGAGGTTTGAGTTCTACCTTTGGCGCTTCTTCCTTTGTTTTTGTTAATGGAAAGGAATTGATGTCTATATCTAGCTTTTCAGCAGGTGAGATAAAAGGGGTTCTATCCAAGAGAGTGGCACAAGCAGACAGTTGGGGGTTATCATTTTCAACAGTTGCACCCTAAATGATACATACCTCCATCGGGTCATCCCTTTCTTTGATCGGCAAAGAGTTGATGACGTCGATCCGCATGCAAGAGTTATCAGTTGATAGGTGCATTATTGCTTCAAAAAGATTAAATTTGACCTTTTCATCTCCAACTATCAATGAGATTCGACCATTTTTGATGTCTATGATGGCTCTAGCAGTGGCTAAGAAAGGTCGTCCGAGAATGATCAGAATTTGGCGATCCTCCTTCATGTCGAGGACCACAAAGTCGACTGAAATGAACAATTTTCCGACTTTCAAGGGAATGTCTTGAAGAATGTCGACCGAAAATTTAATTGACCGGTCGATAAGTTGGAGAGACATAGGCGTTGGTTTTAGATCACTCATTTCAACTTTTTACAGATGGAGAGTGGGATCAAACTTACACTGGCTCCAAGATCACATAGTGCTTTGTTGATTTGGACATTCCCAAGAGCACATGGAATAGAGAAGCTTCCAGGGTCCTTTAGCTTCTCTAGTAACTTGTTCTGCAAAATAGCGTTGCACTCCTCTGAGTGAAATGGTTCCGTACTCCTTGAATTTTCTTTTGTTAGATAGCATGTCCTTGAGAAATTTTGCATGAGCTGGCATTTGAGAAAGCATGTTTATGAAAGGTACATTGATTGACAGGCTCTTGAGAGTAGAAATAAATTTCTCGAACTGCCTTTGGAGCTTAGTCTGTCATTGCTTTTGTGGGAAGGAGAGAGGAGGCTGGTAAGGAGGTGGTGGTACATATGGCTTTTCCACTACCGGTTCTGATTTTGGCTCATCTTCTTGCTTCTATTTCTTTTTTGTATCCTTTTTTGTGATAATTTGAAGAGGGTCGAGCTGCTTTCCACTCTGCAAGGTAACCGCCTACACCTGCTCCCTAGGATTTACTTCAGGTTGGCTAGGGAGTTTGCCCTGGTTTCTTTGGGATGAGGCTGTGGCATTCTGAGCAATTTGATTTTCAAGCAACTTGATGTGGGTCTACATTTGGTCCATTCTTTCATCATTTTTTGAAGCATTAAAATATTATTTTCTAGCATGGACTCAGTGGGTTGTGCTTGAGGTGGCATAGGTAGGGCTTGTTAGGTTTGACGTGAAGGATGATTCATTGGTTTTCTAAGGAAACCAGGTGGCTTATTATTTTGAGTAAAATTTTAGATGTTTGACTAGTTTCCTAAGAAAAATTGAGATGGTTTCTCCATCTAGGGTTGTAAGTATTAGAGTAAGGGTTACCATATGCATGAGTATCATACTGCTTGTTGATTGTATTAGCTTGCTCACCTGTGGTGTCTTTAATGGAAAAATTACACTTAGTTGTGCAGTGTGAAGCTCCAAAAATTTCGCATGAGATGTGTCCAGAGGAAGATACATTTTGGTCCCTAGATTCTTGCTTCTTTTGCTGCAAAATTTTATCAAGTTTTTCTTGTATAGCATGTATGGATTCGATATCATATACATTTCCTCACCGAGAGGTTCCTTGAACATCACCATACTGAGAATCATAAAGAGCTAAGTCATCAAGGAGTTTGAGGGCCTCCTTGTCAGTGAGTCGCATGAATCGGCTAGGTCGATTGAGTCCATTGCAAAAGTTTTCAATAATATCTCCTTGAGAGATACCATGATGAGGGTACTTGTGCTATAGATCTTTCATCCTCTTCCACGCATCATATAAGGTTTCGCCATCTTTTTGAATGAATTGATTTCTCTCATCTTTGATTTTTCTGGTTTTATTGGGTGGAAAGAATTTTTTCAGGAATGCAGTAGAGAGCTCATCTCATGTGTTAAAAGTGTCAGGAGGCATAGAATAAAAATGCTCACTTGCCTTGTCTCAAAGAGAAAATGAGAAAAGCTACAGACAAATTACCTTGTGTGGAATGTTTTGTACCCTGATTATGTTGCATAATTGCTAGAATTTAGTGATATGTACAGTTGGGTTTTCAGAAGGAAGTCCTGCAAATTGGTCCTGTTGAACCATCTAGATGAGACCGGAATTTAGTTCAAAATTTCTTCCATCAATCTCTAGTTCGACTATTAAAGATTGGAATCCATGAGGGTTCGAGCGGTTCCGATCGCTAACTGTCATCCTTCTTGGAGGGGCATTGTTCTCGGCCTGGCCTTCCTCCTACTCTTAATGTAGCGGGTTTGGATCATTGTGTTCCACCATAGTGTCTTGAGAAGATTATTGTTGCTTATAATCATGAATTCTTCTCTTAAAAGAATGTTCAATCTAAGGGTTAGCAACGAAGAGTTTTTCAGCTAGTTGTTTTGCAAAGTATAAGGTATGTGGGTGCATACAAAAATTAATTAGATAATTTAGAACAATAAATCAAAATAAAAATAAAGAAAGTATCTAAAAAACATTAAAGCAATGCCAAAATTCCCCTACAATGGCACCAAATTACTTTTTCGTAGTCTTAGCGCAAGTGCAGAGGTCTTAAATTATTGTTCTACAGAGAATTCGGGACTATAAATTTTTCTTTTAAATACTTTCGTGTTGGTTATGGAGAGAATATTGCAAATAAAATAGAAAATTGGGAATCAAATTTAGTAAATAAAAAGGAAAAAGAAATTAATAAAATGGGAAGAGAAAATTGCAAATTATAATGAGTAGAAAAAATGAGAGTGTGGGTATAATTATTTAATTTGAATATTGTTTGTTAAAGGAGAATATTCTCTATTTTATCCTTGCACATTCTCTCGAAACTTACAACGCGTATCCTAATTTTCTTAATCACTTATTCTCATAAGATTAAGTTAATTAGAATCCATTAAGAAGTGTGGTTTATTCATGGAATTTCTCAAGGTTATCATGCTTATTCTCGTGGTCTTAGATTTCCAGGTTTGATATCTTGATTATCGTATATTAAGCTTCTACCTCTTGGTTCCATTACCTAGTACATGGAATCATGCAAAAGTATGGGCCCCATGTACAAAGCAAGCATAAAAATCGCAAGATATTAAATTAAAAACAATATCCGTCATAAATGAATTACAAATCCACACCATATTGCATTGTATGCATGCTATGTCCTAAACCCTAGATTTATGATTTAGCCAAGTATGTTTAAGTTTAAAATAAAATTAAAATTACAAACCATCTTAAACAAGATAATTAAAATTAAAAAGGGAAAAGATAGAAAAGCTTATTGTATTGAAGCTCCAATGGTATGATGGTTGCTCCACGCAATTTGCCGATCTGTCTTTTGCCCGTGCTTTCCACCTTGCTTTCGCTCTCTTTCTTTCTCAGAATTATGCTCTAATTTTCTTCTAAAATCCCTACTAAAATATTTTACAGTGGTATTTTTGCAGAGATTTTCTATTGCTTAATGTTGTGGTGTGCTACCTGATGCTCTCTCTCCTCCTCTTGTTTAAATCTCTTCTTTTTATAGCCTTTCATGTGGGGTCAATGGCTTAAATGTTTTGCTACAGAATCATGTGATGGATGCTTAAAATTATTCATGTGATTGGCCAGCTAGTGAATTAAAGTGCAGCTAGAAAAATGGATGAAATGCTTGAGCTAAAAAAATGCATAAATGCAATGCTAAATTTTTAATGTGTATGGGTTGCTAGAAATTGAATGCAATGCTAATCTCGTGAGTGAGAAATGGGATGCATGGCTTTTGTGGGGTCCATCAATAAATGGGATGCATGTTGACATGAATGGAGCATTGACGTTTGGAAATTGAGTGCATTGTTGGTCACGTGAAATGCAATATTTGATGGATTTTGATGATTAGTGGGTCGTGAATGGCCATGGAAAAAAATGGACGGCTGATAAATGATTCGGTGGAAATATTGGAATCATGCAATGGATAATAGATGGATGCATAGGAAATCAACGGTCTAGATTGTGAGACCCACTTGGTGTAATTTGTTTTCCCTGCATAAAAAATATTTAAATCATTAATTCGTCAAAATTATTAGTGGGTTATTATTAAAAATTATTCCAAACCAATTAAATTTCATGGCAACAAATGAAATGTAATTTCAAGCCAAAAGATTATAAAATTTGTTTAAATCGCTTGAAATTAATATTTAATACCCAAAAGTTGCAAAACCACTTTTTAAAGCAAATTTTATATTAATTTTAATTAATTACCTACCCAATTTGTATAAAATGCCCACAAAATATAATACTAAATTTTCACTTATCAAGTTGGTGGAGGAAAATTATTGGCTTATCGTGAATGGCCATGGAAAGGAATTTGTCGAGATGTATGTGAGGTAATTTGGCTTATACTTTTCTATATGACTACCAATAAAAGATTAAATGTGAGGTAATGTTAGGATTTGATGAGATGTATGTGAGGTAATTTGGCTTATACTTTTCTATATGACTACTAATAAAAGATTAAACTACTAAATGTGTGTATTAAGACAACAAATATAAAAAGAGAAGAGTTATTTGAAAAGCATGCTGTGTATGTTGTATTAGTTAAGTGAGAAAGGATTTTTGACTGGTATATTTGATAAGTGCAAGGCTTAGAAATTTTTATTCAACTATCTCACTGATTCTTGATTGATAGAAGATGGTAATCACTTTTTAATCAAATTCATTGAAAGACCCAATTATGAAATACTATGATATGATTTTGCATTCTTTTATATTTGCTTGAGGACAAACAAAAGTTTAAATGTAAAGGAATTTGTCGAGTTATTTTCATATTATATATTTAGAATGATATTTGGATAAGAATGTTAGTGATTGAGATAATTTTAAATATATTTTGATTGATTCAGCTTTGTTTAGCACTCAACGCTCATAATTGACCGATATATGTAAAGCTGAGTAAAATGGCTATAAAACTTGTGCAATTTTTATAGAGTTGAAGCACGATGAGCAAGAATCACTCAATGTGTTGGTCTTGAAGATTAAAAAGTAGGCAAAATAGTGGTCAGAACGACCTAGAACGTGTCATAAAAATTTCAACATAGTTTGGGATGCTTCAGGTGAAAAATCAATAAAAATTTGAAGAAATTTGAGGAGACCAGATGCCTACATGATTTGAATTATGTGGAGCTGGGTCACACATAGTTCAAACCATGTGGGCACATGGTTGTGTAATTCTAAGCATGATGCAAATTATTTATGCAAGTTTTCTTTGGAACTTTATATAAACACTTGTTGTGAACGTCGTAAGGCATCTTAGAACGTCCATTTAGTTTGGGTTAAGGTCCGAGTGTTGGTTTCAAGTTTATGGCAAAACCCAAGAGAAGAGGGTGAATTAGATTCTTTAGAATTCTGTGTATTAAGTTAACCCCTCGAATGAAAAACATGGAGAGTTAAAATGCAAATAAGTAGATATATTAAACACAAGAAATTATAGTGGTTTGGGACAATCTTGCCTACTGCACTCCTCCAAGAACACACCCTTGTGCCTTGGGTTCCTCTATATCAATGGAATTACAATTAGAGCCCTTGCTCTCTTCTAGATTCCAGCTCTATGGGGCTTTTACAATTTCCACCCAAGTAATTAGTGACTCACACTCCAACCACACATTACTTGCATTCAGTTGGTCTTAGTCTCCAACACCAAACCAAGTGGAATCACAAAGACAATGAATAAAAATAAGAATCTACACTTTACAAAAGTGTAGGAAAATTTCAACTCGAGGAAGAATGTCAAGAGTGAGTTTATGAGAAGTCAGTTCAGTACTTGCAGTGAGCCACACAATTCTTCTTATAAGTTGCTTTAATGAGTGCTTGAATACTTCAGGGTTGGAAGGTAGAAGCTTAATTAATGCTCTAATGAATTCTCTCCACTTCATTTGTCATGTTTTAAATAGAGAAGGAAGGAATCCAAACATTCGGTGGTAGGTGGCGCATATTTAACGTGACAAAGTTCGATTTTTCCATCTGTTGTCATCCAAGTTGCACTCGGAGTCAACTTCTGGTGCAAACCCAAATTACAAACTAGATTTGATCTAAATTATAATTCAGTCTTCGGCCCTTTAGTCTTAAATTCTACTTAGGGTCGACTTAGTTCCAAACCTGACCCAAGTTGCAAGAAAAATCAACTTGATTTGTGACTTCATTCTCCACTTAGCTCATTGGAACTTTAGCACCACACAAACTTGATCCTTTAGCATAAATGCCCTTATTTCTTCATATTTTAACTTTGAAAGGCTTTTTTGTGCAAGTAGATCATTGAATTTCTTGATTATTGAGCTTGGTCACGTCTATTTGAGAGTTCTTGGATGGGCTTGTATCTTGGACCTTTAATAATTTGGAGTGATGTTGCTAGGGCAAAACTTGTCAACCTTGGACTTGAAACTTCTTGATTTAACTTTCTTGTACTCAAGTTGAATGTTGGGGTTGATTTGGTTTACAACGTTACTCAAGTCAAATGTCTGAATCAACTTCATATGCGACTTCACTCAAGTCATATGACAAAGTTGACTTAAGTTGTGACCTGACTTTATCAAACTTAGCTTCAGAAAATAGAGATCCACTCAAGTCACTGACGAAATCAACTTCGGTTACAACTTCGCTTGCTTAGACGTCCATATTGTCAACTCTATCCAAAAATTGACTTTTGAAGTCGATGATGAAGTTGACTTCAATATTAACCTGACCTAAATTAATGCTTGAGTTTATTTGGCATTCGACTTTACCTACTATGCTTTGATTCTTGAAAACTTTGATCCTTAAAGCATCTCCATACACACGTTAATACCTTAAAACTTCTTAAATTGCATCGTTAAACATGAAAATATGGATTATGCTTGATTTGCTCATTCATTTGCAACACTAAGAGTGAGATAAACTTAAGAGCATTAGGTGAGAAGTGAGATGGTGAGTTGCTTGAAGTGTTCAAGACACCATTAATGCTTTCAATCAATAAGCTTTCATTTTCTTCTTTATTATTATCTTACTTGTGATGGATTTAAGATGTAATATTATTTTATATTTTGATTTTATCTTGAATATGCTTGGCTAAATCTTTAATCTAGGATTTAGGATATAGCATATGTAAAATATAGATGATATCGTAATTAGATTTGATTTATGAATGATATTTTGTTGTAATTTGATATCTTGTGATTTTAACATTTGTTGGGTGTTTGAGCTTACACTTCAACACGATTTCATATATTATGTGAATGAATGGAGAGGTGGAAGTCTAATATGTGACAATTAAGATATTAAATATGAAAAATCTAGACTATGAGAATACGCATAATTACCTTGAGGAATTTCACAAATGGTAACAAAGCTTAATGTATTCTAATTAACTTAATCGCATGAAAAAATAGGTGGTTAAGAAGATTAAAGTTACGCCTTGTAGGTTTCGAGAGAAGGTGTAAGGATAATTTAGGATTTATTCTCCTTTAACACATAATTCCTGGATTAAATAAACACTTCATGTATCAGTTGCAGATGTTGCATATGAAATACTAAACCTTAGGTGTTCTCATCCTTGGTTATTTAATTCCCATTCTATGTTCTTAAAATTTGATTTTTTTTTGCTATTTCTTTTTATTTTTACTTTTTCGCTTAATATTTGATTTAAGTATTTGAAAACGACATCTTAAGTCTCTAATTCCTTGTGTGATGATTTTAAAATTCATTATCCTTACACTTGTAGAGAAAATTGAATGCATACCACCAATTACATTACAAAAGCTTTTATTATGGAAAAATATGCTCATAGTGCAGCTAGAGATTGCCTGTGCCACTGCATTAATAAGGATCCCTTTACCACCCTAAGATATTAGTCTTCCTTTACAACCTTTTATTTTCTACTAAATTCAGTCCTTTCAATTTTTAAATATACTCTTTTTTTATCTGCCCAACTAGGCAGGAAACCTTATATAGTATTGAATTTCCTAACTAGTCGAGCCAATCACCCACTATAATAGTATTTTTGATGGCTTAGCTAGTGTTACAGTTGAAGAATAAGGTTGTTTTCTTGATGTTGGTAACTTTTTTTTAACACTTGCTGTACTGCTTTAGAATGTGTAGCAACTACTTGCTTCTTCTTCATCAGCCCTGGCAAATATTAGAGCATCATTTACAAAAAAAAAATGCTAGAGAGTTAGACCTCCATGGCTTACTTTGATCCCATTTAGTTGCTATTAACTTAGGATTCGAGTAGTACTCTATCTTATCCTTTATATATTTGTAAAAGATTTATCCTACTTTGATCATTTGTTGGTTAGATTCATAGTCAAAATAACCCTACCCATTACCCATATAAATCAACTCTGGTTTCAGTTCCACATTAGTTTCTTAAATACCTCATAAGTGTTAAACCATTGTCATGCATTAAAGAAGTTGTTAAATATAATTTATTAAAATATTTATAGTCACAATTTTATAGCCATAATCAGATGCATTGTTGTGGGAGACATAAATTAACTTTTACATTTTATGGTCATACACTATATTCATGTAATGGACATCTACTTTATTAGACTTATGGATTAAAAATAACTCTATTACACACTAGTATAGTATATAGTATAATATATATTGATATACTGAATGATTTACACACATGAGTACCAAATATGAGTAGATTTTGGGTACCCGATGTATTTATCCTAACTTTACCCTATTTGAAGGGTCGATAATATTTTGTACCTTATCCATATCATGAGTAATATTTTCTACCTTTACCTAAATTATGGTTAGGTTAGTGAGTATTTTACCTAAGTTGCACTCTTAATTTGAATCAAATATTTAATGTCACATAGGGTAACATATTTTTGACATGAACTTGTGTCTTACATTATGATCATGTATATTGCCTAGATTTAATTAATTCAGGTCATCATAAGCATAATGAATGTTGAACTAATGACTAAACTAATTGCTAGGCATTTTATTATTTTGAAGAAATTTCTTATTTTCTTTACTTACTATGGATCTATATTTCACTCTAATTATTAGGGATGTGTCTTGTATTCTGTGGATTGATTGTGGTATGAGTCTGATGCGTACAAATTGCTTGTCGTTAAGAGCATTATAATCATTAATTGAATTAAAATTAACCAAAACACATTAAAGCTACCACTATGCGAATGATAGTATAGAATAACGATGAGTTGGGTCGAATCCACAGAAAGACTATATAATTTTGAATTATTTTAAGCAGAAATGAAAGAGAAAAGTGAGCGAGGGTATATAAAAGAGAGAGAGAGAGGGAGAGAAAGGAGAAGAAATTAGAGAGAGGGGGAAAGAAATTAGAGAGGGAGAGAGAGAAGGGGAATAGAGAGATAAGAAAGAGGAGAGAGAAAGAGAGGTTAGAGAGAGAAGAAAAGAGAAAAAATTAGAGGAGACAAAGAAATTAGAAAAAGAGAGAAAGAAGAGAGAGAAAGCAGATAAAGAAAGGAAAAAGCAAAGACAGAGAAGGGAGAGGAGAAATAGCAATTAATTAAATCTAAACTAGCAATGAAAGGATTATAAAAGTAAAATTTAAACTATGACAATAGGAATGAAAATTGCATTAAACTTGACTTGAAAATTACAAAACATAAAGTAGTAAATATAATTTAAACATGACAAATGTAAAATTAACAACTACAAACTACAAAGCATTAAAGAAAAACTACAATTAAAAGAAAATTTATTTACCCTAAACTTTGCTTGAAGGCCACTCTTTTGAGGAGCAATCCAAGCCTTTGAAGCATTACCCACTCGATAAAGGTCCCACAAAAAGAAGTCCCACTTCAAGGGAGAGGAGTGTGAAGTGTATCAAGTGTGTGGAGGGACCCTCCTTATATATAATTTAGGGCACCCCCTAAGGAAGTTTTAGGAATCAATGTGGGATTCCCATTCTAGCAGCTACTGTAGCTGCCTCTTCATTTTTGCCTCCCTGTCGTTTTCCACGTTGTTTCTTTGCACCTTGTTGGAAAAATGGAAGCTACTAGTATGACAAATTTTTTGAAAGCTTGAAAAGGGATTGCTGGGCTGGGAATTGATGGCTCCTGTTGGAATCTAGTTGATAGCAAACATGCAGCTACTTTGGAGCTCCACTTGGAATTTTGGACGGTTGGACGATGTGCATGATAACTATTGAATGTTGCTATTGGCTATGAGTTGAATGGATGGGTAGTTGCCATGTCGATTGCTGAGATGGGCTTTAGTTGAAGGGGCTGCTTGATTTTTTGAGCTTGCTACCATGGAGAGCTCGTGGTTGGAGATAACTTAAATCGACGGCGTGGGTGATCGGTTGATGGGTTGCCCAAAATGGCTGTCGGTGGATTTCAGGGAAGATAGCTGCTGTTTAGGCATTGATCTGCTATAGTTTGGTATTGAGATTGCATTGGTTTGCTGTTGCCAAAGTTAAGGCCATGCGAATGAGTTTGCAAGCATGAATGTGTTCGACTGGATTTAGCTTAGTGTTCGGCTTTCAATTGTAGCTTGCCGGATGCAAGGATTGGATTAGAAGTTGTTGCTATTGGAGAAGAAGAGGAGAGGGGGCGGCTGGTTTTTGGTGTTTTTGATGAGATCTTACCATCAATTAGTAGAGGAGAAATTGGGCATCGAAATCTACCAATTGAAAATCTGCTATTTCCACTCTTTGGTCGCTACTTTGATTGATAAGGGGAAAAAATCGGTGGCTTTGAATTAGTGACTGGTTGGGACTTGGATAAAAATGGTGCAGCTGCTTGGGTTGGGTTCGACAGTAAGGACTGCAACTGCTTGTAGAGATGGGGTTGACCGATTTTTGCTGGTTGGCTGCCGGTGCATTGAGACGGGTAGAGAAGATGGGTTTGGATTTCAGATTATCATCAGTTAATGGAAAATGGGATTGGGCTGTGACAATCAATTTGGGGAAGAGATTTGAGAGAGGGTTGGTGTGTCACCAGACGATTGCTGGGGCCTAGACTGGGACTGGGAGAGGGATGTTGCCTTTGAATGGATGACTACTCCTCTGCTGCTGAAGTTGTCGGCTGTTGGGAAGTTGGGATTCCAGTGGAGAGCTGAATTTTGTGAAAGGGCTAGTAGGTTCTTGTAACACCCCACCCTTGAGGTGTTGTGAATGGGGTCTACTATGTCAAAACTAAAATAAGATCTCCCAAGATGGAAATAGATACCAAGGTGCAAAACCATAAAA
>JAXCLR010000073.1:51242421-51253091 GCA_035584095.1 Annona squamosa
TTCCACAAACACGTTAGTAGCCAAGACTTACTCAAATTGATTTGTTAATCATCAAAACACAGATTTAGCTAGTTTTCTGCATATTTCCAATATGGCGCAGAGAAGAACTTGTAATATTGGCTTTGAAGATTCAGCAGTTGAGCTCTCGCAGTTTGAAGCAAAGTTCTTCTTCTTAGGATTGGCTTGATCAATTAATGCTCTTGAAGATGGGAATTATGCACACTTAATGATTTTTAGCTGCCTCCCTCGTTCACTTTGAATGCCTTTTATAATTGTGGAGGGAATCCGAACGTTTGAAGGTAGATGGCGCGCATTTAATGAGCCAACGTTCGAATATTTTCCGATTGTTGCGACCCAAGTCGCAGGTGGAGTCGACTTCGGGTGCGACTTCACCCAAGTCGCAGATGGAGTCGACTTCGGGTGCAACTTCGCTTGTCCATAGCAACTTCAAGTTACTAGCTGGGTCTACTTGGTCATCGACTTGACCCAAGTCGCAGGTGGAGTCGACTTCGGGTGCGACTTCACCTTGGCAGTTTGCTTGAAGAACTTGAAATCTTTAGAGTGCTTCTATATTGCTTGGGTTTCTTCATGCCTTTTGTTGTTCTTCATTGATTTAGTTCTTCTTTGAGTCATTGTCTTCACTTTAGCTTGTTTCCTTTAACTCCATGTTTTGCAAGCCTTGAATCCATGAGTCTTGAATCTTGTATTGAGCAAGTTCAGTATACCTTGATTAGAACGGTTGAGTTTATGCATCTTGCTTTCTTTGAACTTAGATTAGTCTTCATATGTTTCAGTTTGAGCATCTAGGTTGACTTGATCTTCATCTTCACACAAGTTTGTCTTGAAATCAGTTAATCCCAACTTGTCTTCTGAAATTTCTCTTTTGTCCGATCGAAGTCGATGCCGGAGTCGACTTGGTCTGTGACTTCACCCAAGTCGCATTCTGGAGTCAACTTGGTTGCGAGTTCGGTGCCCCTAGTTCTCGGTTTCAACTCTGGACAAAAAATGACGCCTCCAAGTCGCTACTGGAGTCGACTTGGCCTACGAATTCACCTCAAGTCGCAAGTGGAGTCGACTTAGGGTGCGACTTCGGCACTTCGGAGTCTTAACTTCAACTCTGGAAGGAATCGTCATTTCGAAGTTGATGCTGGAGTCGACTTGGTCTGCGACTTCGCCCAAGTCACATGCGGAGTCGACTTCGTTTGCGACTTCGGCAACTCTACTCATTTTCAACTCTGGAATGAAACGACGCATCAAAGTCGATGTTGGAGTCGACTTGGGGATTGACTTTGCCTTAAGTCGATGCCCGAGTCGACTTGGAAATCGACTTATCTTTCCATGCTCTATTTTCTTCAAATGTATATCCTTTAAACACTTCCACAAACATGTTAGTAGCCAAGACTTACTTAAATTGATTTGTTAATCATCAAAACATTGATTTAGATTATTTTCCACATATTTTCAACACATATAATTGTCCTTATGCCATATGAAAAATATTTTTGGACATAGACATGTCCTCATGATAGATAAAAAATATTTTGGGATAAACAATTGTCTCAATGAAAAATAATTTTGGATGCATAGACATCACCTTTGAAAATCATCGAAATGGGACATGCACAAAGTTTTATGAGTGTATTATAAACAAGATTTCTATAAAAGGTTTCTTCCTATTGGTAGTTGATCACTTAATAAGCGTCTCCTATCGAATGGGCAGGGGATGCATTTAAATGAAAAAATGATGCTTGTTTATTGAGTTTATCACTCACATTTTATTTTTCCAACCTTATATAGGCTTAAGGCTTGAGGAAAGGAGCAAAGCTAAAAGGAATTTGTATATTTGAATAATGAATAGATGAATGTATTGCTTATAATGAAATGAGATTGATTATGTATGGTGTAAATAGATAACTAATTATATACAAAATTCTATGTGAATTTTTATTTATGAATACATATGCTGCTTACAATATGAAAGTAAAGATACTTGTATGATGAATTTTATGATGATACGGATGAGTCCACTATAAATGATGACAAGTGTATGCTTATATGATAGAAGGAAAAAAAATTTGGACGAGATCAAATTAAGAACCCGTTGCGTGATCAAACTCACAATCCTGATTACATTTACCAATCGAAACAGTCTTGAAGTAAGGCTTGTTGAGGCCTCGGGTAGGGGGCGCCATAGCTTAAGCATGCATCAATGTGTCATACACTCGACGCTTCTAAAATGAATCAAACAAAGGTCTTTATTCCAATGGGGAAGTGCAGTATCAAGCACTAGAATCTAGCCATTGTGCAACTAGATAGCTAATACGACACAACATAAGTTGCTTAGCACAAATGGCCAATTTAGCACACCATAAGTGGACTAAAAAATACCCTTATCCAAACTAAATGTGTAATTGCATGCATATCCATAATTGCATATACCCACATAATTTCACAAATTACATATAACTTCCATAGTTTTACCGAAATTGCATGCATATCCATAATTCCTCTTTACCATTAGCTACTATTAATATATGGCTAGAAATTTTGTATAATGACAAAAATAACTCTAGTTGAATGTATGTTAAAATCCATTCAACTAGAAGATGCCCACTACAGTTAAAAGGATAAGAATATTTAGGCATGAAAGGAGAGCTTTGAAAGGTTAGGTTTTTTCCCTTAAAATTTTGTAGATTTCGTTTTTTTTTTTTTGGTAATGAGCTATCAAGAAGTGTTTTGTAATACCCCATCGACTAAGTTAATTCCTTAGTGCAATGATCGTCATAAGCTACTGCAGTACCTAGAACCAATATTCAGGATCAATAATAATAAGAAGAACAAGTACACGTGCAAAAGTAGAGCAAACGTTTTATGTATATGACTAAGATGATTAATATACATAAATATTCAAATCCAAAATTTATTTACATAAATTCTTATCCCCAAAATGAGTTGAAAGGCCAAGTGATAAGTTCTTTGCATTATTTGCTCATTCTAGCCAAACCATTGTCCCATTGGTTATCTAAACTCGTAGATCTAACATCTATAATAAGAAAAGAAAAAAAACCACGAATAAGAAGAGTGCATAAATATAAATAAGTAAAACTTCAATAATGGTATACATTTGGATTAATAAGAAAAGGTTATCTCACAAATCCAAATCATGCTTTAATTCACATGATAAACACGTATATTCTTAAGCATGCATCGATGTGTCATACACTCGACGCTTCTCAAATGAATCAAACAAAGGTGTTTATTCCAATGAGGAAGTTCAGTATCAAGCACTAGAATCTAGCCATTATGCAACCAGATAGCTAATACTACACAGCATAAGTTGCTTAGCACAAATGGCCAGTTTAGCACGCCTAAGTGGACCAAAAAATACCTTTATCCAAACTAAATGTGTAATTGACACCCTACCATAGTAATCACATAGTTGCGACCATGCCATAAGAGATTACTTGAACAACCTTGGCCCCTAACCATTCTATTAAGGGCCACTAGTCCGGTGAACCAGTTTCATAATATTAATCAATAAAATAAGGGTCAAATAAGTTAGGCTTGAACTAATGCCTTCTAGGCTATCACACCCCAAAACCATATAAGAATGCACCATTGATCGTCACCAATGGTCCACATAGTTCTACTAAATCCACATCAACGGTCATGATTCATGAATATGCTAGCATTCAAAGTAAAATATGCCAATAGCCATGCTAGTGTATAAAATATTGAAGTCGAAATCATAGCTGAACATCAAATCTACAAATATCTAAAATAAACATTGGCATCTACATTATAATAAAAAAACAAAAAAAGAAGAAAAATGCACTACTTACATCATGTAACTCTACCTAATCCATGTATCATAATACTCTTTTATCTTCAAATGACTATGCTGGAAAAATAACATTTTCCCCAATTAATAACTAAAGTATCCTTTTTTAATTATAATTTTATAATATTTTATTTTAAGATGCGTGGATATCCATATGGACCTTAATAATTTACTCAAGATAAAAATTTCTGTACAATTTAAGTAATCCCACATCCTCAAATATCGCTTCCTAAATTAGCAACGTTGACTAGATAATTATATTTACATATTCTTTAAAATTACCATATTATTAATTATCAATTAATAAATAATTTAGTCCTAAATTTTAATATGAGCATAGATAGGTCTTTCTTTGACCACACCAAATTTCAACAATATATTTTTATCTAATTTAATATCTAAAATCTTCAAATTTTTATAAAATTTTCACATGAATTAAGTTAATAATTACATATTTTAATTCATCTTTTAATTTTAATAATTATAATTTGAGTTTAAATTGTGCTTTAATTATTGCTCAATTTTACCATAATTGTTGCTGCTGCAATCAGATGCACTAAGTTTTCTTAACTTTTATTTATGATTAAATCGAGGAGTTGAAGTTTGAAAATTTTTTATAAACAATAATTACATGAATTGACTAAATAAAATAACTCTAGTATAATATACTTATTACTTATATTTGTTTAAGTATGTTTCTTTTGCTGAACAGGGATGTATGTTTGGGAGGAGATTATATAATCACATTATTTTTTACCCATATTTATATTATTTAAAAATTTATTTTTATATTTTTTTGAGTGATCAAGATTTTATTTATGCCATAAACGTTTTCCCCTGAATTCATTATATTGAAATTATGAAAATTCTTTAAAAATAGTTATTTCTAATGGTACAAAATAACTAATGAAAATTTCTAACAATATATCTATTAAAATGATAGAATTCAAAATTCCCAAATATAACCATACATAAAGATGTCTACACATGATCTACTAACGTATCATTATAGAAAATTAAATTTTACACACATTTAACAATTTGGATCATCTATACTATGCATTTAATCTCAGATTGTATGCTTAAAATTGTGAAACCCTAACCAGGTAGAACCCATATGTATGCATTAATCATGTATATGATATTATTTGTGAGTTATTGAATTATGAAGGTATTATATGATTTTTGCTATTTATTGCAATTAAGGTTAAGGATTAGCAATAATGATGTGATTAATCATTTTGAGCTAAAATGAGATAATGGAATTAGAGTAAAATATTGTTGATGTAAATGTTCAAATACATTATGGATAAACATTTTCCATTATTTAATATGAATTATGGGAATTTATATGATAATTGACAAGTTTAATGGAAAAGAATTGAAAAATGCATAATTCAATGCTTGTAAGGCGGATTTAAGTGAAATTTGAAATGAAAATAATAGATATTGGGTTGGTATTATGGAATTAATGAGTTATGAAAATTCTTGATGAAATGAGAGTTATGATTTATTGATCATATTTCAATTTCAATCGTTAACTTTTAACGGCTACAATGGGGGCTAAGAAAGTCGAATTGAGGTAAAATTTGAAACGGTTGAATGAAATTATGAGATGTTTATTTTGGATGAATTGGATTAAGCATGAGATGTTAGAAAAATTCCTGCAATGAAAAAGGTAAGTTTGGTTGACTAATGCTCCACAAGAGTACTTTACATTTAATATTAGAGTACAAAGTATAATGACTTGAAATTAATGGGATTTGAGGTGTCAAGTGCAGGCTATTTTTAAGGCATTTTGTGCATAAATATAAAATGAAAAAATATGGGAATTATCCGGCCATTGAATTTTTATGATGATGAAGCTATAAAATGCTCAAAGAGAGCATAGCCTATGTGGCACAAGAGGCGTCTAAGGGGTTGTCCATGCTACATTTTTTTGAATTTTTAATTTTTAAAATATGCATATATGCAGCTGAGATGCAGGTAAATAAAATGTGCATCCAATTATGAAGATTTGAAGCAATAAAAAACTAGAAAATGCAGATGCATGCAACTGAAAACGTGGGCAGCATATGGGAGCTATTGATGTGCATAATGAGCAGCTATGGCTGCCATTTTGATAATTTTTTTAATAATAAATTTATGCATGAATTAAAGGAAAATTAAGTAGATAATTGACTCTTAAATTAGGGTTAAAAAAATGAAAAAGGCTGGAAAATGGGTAGTAGCTGGACGTGACTAGATGGGCACTTAGATGGTTAGGATTTAAGGCAGTTTTGTGATTTTTGTAAAATGGTAAAATCTCATTTTACTAGGCTAAAATTCAGTCAGCACATGAAATGGATATGTTACCATTTAATGATGTGGAAAATGGCCAAATAGTGGGGCCCACAGCTAGAAAAAAATCCAACTATAGCCCATGCACGTCAATTGAGAGAAGGAGTTGGAAAGTTGGCTAAGTGTGAGATTTTTCACTCCAAAGCAAGAAGCAGCTCATGTCCCTTTTGCCAGCCAAGGAAGAAGGAAAAGCAAGGAAAAAGATAGAGAATTTGTGGAAGGAAACCATCTCCAAGTGCTAGGGTTTGATTTAGCACTAATTCAAGTAAGTATACGTGTTGTTTGAGTTGATTATTTTGAGTTTTTAAACTCTAAAATGGGAGTATGGAAAGGATCCTTAAAGAATCTGTAAAGTGATGATTTCACATGCTTTTTAATGAATATGGAATGGATATTAAGTTTTATGTATGAATTTTCAAGTTTAAGTTGATAAAAGTGAAGTTAGGAACGTGTATTAAGTGGAAAATCTAAGTTGGTAAACCCTAAATCTCTAAGACAAGTTGCTGTTTTGGTTTGATAATGTGATTAGGTTATAAATCATGTATTTATGTAAAACGTACGCGAGTTTATGCTTAAATGATGAATTTTTGAAGTTATGAAATGCAAAGTGATGATTTTGACCTAATTTCCATGTTTTTATGCTAAAAATGCTATGGAAATGGGTATGCATATTTTGTGAATGTTATGTAGGGTAAAATACCCTAGGTTTAAGGTATTATGATGCCCAAAAATATTTGGGAAAGGAAACCCTAAAATTGATTTTTATAGATTTTATGAAAAATGTCAAACTGATGTGAAACGGAACTCAAAACGTGTGGGTGACTTACTGTTTTGAGGAATGTTAATTCATGAATGTTTTATATGTGTTAAATACCTAAATATGGATTAGGAAAAATGGATTTATTTGCTAAAATTTAGGAATTATATGACTGCATAGGGTTATGTGTCAAAAGACACGTTAAATGGGTGAAAAATGGGTTCCAAACTTGCTGTTTTGGAAACCTAGGTTGAATGGATTTAAATCCCATAAAAATACCTTGAATGCAGTGATAATTAAGGGTAATTAAACCCCTAAAAATGGATTAAATTTCTGAGTTATGAAATGCATTATGTATACGTGCTACATGGGTTTATGTGAAGGGATAAAGGTGAATAGGTGATGAATGATTTATAAAAAATAATTTTGTGCAAAAATGCATGAAAATGAGATGAATTCCATGTTTATATATTTGTTTGAGATTTTATGATATTAATTCCAAAATTTTGGACTTGATTTATGAAGCTAAGGCAATGATATATATACGTAGAAGAAACACCTATGTGTGTATTTTGAAAAAAAAAGGATAAATGGAAATGAGCTTAATGAACCTATGTATGATGGTTATTGAATGAATATTGTGTAATTGAAATGAATACCCTAGTATGAGGTTATACATGTTATGTTATATGGTAGCCGAAGAAATGTATAAAATGTGCAAATATGTGCCAAATGAGTTATATATGTGTATGATGACTTATGAAGTCAAATAAATGATGTATGTAAATGAAATGTGTTAGAAAACAAAATGAAATATGAGAAAAAGCAATATATGAAAAATCATATTATTCTCATGTAGGCAAAGGCAAAGAAAAAGTTATGACCGAAAGCTAAGGAATTCAAATAAGCAAGCAAATTTTCCAAAAGATTTTTTGCTTTTTCTAAATTGCTTACATAAATGCAATTTTTGCTTTAACTTGTTTGATGGAACTATGGAAATTGTTTCTAATGTGTTTAAAGATAGCCATCCCTTAGCAAAATAGTGTTGAAATGATATTTTACTTCAAATGTAAAATTACGGAATTTTCTTTGATAAATGCTATGGAAAAATGATGTGATTCCATGTTTTTGATTGAAAAATCATGCTAACATGTTAAAGATGGATTTATGCAAAAGTTTATGTGCACAAGTTACCAGGTCCACTTGAAGGGTATAAGCGGACTGATTGTCCCCCCTTGGTGTGGCCAAGTCGCTTGAAATAGGCCTAAGGCTAGCAGCGCCCTCTCTGAAATAGGGGTTAACATGACGGATGGTCGCCTGGCTAGCTTCCATCCTAAGGGAGAAATGGCATATGTGTTCATATTTTCATATGGCATTATGCATATGGGGGGACCCGTGATGTGTACAGGATTACATGCTTTTAAGATATACCTTTAGATAAGGTATAGAATACTTTCCAATATGATTTTGAATGAAAAATGTTGTCTGGAATGATTTTCCTGTAAAATACAAATAGCTTGCTCATTGAGTTTTGGCTCACGATTTTGTTTTTCAAACCCAAAGACAGGTGAAGAACAGGCCATGGCAAAAGAGCAAGTGCCAACTTAAGGAATCAGTGGAAAAATTTAGAATTTTTATGTTATGGAACTTATGTGGGAAGAATGTAAACTAAAATTTATTTATGGTGTTTGATGACTATGATGTATATATGTCGTGTCATCTGATTTTAGAACTTGTTGAAATGTTTCTTGAACAACATGCTATGTATATCTATTGATTGGATTGAAATGACTCAAATAGGTATGAGTTGAAAATATGAAGATTTGAACTATCATATGAACTTCTATATGATCATAATTAATGGGATAAGTATCCAATAAAACCCGCCGTGTGACAGGGCAACAATCCTGATCATGTTTACCAATTAATATGATCCCGAGGTAAAGGTTAGGATGTGACGCTCGGTTTGGGGCGCTACAAAGATTGGTATCAGAGCATGGATTGGTAAATAGGTGTGGAAAATTTCTAAGTATAGGAAATTGATAGAATATGAAGAGATATGCATGATTACACATGAACATACATGATTAACTATGATTATGTGATGAATTAGATATGATTATATGATGCTCATGTATGACTATAACATGGTGAAATACATGCTAGATGATGATTTGGTATGCTTCTAACATGATGAAATGCATGCCATATGATAATGAATTATTGTTGCAATGTAATTTGATTGCTATGTCTACACAGATGTCGGATAAAGGAAAGAGGATGATGACTGCGGAGGAGTTACAAAGAAAAAGAGAGGATGAGGATAGGAGACGGCGAAGAAAAGAAAATATTATTAGGTGGTGGGAATCCCAGCCTGACAATGCACCATTTCCAACAGACCCCCCATAATTTTCACCAATATGCACACATGATCACACTAAGGGAAGCTACTATGACTCCTCAAGTCAACATGCACAAGATTTAGGAGAGCCCTCCAATATTAACCTAGGGCACGAGTGTTACCAGGCATCTACCTTGGCATTTCTCAGGATCCCCCTATTCCAACCGATAGAGTAGATCCACATGACCTACAGGACTTTTGGATGAGGACTAAAGCACCTAAAACCCCTTATGTAGGCCCATGGTATAGGTTTGTTGATAGATGTGTCCGGTTTCATTATGGGGCTTCTTCGATAGACTCCATCAGCAGGAAGTAGACATAGCCCTCTATATAAACAGGCATCATGTCGAGGGAGTCATTGATATGCCTGCACCTCCTAAACCTGACGAGGTTATGTTATATATAATGGAGAATACAGGTGAAATTGTTCCTCTGACCAAAATCAATGATGATGACAACCCGATGGAATTACTCGAACCGTTTGAGGAAAAAGAGGAGGAGGAAGAGGATGAAGTAGAGGAGGAAGTAGAAGAAGAAATAGTGGAGTTTGTAGAGGATGATGAGGATGAGGATGATGATGATAGTGATGATGAGGTCCAGGCATGGTCCGACACTAGCATTATCATAGAGGCACCCTCACAAGTTCTATGTAGACGTAAAGTCGAGGGAGAGGTCCAGGAGGATGATGAACTTATTTGTTTTGCTTTTCTTTAGACAGCTGTGTATGTATAAGTGTGGTTGATGATCATGTGGTGTATGATAATTATGGTTGGATGACACTATAGTTGCTATGGTGAACTGACATGTATGTAAGAGTGAAATGGGTATGCTATGCCGAACATTTACATAAGTGTGACTTACTTTTGTATGTACTAATTGTGAATATGGTGTATTTGAATGAATATGTGTGGCGCCCCAAACTGAGACGTCAGTTCCTTACCTCAAGATCTATCGATTGGTAAATGTAAATCAGGATTGGTGCCCTGATCACGCGGCGGGTTCTTAATTGGAATACGTCAAAAAAAATTTCGTTTATTCATCTGTCATCATTCATAACTTGAACGACAATGATCACACATCGTGACATTTCACTTGTAATGAAATTCATCATGTTCATTCATAATATCTTTTCATGCCTTTTATTATACAATCAATTATTGTACATATCATATTTGCATACATTAGGTCATTAAACATCTTTACCTGCCTTTCTACAGTGAAAGTTTCCTTGACTTAAACATCATATTTTACATGCATACATTCATACAATCAATCTTTGAATCATATATAGAACTTAAAATTCTAATTAAGTTCACATACTCCTTAGCTTA
>JAXCLR010000073.1:51278927-51297783 GCA_035584095.1 Annona squamosa
TTTCATATTTCTTTTTGATTTCTTTCTCAAACTAACCACATATGCTGAAATCAGGCATGCTGAAATCTTAAAATCTTGAATTAATATCAAATCAAGTATTATTGATCTGAAATTTCTACCATACCTTAATAACTTCATCAATTAACTTTCATAAAAGTTTGAGAACGAAATATTGACATTACATATTTATTTGGGGATTTTTAACTTGATGAACAGTAAACTCCATTTCCGGTCAGCCTAAATCACGTTATTTATGGGGTCTATTACCAAATCGTCATTTTTAATTTTTTTATGTGATACCCAATATGTATTGTATATCATGAAAACTTTTCAGCCCGAAAATACTTGTAGAAAAATTATTAAAAATCATTTTCTACAGCTGATCCTGTAACCCGTTCTACCCTGTTTGGGCTAATATTCACGGATTTTTAATTTGTAACATACATATCCTTTTCAGTTGAAAATTGGGTCGTTCCTTAATCATACCATGAGTATTGTTCTCAAAAATTTTCATGCCAAAATGCATCCATTTACTATTCCGACCATAATTTAGTTTTCAGCATCATTTACTTTCAAGATTTGATGCATAAAAATCAAATAATCACAAGCTTACTTGATTAATTAGCGATCCATCCTTTGAGCACTTGAAATCCCCTTCATTTCTTCATGTTTTCTCCCCTTGGATCTTTTCAGCCACTGCCCCCTTTGATTTTTTTCATTTTTTTTCTCCCAAACAGCAATCTGGAACTTCCACACTGCCTACTTATATAAGCATTTATTTTTCAATTTTTCCTTAACAATTTCGACCCAAAATTGAGGGTAAAGTTTTGAAAATTTACCCTAGAGTTTTCACAAACATTTTCAGCCACATATTTAATCATTTAATATTTTTTTCGGATTTTTTTCCATAGCCTTATCCAGCTTTAGATAAATCTGTCCGCTTGGTGGGGTCCACTTGCATCAGCTGTTGCACGAATTTTCCACAAAATTTTCACTTTAATTAATGGGTATTTAATCACCCTAGGTTTCTAGCTCAATTAGGGGTTAATTTAGCTATTAAAAAAATTATAAAAAATCACAAAATCTGCTTGACCGTGCACCTCTCTCCCATGCTTCATTGCTGTCCATATCATGGGGTCCACTTATCATGGACTTTTTTGCATTTTATTGCCACAAAAGTTATCCTAAATCTTGTCCATATATCCCCCTTGCTTCCTAGGTGATTAAAATACACATTTTATATTTTTCAAAATTAAAAAAAATCAAGTATATGGCCCCATGATTGTCCTCATGTATGGTCACCTTTTCAAGCTCTTTTGAGCTAATCAATAACCTTTAAATCATGTCATTAATCATAATTAGCTTAATCCAAGCTTTCAATTACATTAATCTCATAATTTAACCGTTCATTTCAAATTTCATCTCAATCCGACTTTTATAGCTCAAATTATGATCATTTGATTTTATGAACGGTGATGATCAATTTTCACCCAAATTTCATCATTATTTTCATAATCTAACATTTTCATATGATTAAGCATAAAATTATGTGCTTACTTTTCAATTTTCATCTTAATCCGCCTTCCCGGCGTCAAGTTACACATTTTCTGGCATTTACCACCTCTAATCCATAATTAACATCAAAATTTTCATTAATTAAACCATAATACATGAGGTAATTATCCTCAATACATTCACATTTTCTAATCCTCATTAAGCCTCTTTAATCACATTGACCCATATCGGCTTTCATTGATCATTGATCATCATTTGTCCTAATTGCGGTAAATCATTAATATTGCAATGAAAATCATTTATAATTTCACTAAACCATTCATAATTCATATGTATATGCTAAATGCATATACATAACTCTTTCTTAGGTCAGGGTATCACAACTAGTCTAAAATATTTTCTTTTCGGTCTCCCTTTCTTGTTTCCCTAACCAAGTAAGGGTCCTTATCATTTTCAAATTTTTTTTAATCCAATTTCTTATGAACATCATAGAGAAATTATCTCTCTTATACGTATCTTTCAATCACATCAGAATTTAAAAGAATTTCGGCAATCATTATTGCTTCATTCTTCTCTTCATTTTTCTACAATCTCTTACTATGATATACCAACTTTTGTGGTATCGTACAGGTAATCTTCTTTTCTTTTCACACATGCTAACTAGACATGTTTTGCTATCTTTTCTGCGATAAGTTGCAGGAAGTTCCTATCAACTATAGCTATCGGTTGAGTTGACATTTCCTACTCCTTTCTTTTCCTACACCAGGTTCCTTAGTTTTTAGGGTCAAATTATCCTTGCCCTGACTATACATGTTCATTACCAACATGTGTTACATCCTGATGTCCTATTGGAAGATATTTCTTAACAAACTCTTCTAGATTACCTTCTTTGATTACGGCATAACAGCCATTAGGGTTTCCTATCACTCATAAGCATTGCCACTGAATGCTTGAATATCACATAAGACTACATATTCAAACCTTAAACATATTCTTGGTTTCAGTCATCCACTTCTCATCTTGAATAAAATCTGATTTACCTGAGAACTTAAGTGGATACTATGTTAGAAAGGCATTAATAACCCTTCCATTCATTTCTATCTTACCAATATCAACCCTTAAAGATTTGGGTATTAGGTAAAAATTTATTACCTGTACCGGTCTGTCATTTCTACCTTCTTCTATTTGGTCTTGTTGGGCTTTTCCCAAAGACCTCATGTCACCTGTACTATCTGGGCCGCTCAATCTCAAGTGGCCTACTACACATCTTCCTCTACAGTCGCAGTTGTCTTTTCCTCTATTCTTTTTACCTGTGTGGTATTCTTATAGCGGTAACACCTCCAATCCTTTAACTTAGGATTCATAGTAGTCCGTTGTTGATGAGTTCATGAACTCACTTGTCCTCATTGTCCTGGACGTTGAGACTTGCTATTGGCTTCTCTTCTTTTTGGTTGACTCGTATCTGCAACTGTCTTTTCTTTGTTCAAAAACTAATGTGTTAGACATGTTGTAGAATGCAACATATAAAATTATATCAATATCATATCTTATCACAGAATTGTTCACATCATACAAAGTCAATATGATCATCTTTGATCATAGAATCATCATACATAATCAATTATATAATCTAGAAAGATCAATGATCTTTCCTTTTTCATATATACTTAACATTTGAATGAAATCAAATGCACCTGTATTTTCATAACATCAAAGAAAACACATTCATAAAAATCAAAGGAAAACTCATTTTTCCCTACCTTCTCATTTTCATCTTTGCCTTTCATAGTGCAAGGTTGCTTTTTCCTTACATATACAGATTACGCCTATATAACCTGTCATTTTATTATAACCATAAATTCTAAATCAACAATCACTTAGAATGTTGGCACCTTGGTGCCTATCATATGACCACCATGGTGTCACACCTTAAACATATATATCATATAGCACAATGATAATATATGTTTTTTGCTCCATGGTGTCACACCTTAAACATCTATTGTCGCCTCGATCCTTTTTTTGCTCCTTTGCTTTAGTCTCCTTGGGTGTTGGGCATTGGGCTTGCATATGCCCCGAACCACCACATCAGTAACATTTTGTTGTTTCTTTCCTTTTAGAATTTCTTTCTTTAAAGTTTCTGAAATTGTTTCCCTTCCTTACAAATTTTTTGAATCTCTTTGTGAGTAAGGCGATTTCATTGTCATTTTGTGATGATGAGGTAGAGTCATCCGAATCTTGTGCGGCTTTCAAGGTGATGGCTCTCTTGCCTTTGTGGTGATCTTCATTTCTTTTCTTGATTAGCTCATATGACATTAGCGAGCTAATAGGATCTTCTAACTTCAACGTGTTTAGGTCCTTGGCTTCTTCTATCGCAGTAATCTTTGGAGTTCATGATTCGGGTAGTGCCCTTAAAATTTTTATAACCTGATCAGATTCAGAAATTGCCTTTCCTAGATCTTTCAAGGAATTAGTAATTTTGAAAAATTTAGCAAATATTTCAGAAATATTTTCTTTTTATAACATTCTAAAGCTTTCCAATTCTTCAATCAAAATATTTCTCCTTGTCCCTTGGACTTGAGAAGTTCCTTCATAGATAGATATTAGTGTATCCCATATCTCTTTGGCAGTCAAACAAGAGGATACTTTATCATATTCGAAAGCAGTAAGAGCACAAAATAATGATTTCATAGCCTTGGTGTTGCCCTTTACCATTTTTACTTCCTCATCAGCCCATTTGGAAGCTCTTTCATCAGTAGGCAAGGTCACATCGTCTTGGATTGCAATCCAAGAATTCATATCTGTAGCCATGATGAGTTGTTTCATACGTAGCTTCTAATAACCAAAATTGTTCCTGTCAAACAATGGTGGCCTAGTAAAGGATTGACCTTCGACAAATGCAGGAACGGAAGTGGATTGGGATGCCATATCAAAATATCTCTTTGGTAAAACTCAAAGACCTGCTCTAATACTACTTGCTGGTCCCGAGTTGATGACAATTACCCAAGAGGGGAGGGGCGAATTAGGTATTTAAAAATTTAAATTTCAATTAGAGACTTTACCCCCCTTTAATAAGACAAATGGAAAGCAATAAAATAATGAAAGAAAAAATGAAAAACAGTAGACAAGATTTATAGACTCTTCCAAGTTTACACTCCCTTGTGACTTGGGTTCTACTATCTTGGGCACATCCACAGTCTCGGATACTCTAGAAGCTTCAAACTCATCCATAACTTTGGGTACATTAGTGGCTTTGCACTCATCCACTACTTTGGGTATATCGACAGTTTTAGACACATCCTTAGCTTTGGGTACAATAATAGGTGATGTCCTAGGCTTTGAAATAACAATCTTAGTATAAACAAAAGGTTTCTTTAAGGCTGTAGGACAATTCTATTTTAGGGTTCTAGCATTCTAAGGTAGAGATGTAACCTTTTGAGGTGTAGGTATAGCCTGAATATCAAATTTGCTTTTCTTCGGCCTTTCATCCTTTATGGGCTTCTAGGTATTTAGCCTTTTACATTTATCAGATAAGATTTCATTATCTAGATCAATCTCTCAGTTGTTACCTGGGTCTTCGGTTTTTTACCCTTTCCCTACTTACTAATATGGGGCTTAATAAGTGTAGGTAGGGTTGTAGCATCTATAGTCTCTAGGATCCTATCTAGTTTATTTTTAGGGCTTACTACTGCAAATAGGACTCCTTTCTCTAGGTTAGAACCTGTTATACTTCGCTTGTCATGGGTAGTAGGGAGGGTTTTTCCTTAGGTCTTATGTTTATGGTATACCTATGCACCCAAACGGACTATGTTTTTCTAGACTTAGAATAAAAGAACTTAAGGTTAGATTTACAAATCCATTTCAATAATAATTAATTAGTCATACTTTTATATGTGTGATCGCTCTGATAGCATTTGTAATATACGAAACCAGAAAAGCAATCCTTGGCCATGTACTTATTATGATTCTAAGAGCAATCACACATTTATCACATATTTAATTATTATATTTAATAAAAAATTCAAAATCCAATTCCACTGGCTATGTTCCCATTATTACATCTCAAGCATGAAAAGAAAAATATAAATAATACATTCCTTTAATAATAAAAAAATATAAATGTTCTACAAAATCTTCAAGCAACCAAACTTCTAGGTCCCACTTGATTTGGTTCACTTGTAAAATAATGAGTTAGTCTAATATAACTAGCAAGTAAAAAATTATTTAAAAATAGAATTATTTAAACATTGATAATAACTCAATTGAAACTTAATTAAATAATAAAATAATCATTTATTTTTATAACTTAAAAATTAGTCTTCAAATGAAAAATCAAACCATTCCATTGAGTCCAAAAGCATCAAAAACATAACAATTAACTATTTGATCATTAAAAGTCAAGGTTAAAATGATTAATTTATAGAAAAAAATAAAAGGCTAAAAAACCATCACATCATTAGTAGACTACTTGGGCTCATATCCTTAAACTAGCTTTCTCTGATGTTGTGCTTGACCCAGCCATTCATCTAGGCAAAAAGGTAAAATGACCAGAGTGTAATTTATCATTAATAGAGGGTTTCTGCAATTTTAATATAGTAAATAGTTTGCAAAATTTCCCAAATGGATCTTTTTGTAAAAGCATTAAATCACACCTTCAATTGTTAGCAGCAATAAATGCATACAAAAAAAATACATTGTTATACCGTGTTTCTTTCCAAACACTTTGTTAAATATATAAATACATTTAAATATTATAATAGTACACAATTGCTACCCATCTACATGTTGCTTTCTCTTCTTTCTATGCAACCAATCCTAATGCAACAAAGTTTTCATTGTTGATTTCAAAATTTTATATGAAGAGAACAAATTTCTTTGGCGTGGATGAATCACGTTACATATAATATATGCATATATTCACAATTCCCTTATAAGTAAGATTTTAAAATTTGCAACTGTTTATTCTGTATTAATTTTACATGCATTTAACTAAAAAATACTAATAATAACAACACATATGTTAAATATAAAATTGAGGCATAACATATTAACCCAACTTTTATATCCTAACAAAATTGGGATTATAAAATAAATCATGTCAAACGCATTAAATCCAAAGCATAAAATCATAGCATATGATATACACACTTTACACAATTAATTAGAAAAACCTAATTAATTATATAAAATAACTACAATGCAACCCAAAGTGAACCTTCAAATAAAATCTCACTTGCCTCTATGAAAAATAATAATCCTTTTTATTTTCATTCCACAACTCTAGCTCTCAAATTTTCTAGCGGATTCACAATACCTAGATCCATCAACTTTGAAACCAATTTTATAAAAACTTCCAAAGCTTCTCGAAGATATGAAATAAGGATAAGACTTGTTAAACTTGAATTCTAATTTAACCAATCTTATATAGGAGAGTTCTTATTTTGTCTTATCTAGTGGGGCTGACATGCTTAGGGAGGCAAAAGTGCAAAATTAATTTTTAAAATTTTCTTACAAAACCCCCACTCAAACCCTAGATCTTTAAGACCGATGAACCTACTGTGTATCAACTATGTTACACGGGTTGCTAGAAAATGTTCAAAAATAAACATACAATCCGCAACATATATAAGTAATAATTGGGCAAGACCCATTGTTAATCATCCGAACTAGTTGGTCAAATGGTCAACCTTTGCCACATAAGTTATCCTATATGGACTTTGACTAGTCAACTTAGAAAATCCAAGATATTTGCAATTGTCAACCTTTGTGGCATTTGCAAGTGGACCATTAGTTATTGTACATAGGTTATCACCCACATTGGATGAGTTATCATAACACATTTTTATTTTTTGACGCAAAGTTATCATAACACATCTAATTTACCTAATAGAAAATAAAAAACAAGAAATTATTTATAACGGTGGAAAAGAAAATGCAAAATGATGCATGAGATATACAAAGTAAGAATTTACATTATTGTCTGCGCCAATCAGAAAATTCCTGTTGTCTTGTGATAATATCTTCTTCTCCTTAGCTATTAGAAGTGGTAGATGTGACTTAAGGTTAGGGTGTTGGGATTGGGTAAAATGATGTATATAGAGCTAAATTTTTGGAAACATGTGTCAAATTAAGAACAATCCATGTTTTGATGATTAACAACTCAATTTGAGAATTATCTAGGTACTAATGTGATTATTCAGTGATGTCAAGGTTGAAATATTCAAAGATCAAAAGTTTGGTAGGCCAAGTCGCATGCCAAGTCGACTCAAGCATCAACTTAGGTGAAATTGGTATTGAAGTCAACTTCAGCATCGACTTCAAAATCCAAAATTTTGATAGCGTTGAAATTTGGACTTCTAGACAGACAAAGTCGCAACCGAAGTTGACTTTGCTTGTGACTTAGGTGAAGTTGCAATACCGAGTTGCCTGCGACTTGAGAGAACTTCAGAGATAAGGGTTGAAGCTGACAAAGTCAAGTCATATTTCAAGTCGACCTCATCATGCGACTTAGGAAAAGTCGCACCTGAAGTCGACTCAGACTCTCAACTTGACTAAAAATAAAGGTCAAGATGTTCCTAAACTTCTCATTCAGAAAGATGAAGTCCAAATCAAGAGATAAAGATAAGCTTAAGTGAAGAACATTTAAAAATGATTAAGGAATTTTGAATAAGCTCAAATATCATGAAAAATGTGAAGAACTAAAGTTCAAATGAAGATTCATATGCATGAAATGTGAAAATCAAGAGAAGATAAACAAACAATAGATCACATTAAGTCAAGAGCACCAAGAAAATCAGATAGTTGGTGAAGTCGCATCCGAAGTTGACTCCACCTGTGATTTGAGTCAAGTCCGAAGACTAAGTTGACTTAAGTCTAGAACTTAACTAAAGAGGCAGAGGACTGATGTTGCATCTGAAGTCGACTCCAATATACGACTTGAATGAAGTCGCATCCTAGGTTGACTCCAAGTGCGACTTGAATCGTAACGGTCGGAAAAATTCCAACATTGGCACATTAAATGTGCGCCACCTATCTCCAAATGTTCGAATTTACTCTCTTATTTAAGATACTTCAAATGAACGAGGGAGATAAGGGAATAGCATTGGTTGAGCTCAACCTCCATATTCTCTAGCATTTATGTGATCTAAAAGAAAGTTTTCAAGAAGAACTGTGTGACGAGCTACTAAGTGCTGAACTGCTCTATCATGAACTTCCTCTACAAGTTCTTCTCTGTGCAAGAATCAATCTACACATCTGTAAAGTGTAGTTTCTTTATTTATTTATTAATCTACTTAGTTTAGTGTTGAAGACTAAGACCAAGTGAAGGCAAAGTAGCATGTGATTGGAGTGTAACTTGTCACCTACTTGTGCTAAGTTTGTAGAAAGCCACCTAGAGCTGAAACCTAAAAGAGAGCAAGGGCTTTGTTGTACTGCTATACTATTTAGTGGAACCCAAGACACTAAGGTGTGTTCTTGGATGAGTATAGTAGGTAGGGTTGTCCCGAACCACTATAATTTCTTGAGTTTATTGTTTACTGCTCATATACTTCACGTTTTTCATTCGAGGGCAATAAAAGCTTCAAGAGGTTAAGTTTTGATTTGTTAAAGAATTTTCAAGAACCCAATTTACCCCTCCCCTCTTGGATTTTGCCATAAACTCAAGACTAACAAGTGGTATCAGAGCATATCTTTGAGTTCTTACCAAAGAGATCATATTAAATGGCATCCCAATCAACTTCTACTCTTGTGTTTGTTGAAGGTCAATCATTTACTAGGCCACCACTATTCGATGGAAGTAATTTCGGTTACTGGAAGTTATGAATGAAACAGTTTATTATGGCTACTGATATAGATTCTTGGATTTCTATCGAAGACGAAGTAACTCTACCAATTGGTGAAAGAGCTTCCGAATGGACTGAAGAAGAAGTCAGGATTGTAAAGAGCAATGCCAAGGCTATGAACTCCCTCTTTTGTGCTCTAACAACTGCAGAATATGAAAGTGTCCTCTTATCAAACAGCCAAAGAAATATGGGATACACTAACATCAATATACGAAAGAACTTCTCAAGTCAAAGGGATAAAAAGAAATATACTAATAGGAGAGCTAGAAAGCTTTAAAATGTTAAACACTGAAAATATATTTAAAATATTTGTAAGATTTTTCAAGATTACTAATGCATTAAAAGGTCTTGGAAAAGTAATTTCCGAATCTGATCAAGTGATGAAGATTTTAAGAGCTCTGAAGTCATGGACTCCCAAGATCACAACTATTGAAGAGGCAAAGGATCTGAATACGTTAAGGCTGGAAGATCTTATCAGTTCTCTTATATCACATGAACTGATAAATAGAAGGAATGAGGAGTAGCATAAAGGAAAAAGAGCTATCGCTTTGAGGGCTATACAGACATCAGATGAATCCACATCATCCTCTCAGAATGATGACGAAGAGATCACTTTACTTATCTGGAGATTCAGGAAGTTCGTAAGAAAAGAAAAAAACTTAAAGGGATTCAAGGAGAGAAATATAAAGGAGAAAAAGAAAAAAAATAACTAAATGCTATAGGTGTGTAGGACATATACAAGCCCAATGTCCTACACCAAAAGAAAGCAAATCGAAAGAACGATAAGAGGAAAGATAGAAATGAAAATAAAAAATTTTAGAAATCAAAAGGAAGAGGAATGTACCTAAATGAGGAGACATTTACAACAAGCAGCTCATCAAATGAAGATAATGAAGCAGCAAATTATGCTTGAATATGCTGCATGGCAAGGATTGAGGAAGAAGACAACATGATCTGCCTCACTGCAACTGAAATTATAGATGGATAAAGGTAACCTCCAAACTCAATTACTCAAATATTAAGTCTATCTACTCCTCTACACATGATTGTCTCAAATGTGCTGAATTAGATGAATTGCAACAAGCATATGATTCGTTATATGATGAAATAAAAAAGCTAGGAAGTAAATTCACATTAAAGAAACGATAGTGTGACTAGGTCATTATTGTGAGTAAAAAGCTAGGAGAAAGAGTCAACCACTTAACAAATGAAAACAATGCCTTAAATGACAAGGTGGAAAGATTGAGGAAGAAAAATGAGTCATTAAATGAATCATTAGAAAAGTTTTCTAACCTAGGGGAAAGCGTGAAAATATTTTTAAACATGACCAACCAAAATAACTAAAGAGGGCTAAGGTATGCCACATTTGAGCAAGGTGAAAGTGGTAAATCAAATGTTTCAAAATTTGGTAAAACCAAGCCAAGTGAACACTTTTTAAACCAAGAATGAATCATGTTACTTAGATAAAAATACCAACCTAAGAACTACATACTACGTGGATTCCCACTCCAAGACTTCCAAGGGCATGTAATTTCTACAATGAATTGGGCCATAAAATTTATCAATGCAGAAAAAGAAATTACATGACCAAGGTATCAAATTGGCTTCGATACCAAAAAGCATTGAATTTATGCCTTCCAAAGTAGAGCAATGTAGACTCGAATAGCTTACTAACCCAAATGGATCCACAAAATTGGTACCAAAGAGATAAGCTCTATATGATTTCTTATAGGTATGTCTTAAAGCAAAGGCCAGCAACATATGGTTCACGGACAATGGTTGCTCAAGACATATGGCTGGAGAAAGAGGGCAGTTCCACAAATTTAAACCATGTAGTGAAGGAACTGTTGCTTTTGGGAATAATGGAAAAGGTAAAATTAAAAGTAAAGGAAATGTCTATCATATTTCAAATGCATGTATTGAGGATGTGCTATTTTTTGAAGGACTCAAACATAATCTAATGAGCATTAGTTAATTATGTGACAAAGGCTATAAAATTGTGTTTGAATATTCTATATGCAATATTTTTTTATGGAGATCACATAATTTTTAATGAAAAAAGACATGAAAATATATATTTAGTTTTTCTTGATGAACTTGATGGACTATATTTTATGGCCATTGATACTGATCCATGGATTTGCCATAAAAACTTAGACACATAAATATGTCAAACATTAAGGCCCTATGGAAAAAGAGCCTAGTAGAAGGATTACCAAAGCTTAAATATGACAAAGATAAAGTTTGCAAAGCATGCCAACTATCTAAGCAACCTAAAATGTCATTTTCCTCTAAAAAAAATCTCAACGATTAGGCCACTTGAACTATTACACATGGATCTGTATGGGCCATCCGACATCTTGACTCTTGGAGGAAAAAAGTATGTTTTTGTTATTGTTGATGATTTTTCAAGATTTACATGGATAATACTTTTAGCTAGCAAAGATGAAGCTTTCTCAAAGTTCGTTACTTTCTCAAACTTGGTACGAAATGAAAAGCAAAATACAATCATATCCATTAGAAGTAATCATGGTGGTGAATTTGAAAACAAAAGAATTATAGAATTTTTCAATGAAAAAAGAATTCGTCAAACGTGTTTTGCACCAAGAACTCCTCAACAAAATAGAGTACTTGAAAGGAAAAACAAAATTGTACAAGAGATGGCTAAAACTATGCTAAAAGAAAATAAATTATCTAAGAAATTTTAGGGAGAAGCTGTAAGTACAACATGTCCTGTAATAAATTGAGTTACCATAAGTGTAATTTTGAAAAAGACCCCATATGAGCTATGGAAAGGTAGAAAACCAAATAGTTCATACTTTCATATTTTTGGTTGTATTTACTATGTACTGAATAATAGAAAAACAAACTTAGAAAAATTAGATGCCAAAAGTGATGAGACAATATTTCTTAGATATTAATTAAATAGTAAAACATATAGAGTTTTTAACAAAAGAAGTCAAGTAGTAGAAGAATCCATACATGTTGTAATGATGAGTTTAATCCAAATTCCAAAAAGAAGGATAAACTAAGTGATGTAGATGACATGTCAAAAAATTCTGAAAAGCCACATATGGAAAGGCAAGGAAAATTGTAAATAAAGCTAGAGCAATTCCCAGATAAAAAGGTAAGTGAAGGTAATGCCTTTTATAAACCTCCAAAGGATTTGAAATTAAAAAAGACCATCGAATTGAGCAAGTAATTGGTAACATATATGAAGGAGTAAGAACAAGAGGATCTAGACATTATATGTGTGGAGATTTTCCTTTTGTATCTAAAATAAATCCAAATTCAATTGATTAAGCTCTTAATGAAGAAAATTAGTTTCTTGCAATACAAGAAGAGCTAAATCAATTTAAAAGGAACCAAGTATGACACCTAGTTTCTAGGCCCAAAACTACACGGTTATTGGTACCAAATGAGTCTTCATGAACAAATTACATGGAAGTAGACTTGTGGTGAGAAACAACGCTAGGATAATGGCCAAAGGGTATTCTCAAGAAGAAGAAATTGATTTTGAAGAATCATATGCTCTAGTAGCTAAATTAGAAGTCATACGCATTCTACTAGCCTTTGCATCTCGCATGAATTTCAAACTATTTTAAATGGATGTAAAAAGTGCATTTTTTAATGGATACCTAAACGATGAGGTATATGTAAAACAACCTCTTGGTTTTGAAGAAAAATATCAATCTAAATTTATTTTTAAGTTAACCAAAGCTTTGTATGGATTAAAACAAACATCAAGAGCATGATATAAGAGGTTAAGCAAATTTTTGATTGATCATGACTTTCCAAGAGGAAAGGTTGACACCACATTATTTATCAAGTACAAACAAAAGGATATATTAATTGTTCAAATTTATGTAGATGATATTATATTTGGTGTTACTAATGAAACACTATGTTAAGAATTTTCTAACCTCATACAAAATGAATTTGAGATGAGCAAGATGGGTGACCTAAACTTCTTCCTTGGGCTGCAAATTAAGCAACTAAGCGAAGACATCTTTATAAATCAGTCCAAATATATCAAAAAAATGCTCAAGAAATTTGGAATGCAAAACAGCAAAGGAGCAAATACACCTATGAGCTCAACTATCAAAATTGACGAGGATGGAAAGGGAAAAATAATCGAACAAAAGTTGTATAAAAGCATCATAGGATCTTTGTCATATTTGACGACATCCAGAGCACACATTTTGCTCATTGTTTGCATGTACTCTAGATTTCAATCATGTCCTAAAAAATCACACTTAGTAGCTGTAAAAGGAATTTTTAGGTACTTGATTAATACTACTAACCTAGGGCTATGGTATCCTGAGGGTTCAATGTTTGATCTAATCGGGTACACGGATGCGGATTTTTTTCGGTTACAAGGTGGATAGAAAAAGCATTAGTGGGACATGTCAATTCCTTGGAAACATGATGATTTTATAGTTTTCAAAAAACAAACAATTGTTGTTGCTCTATCTATTGTGGAAGCCAAATACATTACCATTGAAAGCTGTTGTACCCAACTACTTTGGATGAAACAATAACTTAAAGATTATGGGATTGAATACAAAGATATAACAATTAGATGTGTGCCACACCCCAACCCGAGACGTCACATCCTTACTCTAAGACCTTATTGATTGGTAAATGTGAATCAGGATTGTTGCCCAGATTACATGGCGGGTTCTTAATTGGATCTCGTCTAAATTTTTTTTTCGTTTCATTTATTTTATCTATCATTACTCATTTCTTTGCATTCTACACCATTCATCTTACAAGCGACGATACACTTGTAATAAATTGCATATATTATTCATAACATCTCATCTTGCTCTTCCACAATAAGAGTCTTCTTGACTTAATCATGACATTTTTATTAATACATACATACATCTAATCATTAGTTCATATAGAACTTAGAACTTTAAATAAATTCATATACATCAACTCAAATCATTAAGGTATACCATCTTACACATCCTGGCTAATCATTTTAGCCCACATTCGCATATCATCTCTTACCTTTCCTTAGATGCTCAGTTCCTTGACCTCTTGAGCTTTCCGGTACCTGTTTAAGGTTTGGAAAAATAAATGTGAGTGATAACTCAGTAAGCATTTTAGGGCAAAACTTTCCTTTAAAATATTTCCATAAACGTCTTGAACACTTTTATACATGAGGACATTTGTATGTCCTAAAACATTGTCATATAATTCTTTGTTCATGAGGATAATTCTATGTCCTAAAACATTTTCATAAACATCTATTCTTAAAATCATTTACAAGCCACGTCTAAGCTTGTTAAGGCAAAACATATGCGTTTTACCCTCTTTAATTAATTTTCGTTGGTCTTATGTGAACATTTATAATGTTCCAAGACATTTATATAAAACCTTCTTTTGCCAATAGACGTTTTTACATCTAAAACATTTTTCATTATAAATTTCTTTAGCCAAGGGACATTTGATGTCCCAAAACATCTTTAACATAAACTTTCTTTGGCAATGGACATTTACATGTCCTAAAATATTTCTCTTCATAAATCCTTTTAGAAAATGGACATTCATATGTCCTAAAATATTTTTCATATAAACTCTTTAGCAATGGACATTCTCATATCCAAAAATACTTTTCGTTTAAGCACTTTGACATTGGACATTCTCATGTCCATGAACACTTTACACATAAATTCTTTTCATAATCCCCATCTTGGGACTTGTTTATAGCAAACAAGACATAAAACACATAATCCATTTTCATGAAAGCATTTGCATGAAAAATATTTCCTTCCATCCTTGTTATTTACACTTTTGTGTAAAACAATCTGTTTTTAGGGAACTTGTTCACAATGGCTCATAAAATCCTATTTAGGATAACTATTTGTAAAAATGCTTTTATGTCCCAATCTTTAGGCTTGTCTAAGGCAAAACATAGGTAAATGCATTTCTCCCCATTCAGTAGTGACATTTAGCAAGTAATCATTTTACCATTTGGAAGAGATCCATCATCAATAGCATGCTAGCTAGGCATCCGTTCCTTCATCTTTTCCCATCTCAGGGAGGGCGCTGTTGGCCTCTTGTCATCTCTTAGCGACTTGGCCATATGTACAGTAGGCCCTGGTCCATCTCCGACTGTGCTCTACAACCGACCTATTCCTTGTATTGGTGCACTATACATCATCATCATTAATGTTCATATGCTAGCATGATATCATAAAACATCATAGACTGCAGTCTGTGTAGTTTAAAGTATTACAGACCACAGCTCGTGTCCTTTAGACCATCTTGAAAAACATTACAAACTATAGTCTGTGTCTTTTTAAATCATTTTGAAAAAGCACATCATGGATTACAGTCCATGTTGACTTGTAAAGCGAGGGCATCCACTTTAATAAGTTATCATTTGAAATCTAGTTTTACGATGACTTTTCTTAATTTTTTTTAGAATTATTTTGATAAGCATTTGAGATGTTTGAGAAAAAAATAAATCTTAAAATCCTTATAATAAAGAAACTTCAAACCTTTTAGATTTTCAAGAATAAACTACATATTTTTCTAGCATTTTTTTGGTTTCCATTTTGGGGCCTTTTGCTCACAAAGGTTATGCAATTGTACCATCCCCTTCTCAACCACCCTGATATCAAATTCTTGTTCACATATCCATCTTGCCATTTTTATATAAAGAGGGACTTGCATAGCCTTTTGTATGTCATTCTAGCAACCTGAAATCAAACAATGTTACGAAATCAACTTATTGGATTGGTCATCCTTAAACCCCTTTTTAACAATATCCATATGAATATTTTCCAAGATATTTTCAACATATTTCCTTATCTAAAGGAAATCAAAAATTTTCTAACATTATTTCAAACCAATGGATCATGTCCAAATCATTGCTTACGTTTAAGGTCAAGACATCAAAATCAAATCCCTTTTGAAATCAACATCATAAAGAACTTTTTTGCTTAAAATTCATTGGCGTAAAGCATAAAATACTTAAGAAATAACATCATGAAGAACTTTCTTACTTGTAAGCAAATTCTTAAAACCTTCAACATAAAATATTTCCAATATTTGGTAACACTTGTGATAAAATAATTTTCTTAAAAAGTGTTACTTGCTTCCCATAAAGCAAACCTTGAGGCTTTCCATTAAAGCCATCATTTTCAAATCGTGTGACTTTTCATTAAAGCTATCATTTTCAAAACTTGTACTTGCCCATTCATCAAAATATCATCATAAATATTTTCAATCATGTCAACACATAGAAACAAAATAATATTTTGAAAGGTTCGCTTGCTTATCTGAGATAGCCTTAATCTCATTCTTCCATTCTTTTTCTTGCCTTTGTCTAGATAAATGAAAATGACATTTCATTTATATGCATCAAATTCAAATGCTTGTATCCCTTAGGGTTTTCTAACCTATATAAATTCATTTGGATTTACGTTAAACAAACTTAACCCACTTGCCTTTCAAGTAGGGTGTCCATTTTCTAATTCTCACATTGGTATAAGTTATGCTTTCGTAGCACCTATTCCTTTTAAAATCTACTTATAATAGGTTAAACCCTCATAATCACTTATGATACTTATTTATATCCCATTGTAAGTTAAATTCCATCCCAAAAATCTAGAATTTAACATTTATTTTGATTTATTCCTCAATCTGTCCATAATGCTGAAATTAGACACATTGATCTCTCTAATTTTTCAATCATAATCAAATCAAGGAATTTAGATCTGAAATTTTTTTCATACCTTAATAACTGCATGAGATAACCAAAATAAATATTTCAAGCAAAACATATGAAGTATTTTTATTTATTTTGGTATTTTTACTCTGCTGGACAGAAGCATCAATTTTCAAATAGCTCTAATCACGTTAATTATTAGGTATATTCATATCTTTAAAAAATTAATTTTTATTTTTTTAGTGTTATTTATAATTTATTCCACATAATATAAAATTTTAGCTTAAAATTAATTATATAAAAATTAATAAAAAGCATTTGGTACAGGTGATCTTGACACCCATTTAACCCTATTTAGGTTGATTTTTCCAGATTTTTAATTTACAACATGATTATCATTTTGAGCTGAAAATTGGGTTGTTCCTTAATAACCCTATCATGAGTTTTCATACAAATATTTATGCTAAAAATAATTCATTTACTATTTTTTTCATATTTTTCTTTCCTACTCTAGATTCAATGTATATAAACATATCCATGTGATTCACTTCACTCTCATAAATATTAAAACATAATATATATGAGAGTTTAGTTTTCTTAATCATTTAGTGAGAATTCAAGGATATATGTACCCATGAATTAAATATTTTCAACCATCTTTACCTTAATCATCAACCAAACATGATTTAGGTTAATGTATATGAATAAAAAAGGCATAATACTCACCCAAATTAAGCATGAACATGGGTAAACCTTGTTGAATTTTTTTCCCTTCCTTTATTCTTCCTTTTCTTCCTTTATAGGCCTGCTTGAGATGGCCCTAGTTGCTGCCCCTTTGTGGAGAAAATTTTCTTTCCGTTTCTCTCTCTTTCTCTCCTTGCTAACTTGAACGACCAGCTTGCCTTGCAACCCACTTTCCTCCTTATTTTCTCCTTTCTTGGTGCCCAAGAAACCCTTATATATATATATATATATATGGGATTTTACTCTTACCTAGCCATCATTTAACCATGGTTAAGGGAGCTTAATTTCCCTAAAACCCATTCATATTACTGTCCATCTATTCACGTCCCCATGTGGCTTGACTTTTGGTATTTTATGTGAAGTCCCGAAATGAGGCGTCCACATAGTCCTTACTTCAAGATCTTATCGATTGGTAAATGTGACTTAGGATTGTTGCCCTGATCACATGACGGGTTCTTAATTGGATCTCGTCCAAATTTTTTTATTTATTTATTTTTCTTTTCTTTCATCACATAAATATATACTCATCATCATTCATAATGGACTTTTCTATATCATCATAAATCATCAACTTCTCATATTATTCATAACTTTATAATTTGATACAACCTATGTCCTTTTTCATTATATCTTGTTAGGGAATCTATTCATCCAAAAATCTACTAACCTTTGTAGATTTTTCTTTTCCTTTAGCAACACATGCCCTTCATCTCTTAGCTTTTCCTACTCCTGTCTAAGGTTAAGAAAACAAAACATGAGTTGAAACTCAATAAGCGAGCATTTTTTTTATTTTAAATGCTTTCCTCTTCATTCGATAGAAGACACTTACCAAGTGATTAACTACCAACAAAATAGAAATCTTTTCGTAAACCATTTTTGGAAACCTTTCATAAACCATTCATGCAAACCATTCGTAAATGCATTTCTCTCAATTCGATAGGAAACACTTTGTGAAACCCTAATCCAAGTAGGCCATATGTATGCATTGAACATGTATTTGATGAGTATTTATGAATTATGGAATTATGAAGGTATTTTATGATTTTTGCTAATTATGGCAATTAGGGTT
>JAXCLR010000073.1:51472176-51488555 GCA_035584095.1 Annona squamosa
CTATGTTGAAAATATCTTGAAAAATATTTATACGGATGTGTTGAAAGGGATTTAAGGATGACCAACCTCCTATGTTGTTTTATTAAAAAGGTTTTTAAAGTGTGTTGTTCTCAAACATTTTAAATATTTATCAAAATATTTTACTCAAAATATTTCTAACGGAATTTAAGGAAGGTCATCCTAAAACTAGATTTCAAATAACAACTTGTTTAAGGTGGGTGTGCTCGCTTTACAAGTTAACATAGACTACAGTCTATTATGTGTTTTTGAAAATAATTTTTTAGATATATAGAGTTCGATCTAAGATTTTTTGTATGTTATGGATGCAGATAGAGGTCTGTGATCCCGGTTTAAAAGAACATGGGCTGCGGTCTGTGGTTCTTCAAACCAATTGTGTGTTATGGATGCAGACAGAGTTCTATGATCCCAATTTAAAAGGACATAGGCTATGGTCTGTGGTTCTTCAAATCAGACGGGCTGCGGTCCATCATAATGTACGGTGCACCAGTACAAGTAACAGGCAGGTTGTAAAGTACGGTTGGGATGACCGAGACCGAGGCCCACTCTACATAAGGCCAAGTCACTAAGAGATGGCAGGAGTACCAGCGGCGCTCACCTTAAGATGGGAGCAAGATAAATAAATAGCTACCTGGTTAGCATGTTGTTAAGGATTCTCTTTCAAAAAGTAGTATGATCACTTTGTAAGTGTTACTACAGAATGGGGAGAAATATGTCTGCATATGTTTTTCTTTTCAAAAGCCCAAAGATTGGGATATAAAAGTATTTATACAAAAAGTTATCATAAATTGAGTTTCTATAAGCCATTATGCATAAGTGACCCTAAAAGTAGTGTTTTACACAAAATGTGTAAATATTAAGAATAAAAACTGGTTTTTATGCAAAAGTTTCATGAAAAGGATTCATGACTTGTTTGTTATAAACAAGTCCTAAAATGAGGATTAAGAAAAAAGGGTTTATGTTGGAAAATGTTTTGGACATGAGAATGTCCATTTTCAAAATGTTTATGTGGAAAAAATTGTTAGACATGAGAATGTTCATTTCTTAAAAAGGGTTTATGTTGGAAAATATTTTGGACATAAGAATGCCCATTTCCAAAAGATTTATGTGGAAAAAATGGTTGGACATGAAAATGTTCATTTCCTAAAGAGATTTATGTTGGAACATATGTGAACATAGAAATGTCTGTTTCTAAAAGAGTCTAAGAGATAAAAGTATTTGTAGACATATAAATGTCCATTGCCAAAAAGGCTTACGTAAATGTATTTTGGACATAAAAATGTCCATTATCAAAGTGTTTATGTGAAAAACATTTTACGACATATAAACGTCCATTTCAAACAAGGTTTAAGTGGAAAAATGCCTTAAGACGTATGAATGTCCAATGTCAAAATGATTTATGTAGAAAAACGTCTTTTCGTGGACATGAGAATGTCCATTGTCAAATATGGTTTATGACAAGATGTTTTAGGACATAAAATGTCCCCTGGCTAAAACGATTTATGAGAAAAATGTTTTAAGAAAAGATTTTCAAGGAAAGTCTTGCCCCAAAACACTTGCTTACTGAGTTATCACTCACGTTTTGTATTTCAAACCTCAAACACGTACAGGGAGACTCAAGCGGTCGAGGACCTAAGAAATGGAGAAAAGGTACAAGATAGTACCATGTGGGCTAAAAGGATTAGCCATGGTGAGTGGAATGATATAAATGGAAGTGTTCAGGTACGTTAATGAATAAGTGAACTTGTTTAAAGTTTCGAGTTCTAGTTGAACTAATGATTGAATAGATATATATGCAATGGAAATATCATGACTAGGTCAAGAGGGCCTATGATATATAAGTACATGTTGAGAAGTTATAAAATGGATATGTACATGTGTATCATTGCTTATGTTATAAATAAAATGATGATGAATGAAGAAACGAAAAAAATTTGGACGAGTTCCAATTAACATCCCACCGCGTGATCAGGGCAACAATCCTAATTCATATTTACCAATCTATAAGATCTTGAGGTAAGGAAGTAACGTCTTGGTTTGAGGCATTACATACCTATTGGCCCTACTCAAAGCGAATGAATCTCTCTTAAATCTTATTTCCTCCATTGGTCATCACGATCGCAGAGATGGTTCAACTAGACCTTTTACTAAGATCTATTCTAACACAGCAACTTAAATGTTTTCTTCCTCCTGTCCAAATCTACCATCCTTGACAATGGTTAGCACTTGGCCCCCTCCTAGATCCCAAAGCAATCGTTCCCCAGTGTAGAGGTTCATTGTAGATAAAAATCCATCAGGATCCCACACCATCTACCCATTGCTAACCCTTGCCTTCATCAAATAAGGTGAAATAGCACATGACTCCCAATCTATTATTAAATTCTATAGCTAAAGGGATTCACCCCTCTTCTTGTGAAAATGCACCATCCTAGAGAAACGTTGAGTACTAGAAGTTGAATTCCAAGACACTATCTGTAGGTTTTATCCCAACTTTGCATGCATTTTCTCAAACACAAAAAATCTAAAGGGAAGAGCCCATGCTTGCAGCATGAATGACAAGAGAACGTAGTACTATCACCTTATTACCTTTGATGATATGGTTCCCTTCCTTCAAATAATTTATGTTCGTCAATAAAACACACAAGTTGAAATTCTCTAATCTTGCTAAAGCCTCAATTTTGACTACATGAACATCCATTATCTGATACATACAAAATGGAAGACAAAGTGTTGTTGTTGGTTTGCTTGCTAACACAACCTATCTCTCTCGAGTCAACTTTTCTTCCTCCGACTTTTCTACTTCGATTACGACAAGACGTTATGGCCTTGTCGTAGGCTATGGTATGCTCTGTTTTGTTCCCTAAGGCCTCAATGATTGGACTCATCCCTGTTATTTGGCAATGGCAACTTGTTGAACAAATGTTACTACCCATTAGCATCATGCAAAGGAAATCAAATTTCCATGTGGTCTCCCTTGCATGCTAATTGAGTAACTGCATCAACATGGATCTAACAAATTTTTCCTTCTTCTCATGCATTTCAACTCAGGAGAAGATGTCCTCTTGCTATTATTCAAGGTGTTGCAATCTCTTCCATTTGACATAGGTTTGCCATGTCTGTTTGGTGCATGAATTCTAAGTCCAAGATAGTTAAAGCTCTGATACCTATAATGAATTTCAGCTAGAATCTACAAAGAACAAACTAAAATGGTATTGAATTTGTCCAAATTTGGACTATTGTTTACAGAGAAAAATGATAGAAACAGAGAATAAAGAGAAATGACACAATTAATGCAAAAGTTAGATCAACCACACTCTAATTTACAAATCATTTGTGTCATTTATAGGCCCAATAACCAACCAGCCACTTGTCTGTGCCACCCATCATTTAAGCACAATTCCTATCAAGCACAAGAGGTATAGATGGGATTTTCAAATAGGCCTTCTTAGAGAAGGCAACGGCCAAATATGTTGGAGGATGATAGCAGTTACTATTTGATGAATCTAAATGAGGACAGTAGAGGGCAAAGCATTGTTGTTAGTATTAAAGAAAGGAAGGAGGCGACTCATCTTAGTTACTAGTAGTGCTAGTTGGAAAACATAATATAGATAGACACAAATTGTAGGCATGGCTTATGTCTCAACCATTTATCTTTGCTAGTAAAATGGTGGGAGACGCATATGATAAAAAGCACAACTCAAAAGCCAGTTGCCAAACCACTATAAGATGCTTTGCTCAACTATTAACTAAAACAAAATATCATAGAACTACGTGTCTTGTAGTATAAGACAAGTAAATGCGTTGAACTAATTCCGCAAAATCCAATTTCTTGGGGCCCAAGCCGTGCATACCGATGGAACTACCCATCTAGAAGGCTACAAATAAAAGCTTTCGCCTCTCATTCAAACACTCCCATCCCACAAGATAAGCTCATAAGCTCTCCATCCTTCCAAGGGCTTCTCTTTATTCTTGCCTCTCTTCCTTTGAGTCCTCTTGATTCCAAAAAAGCCTTAAAACCCTTTAAAAATCCTTTCATTTCTCAACTTGGATTCAAATGTATAAAATTTTACCTTCCTTATATGGAAAATCTCTTAGTGGTAGATGATTTGAAATTTGGGGTTAAGTATTTTACATTTATTTTCTAAGAAATTTATTCCATTTCATACCCACTCATATATTCTTACTAAATCCAATAAAATTGTTGTGCCAAGCCGCTGCTCTATTGAATCAAAATTGTCAACCCCCACCTAGTTTCCATGATCTGAGTAATCAGATCATGATGGATATATATATATATATATGATACATCCTATTCTTGATTCAGTAAGGGGTTTTATAGTACTTAATGTTAACGCTTTCTACTCATATTGGGAATATACAGGATCTGTGGGACCTGCTAACTGGTGGAGATCTATGGACATGTGAAATTTAAAAGAGGATGAAGTTGCCTTGCATTGAGGACCTATAGAGATTCTCTTATTAAGTAATAACGAGGGAGATACTAGATCTATTGCGATCGATATAGTGTAAATTTTACAAAGTTGACATTTGAAAACTAGATAGGTGATTTCAACTTGAAGTATTTTCATTTGAACATGTCCATCCAAGCTTTTTTTAATTGGGCCCAATATTCCCTAACTAGGCCCACAACCTTTGAGCCAACTCACTCGAGCCTAGAACCATCCATATGGACCCTAAACCCTCTAGTTGTGCCCATCTTCCAACTAGGCCATCAAGCCTAGTGCTTTTCATTTGGGCCAAAAGAACTCCATTTTAAGCCCAAAGCTCTTTAAGAGGTTCGCAACCCTCTGGATGGCCCATTAGGCTCAAATGACCTACTTACGTCCATAACCTTTCGGCCAACCTAAGCAAGCCCACTTTGGCCTAATATTTTCCATTTAGCCCCAAGATCCTGAAAATTGGCCAATTAGGCCTAAAATCATTTTTAGAATAGAAATTATCCATTTGGACTCAAGACATTCTAGTCAGGCCTACTTGGGTTCAAAGTTTTTCAGATGGCCAACTTAGGCCTAAAGACTTCCTAGTTGGCCATAGAGAGTGAAAAGTTTTAATTTAAGAAGCTTTATAGTTAAACCAAAGCACCGTAGAATGAATGTAATAGAGAGGAGAATATAAAGTGGATAAGTTTCAAAACAAATATATACAGAGAAACTATCATGTTCAAATGGACTACACCATAATTATGGTGCAATCCGCTGCAAAATGGGTTCTAAGCATAAAAATATAATAATACTTTATACAATCATTTATCCATATAAAAAATCATATTTTAGATAGTTTAAATGTTGAAAATATCACTTTAAACTTGATATTTATATTAAATTATTTTATTATGTTGATTTTGTACCATTTTAAGATGGAGCACATACACATGTTGGATTTGGATGAAAATTAGTATGCTAATAAAGTAAATAATTTTAAATACAATGGGTGAAGTCGATTTCTTATTCATGACTAAGTGGGCCCCAACGTCCATAGACTGCACCATAATGGTGGTGCAGTTCGAATGCACTTGATTATTTTCTATATGTATAAATGTATCCCAAATAGTATAAACGAGAGGAAATTTATAGAGATAAGTCTAATTTATCCTAAAAGATATTCTGATAAATTTTCTTTTTGTTTTATTTCATATGAAATTCTATAAAAATTTTCTTTCAGTTGATTCTAGAGATCACTATATATTTGGTGTGGTAATAGCATGCTTAAATGATTTTGGAGATCACTACATATTTGGTATGGTATAGCAAAAATAAATAACTATTTTTCTACTTTTTGTTTTCATATTTTAAATCCCAAATCATATATCTTCTGAACCAACGGTGTTGTTGTTTTTCTCTTTCTATTAATATTTCTAAGAAATTTATAATTAGTTTATGTTGTTGAACAAGTCCCTAAATAAAAAGTAGAATATCGAGAATTAATCCCTAGAATGCTAATTCAGCTTCGATACTATTATCAAGATGTTGGAGTAATTGTTGTACTGCCATTCATAAAGTCATTTTCTCATTTTTTCAGAAATTTATATAAAATTTGTCTAACCTTGATTGAATCATTTTTTGATATTCCCGAATTCACTCAAATGGTTTTTAAGAAAGTTTAACTAGGTTGTATGATCTTTTATCTCTCATTTTCTTTTAATTAGATATTTGACCTTAATGGATTTTTTCTTGATGATAATATGCATGTAGAAAATAAAAAATAAGTTTGCAAACAAATAACAACTCGATTGATAAATAAAGTTTACAATACAAGTTTGAAATATAAATTTGAAAAAATAACTTAAAGTTCTAAGTAGGATTAAGCTCTAAATCAACAACTTATTTCTTCAGTAGTGCCTTAAGATCATCTTACAATAGAAATTCAAGGAGAGATTTACGAAGCAAAAGGGATTACAGGTTTGGAGAGAGAGAGAGAGAGTTCTAGAAGATTGCTTGAATGGATGATCTTCGTAGCAGGCTTGTGTTCTTTTGAAATGCTTTGATGCCTCCTCCCTTCTTCGGTTCATTCTTTATAGCCATTTGGAGACTGCTTTTGATTGACCTTTAATGGCTTAGAATAATGGCCACTGCTTGGTGCTGTGCTCGAGCCATTTGGACAGATTTGGCCTAAATGTCTGCTTTGAGGAAAGCCTGTTTAGATTCCTAAGTTTGAATGACTGCTCTAGTGAAAGCCTGTGTGGATTCCTGATAGGGATTCCTAACAAGAACTATTAAAGTCTTAATGAGAACTGTTGGAGATGTTGTTCAGTGCTACAGTAGGATTCCTTTATTGTAGCTAACTGACGGTGGAGTGATGCTTTGTCTATTTGCGTCAACAGAGCTAGTGATGTTATGATGTCATCATGCCTAGGAAACATTTAAGGGGAAAAATGTTTGAGCAAATGTGGAAGATGACAGCTTATGGCTGGGGTTTTTTTAAGTGTAGAAATGCAATTGGTCCCCATACGTGTTCATTCTGGTTTTCTTAGTCAATTTTATTTGACCCAATGGCAGATTATTGATCATCTTCAAGCTTGGCAGTTGGCTTGTAGATGGTTATTGACTGAGTTGTGTTTGAATTTCTTAGAGAAGTTTAGTGAAATCTTCCTGAGTTGATGCTGCCACGAGTTTGGCTTGAACTGCAAATTTTTATTATAAAACTATAGTTCTTGTTTGGAGGGTGTTGTTGGGGCATGCGGTTGTTGTCTATTGATACACACAAGGACTTGTTTGTTAGGCCCATATGAAACTTATGAATGAAAGGGACAAAAGTACAAAGAGAGATCTAATAAATAATAGGATAAATTTTACACACCACGAAAAAATAGTTCAAAGAAGACACCACAAATTATAGTGGTTCGGTTAACACACCTACTTCACTCTCTAAGTCAATGCCATGACTCGGATTTCCACTAGTTAACTTAGATCTCGAGTTATAATTGTACGATATCAATTGTCTTTTAGATTACACAAATCGTTCAAGGTGGTAAGTAAAGCTTTTCACAAATTACAATAAAAGCTTTTCTCTTGAATTAGACAGCTTCTAATTCTAGATAAAATAAATAAAAAATAAAATAATGCTTACAACTAGTAGAACAACACAGAAGCACGGAGATGAATGTCTAGTATAATGGTCATGATGATCTTCAATATGCTACTTTTGACAGATGGATAGAGGATCATAGAGAATGCCTTACGACAGATCTATACTTCTGAAATGATTCTCTCTTAATTGAATTTTCAAGTAGAATTCGTTCTCTATTTATACTTTCAACATCGAAAACTGCCAAAAGAGATTTTCTCCACCGAGTCTGCAACCAATCAGATTTTTCTCAACAACCTATAACAACTTAACCAACCAAAATCAAGAAGAGAGATTTTCTCCACCAAATTCACAACCAATTGTATCTTCTCAACAACGTATAACAATTTAACAAACTAAGACAAGTCATCATGATAAACTAATCGATTTTCCACGTCATCATCTAATTATTTATCTATGGATTGCTTTAAAAACTATAAAGTTTCAACTCAAAACTGTGGAAGTTTCAAACCAAAATAGTTGAAGTTGAAAACTAAATTAATTAAAGTTTGAAACAAAAACTGTTGAAGTTGCAAACCAAAACTGCTAAAGTTTCACAACAAAATCTCTACAAATTCACAACACAATTCCATACTAACCTCTTATAACCATTCTTCTCAAACCAAATACAATCAAAACTCAATTCAAGCATTAAATTCTTTCTGTCTATCATCAAAACACCATAACTCAACACTATTGAGGCTCCACATGGGTGCTTGAAAAAGTATCACACCATTTTACTTTGAAAATTTTTCCAAGAGAAGATGGTCGGGGTTTTGGATTTTGAAGAAAGGCATATTCCCATTGATAGATCCATGCTAGAGAAAATCTTGAATAGAAATTTAGTGTTTGAGGAAAACAACTTTCATAGTTTGTCAAAGAAACATGTTTGCAAAATGTTTGGTAACCTTGATTCACCATGCATGGCAATATTTCAAGAATTAACCTAAATTATCCCACCATTCAACAAACTAATAAGAGACAACATAGTTTGTGTTTCTTTTGAAATAAAACATTCAGGAATGAGACTTAATTTATTTTTATACCAAGCTAACTAGCAGTTCTAATAGGTAAAGGTTTGCGAAGTAAAATAGATTGAATATCTTATTTATTTATTTATTAGTTCAAAATCGACAAGCATTAAAACCTTTAGGATTTGAACACTTGAATGGGTGATTTCATTTGGGTCATCCTTTTTAGGATAATATTTGACAGCAATGGATTAGGTGTCTACAAGGATGAGTTCATAGAATATTTGAGTTTTGTAGTAATCCAGGAGTTTGTCATGGTGAGTAATTGGAAACAAGGTTTTGACTAATTGTGTTGGATTTTGAGTCTTGAAAATCATGTTCAATTAACAAATGGGGATTGAGAAGTTTGTCTTGGTGATGTACTTGGATTTGTTTATATATTTTGTTTGAAGTGGAGTTAAGCATAACTCAACTTTTTTGGTTTAGCTGAGTTTGAAGAGTTTGTGGGAGAATCCTTTTTCTCTTTTGTTTGAACCATACAGATTTGAATGGTTTGATTGCTTCAAGTCAGGAAATTTTTGGATGAGGGCTAAAGCAGTTTATTCATCCAACTAGTTGAATTCGTTTGAAGCAGGTGTTTGATATGGCTTTGGAGCTAGTGTTGACAAAGGTGTCATTTTAGTTTGGGTGGTAGAGGTTTCAGGTTTGGTTATTAGTTTGTTATGGGTCATTGTAGTCATTTCTGCTTTTAAAGGACTTAACAAGTTTGTGCTTTTTGTGATGGATGGATAGGCCATAGTTACTTCATATGGGGAATAGGATTCTGGAGTTTGAGGTTGAAATTTTTATTTATTTAGCTTTTGTAGTATCATTGCCTCCTATTGTTGATAACTTTTATCTTTACAGAAATTCTCTAATTAGAAGATCTAGGATAGAATTTGAAGATCCTTTTATAAACTCATTTTAAAATCAAAGTTTGACAAGAGTATCTACCATCTTGCAAAAATATATTTTGAAACTTCATTTTGAACATCCTTTTGTAAAATATATCTAGCTGCTTTATAATCAATTCTTACTAAAAAAAGTTTGGTTTAATAAATCATGTTGGAACTTTTTGGTGCATTAGACAATATTTAAAACTTCTTTTTTAATTGTTAAGTATTTTTGTTATGTTTCATTCCATATTCTCAAGTGATATTGAACTATTTATTCTTTACTATTTTTTTTATTTGTTTGAGAATACCTCTATAACCTATATCAAATGCATCTGTTTCTACTATTTTTCTTGTTGTTGGGTCAGTTAAATTTAAAATAGGTAAGTTTGTTAATTATTTTTTAACTTGTCAGATAATTTTTATTCATTGGTTAATCCAATTTGGAGGATTTTTCTTTAGTCTTTCATATAAGGGTTTATACATAGTTCTAAGGTTAAGATAAAATTTATAATTCAATTCTCCTAAGAATCTTTGGAATTGAGTTTTGTCTATTATTTTATCTGAGAATTTGTTTCCAAATTCAAGTGATACTAGATTGGAATGATTATATTGTGGTGGATTTGAAATCCTAAAAATCTAATTTTGGTTTGAGAAAGTAGGTATCTTATTTATTAAATTACTAATCCATTTCTTTTGATTATTTTAAGAAAGATGTTTAAGTGTTTGAAATGTTGTTTTATAGTTTTTGAAAATATTAACAAGTTATCAATATATACTTTTGAAAATTCGGTATAAAGGTTTAAAATATTGTTTATGATTTTTTGAAATTTTGATGGTGCATTTCTTAGACCAAAAGACATTATATTCCATTTGTATTATCCAAATAGAATTGTAACTACTATTTCACATTTGTCTTTTTTCCTATTTGGATTTGTCAAACTCCTAATTTCATATCAAATTTTGATAAGATTCTTGCAGTAATTATTTTTTGTAAAATATCTTTTCCAATTTAGGATTGGATATCTAATCCATTTTTAAGGTTTTATTTAAAGTTTTATAATTTATTACTAATCTTGGGCTTATTCTTTCAATTTCAGAATTTTCTGGGCATAGAAGCCTACACAAGACCTAGGTGATTTTGATGGTTTAATTAATTTTTTGTCTAGTAAATCTTTTATTTCTGTTTTATAATATTCTAATATTTCTCTATTCATTTGAATGAGTCTAGCTTTTGAAAGAATTTTATTTTCACCAAAATTAGGTTTATAGGAAAGACTTACTTTCTATTGTTTTCTTTCCTATAATGCATTTGGGAGGTGTATACATACTTCAATCTTTAATCTTCTTCAAATTCTCTTATTCTTTTTTTGTATTTTAGGTTTTTTAACTGTTTTTCTATTATTTAAATTTTAATTCTTCTTTTAGAAAATTGAGGCGTTTTTTGTTTTCGAGTTATGAAATTTATAACTAATAATTTGTCTTTTACTAAGTTTATGTCTTTTTGTTGAGGCTTTTGAATGAAATTAAAAATTATTTCTTTTCCTAGTATGTTTGTTGTTATGCCTTGATATGTTACTGTAAAAGGTTTAGTTAATTATAAAATGAGGTCTCTAATATTATTTGTATTTGAAGGTCTTTTATTAACAGAAAAGTTATTTTAAAAGTTACATCTTGATGTTTAAGTTCTACATTTGTGAGTTTAAAATTAATTTTTAGTTTTGTTCCACACACGCCTCTTAGGCTTTTTTATTTTTTCAAAATATTTTATTGGTATTAAGTCTTATTGTATATAATTTAAGCCTACTCCTGAATCTACTAGGGCTATAGCTTCAAGGATTAATTATTTTTTATTAACAATGTGATTTTTGTATACCATTTCTAATAGGAAACTCTTGACATTAATTGGATGAAAGGTTCTTCTTCTTTTCTTTTTTTGTGTGGGAATCACTTGCTTTTTCTCTTAATTCTAATTTTTCTATCCTTTCTTTGAGTTTAGTTGATTTTGATTCCTTTAAAACTTTTTTCTCTTTTTGATTGTTTGATGCCTACTTGTAAATTCGATATTATTATATTGTTGTTTGATTTTGGTTGATTCAGAGATTTTAAAATTTTTGTTAAGTCATAAGCTTAAGTTTTCTTTAGAATTTTACTAAAAGGAGTCTCTTAGGGAGGAGATTTTTCTTTTATCATGTCTCTTATTTTTAATAGATATTTTCTTTGTTCTTCTGGATCGGTTATTTGATCTGCAAATTCTAATCATTCTTCTTGGTCTTATATTATCATGTTTAATTTATATAAGTTATCAGTATCAAATTCTAGTACATTAATTTCTCTTTCAGAATCAGTGGTATCTTCTGTTTTTGAATTGTCTAAATTTAGCATCAATTTTTTTAATTGAGATTTTAGTGATTTTGTTAGGTTTAGCTGATCTATTTTTAATTCATTTATTTTCTTTTTAAGCATACATTTGTTTGCAAAATGTCTTACTTTTCCTTACTTCCAACAAGTAGGCGATTCTTTAGAAAAAAAATTTCTTTTTATGAGATTTAAAGAGTTTTGATTTATATCTCTTTTCTTTCTTTTTATTTCTTTTATATTGTGGTTTAGGAATTTCTTCTTCTTCCTTTTATAAGATTTTTGTATTTTTTAAATAATCTATTTTCTTATATTTTCTTGAATAATTTTCATTACAAGTTTTTTCTAATCTTCTCATTCCGAATTGTTTATAAAAATCTCCAAATTATTATTTAGTTGTTATTCCTTCTTATTTTTCATTTATTTTTTGTTTATATTCATTACAGTATGTTAATCCTACATCATTTACTACTGATATTATGTCTCGATAAGTTAGTTTTTCATAGAGAATAGTTCCATTGTTTTTATCTCTAATTTTTTCTATTCTTTTAGAAAAATAGGATGGGAATCTAGTAATAAATCTTTCTTTCTAAAGTAGTTGATTACAATCGATTTTAACATTCCTTTGGTAAGGAATTGGTCTTTGTAAGATCTGAAATCACTCATCTTCTTATATTTTAAAGTTTATAATATATTCTATTCTCTTTCTTTGAATTTATTATTAGGTCCTATATAGAAGCTTGTTATCGCTAGAACTAAAGCATTTATTGCCTTTTGGATTCCTTTTTTGTCTACTATTATCATTTCTCTTATGTTATTTTTTTTATAAGAGTAAAGGATTATTTCTTTTTAAATTTATGTTAAGCTATTATCCCACCATCCTTTTAAGGATGTAGTGAAACCTACTACTAAAGTTGAGCTATGTTATGGTCTGTTAAGATTGTTTTTACCCTATGGACTGTTGCTACCATGGTCATTTATTGGAGTATATTAACTATTTGAGTTTCGTTTTTTCCTTCTACATTTCATTCATATATGGTGTTTGTATTATATTATACTTAAGTAAATTTTCTTTCTTTGAACAACAAGTTGGGAGGTGTGTGTCTAGGGTAATAAGGTTTTTAGGGCACTTTCCAAGAGTATATTTTATTTAGCTTTAGTTCTGGTTTGTTTATGCTTTTAGTTGGCTCTTCTAATGATATTTCAGATTCTGTTTTAGATATATATAATATCGTCCATTTTGTTGGTTTGCTAGGGGTTCTAGCTGATCTTTCTCTTTCTTCAGTGATTATTCTTCATATTTTTGAGCTTTCAGGGGTTTCAATAACTTTTAGTTTTCATTTATTTTCTATAAATTTACTATTTTCTCTTATTTCTTTTACTTGTGCTTTAGGAATTTTATATAGAATAAGGTGTCCACTATGAAGGTCGTAAAGTTCCCAAGATGGTGTCACTACTCTGCTTCTAGAATATACAACACTACTCTCTTTGGCCCACAGTCTATATCACTCTTTCATTTAGATAACCAATTCATTTCCAATATTACATCAAAGTCCTTTATATCCAACAACATGAGGTCAACCTAAAAACCTTACCACTAACAATAACAGGACAACCCAAACACACCTCATTGGAATTGCTCAACACACGACTAGGAATCCTTACACACCACGTCATCTGCATGGATTATCTAGGCAAGGAATGTTTTTCTAAAAATGACATAGATATGAATGAATGAGTGGCCCTTGAATCACATAGCACATGTTTATACTTTCCATAAACCAATAAATTACTTGTAACAATCCCATCTGCCTCTGTGGCCTCATTTATCGCTACAGTCTGCACCAAAGCTACCACCTATGGCCTTATGTCTCCTCTTTGTTGAGGTTGAAATCTCTGATATAAACATCCTTTGCCTCTGGCCAGCTATTGACCTTAAATAGCTGGTGGTGGTTGCTGATGTTGTGCTACCATCTATACCTCTCCTGCTCCACGAGGACACTCTGATCTCCTATGTCCTGGTTGACTACAACCATAACAAACTGGGCCTATCAGGCATTCTCTAGCCATATGCTCCTGTTGTCTATAAGCATAACATCTGTCTGGATCACCTCTACCACTATACCCTCCACCTCTACCTCCCCTATAGCCCTCCTGTACTTTTTGCTTCTTAGTTTGACTACTCGACACTCCACTATGTCGCTTATTATTCTCAAAGTGATGATTCCTTTCCTCCTCATGTTGTTCTATGCAAGCTCTATCAACAATAGAAGTGTAGTCCTCTAAGTTACACATCACTACTCATTGCCTCAATGATGGTCTTAAACTTCGTTGGAATTTCTTTGCCTTCTCCCTTGGATCATGTTGTACCCAAGAGGCAAACTTGGATAGAGCCCTGAACTTAGTCTCGTACTCTGCCAGGGTCATCTTTCCTTGTTCCAGTTTAGAAAACTCCTCTACCCTTTTATCTCTCTTATTATTAGGAAAGAACTACCCATAAAAGGTCTCCAATAACTTTAGCCATGTCAAATCTTGACCCTCATGGGGCAGCCCTTCACTATGTCACGTCACCACTCTTTTTCCCTTCCTCTAAACATAAATGTGGCAAATTTAACTTTTAAGTGCTCTTGGTAGTGATGATATTTGAAAAGTTTTTCCATCTAAAACACCCATGCATAAATTATTTTGTAATCACCCTCCCCATTGAATATAAGATGATCTAGATTCTAAAAAGCATGCATGTCAACCCTCTCCTCTTGTCTTCTAGCTCTCTGTTGAGCCTCATCCTCTACTATTGTAATTGGCTGCAATAGAGCTCGCACTCCTACTCTCTCATGTCCCACAAGTATGGCCTAAACCTTCTCTTTGGCTCTCTCATGCCCTTCTAGTCTAGTTGGAGGAGGTGGGATGTGTTTGAAGCTGTTGTTGCATAGGTTGCAAAACTCCCATTATAGATGCCATCATATCTTCCAATCATTGTGATGACTCGTCCACCATTACCTAGCCTCCTCTATTACTAATATCAACCAGGGCTTGCTCTATAAGTTGCACCCTAGCTTGTTCTTGCTCTACTTGGTTTTGCAGTTGTGCTCTTTGACCTCCCTAATTTTGTTGTCATATCTCTACTTGTGCTTCCAGCTTTGAAGCGCTACTCTGTTTTGTTGTAGTATAAACATTTCGCCTAAGGTTAGCATCATGCTCTCAAGCATCCAAACTCAACCTCATCTAGTGAAGAGTCATATGTAAATCCTCCACCACCATTGGTCATTTCCCTTTATCAACTATAGACTTCCCTGGTGTCATTCTCAACTACATTCACCCAAGAAATTATGTTAATAAATCAACATAGATTAATTAAGCGAAAGTAATCACATATCCTTCTCATTATATTTTCTTAAATACCAGCTTCTTTCGACTAGACCCCCATAAGGATGCTCTAATACCACTTTGTAATGCCCCAATCTTTAATCTAGGAGGGTCGTCATGTACTAATCTAATACCTATCCAAATGGGGTCTAAATCGAAAAGCAATTTTTTCATAGCACCACGAAAATTTATGCACAATAGAAGATTTTTGTAAAAATTTCCGCGGAGTTTCTCCTAAAATATCAAGGTTGTACCTATACATTCAACATTTATAATGCAAGTAGAAATAGATTTTTGACTTAGAAGAAATGACATGCTACCCTTAATCAACTATCATATTAGTAACTAAGAAGGAATCTCAATTCTTTCTAGTTTACAAATATAAATATATAATCATATGGATCCTTAACCAAGAAGAAGAATCCTTCACTAAAATTGCCAAATAATAAAAAAAATGTATGAGAGAATTAGATATGCATTAAATCCTCACTACACATCTCTCTCACTCATAGCCTGGTCCCATGATGATGTCTTGCAAATTACCATCCTACCCCATTGGAGGGCTTGCATGCTTATCATCTAAAAGTGTCAAAACAACAATATAAGCTCGAGCAAAGCTCAGTAAGTAGTACACAATTGTTAGATTTATTTCAAAGTCAACAGTATATCCATTAATACATATATGAATACATCCTATGCTAATATCCACTACTCCATAACTCACCTTTACTTTTCTGCTAAATAAGGCAAAAATACATGTGTAACATACAATGGTTGATATAGCTCGAGGTGCCTCTCTCACATTGATGCCAAACCCCCAAACTTGTAAAAATCATCACATAACTTGAAACATCTCTCTCATATTGATACTAGGGTGGTCAAGATCACCATCATCACCTATATATCTCAAGAATGTCCCTCTCTCACACTGATACCAAGGCCAAGACCACACAACCATTCCACAACCGACCCTGTATATATAGTGTTGGTCCCGAGTTGATGGCAAAACACAAGAGCGGAGGGGTGAATTGGGTTCTTAAAAATTTACAACTTAAACAGAAACTTTACCCTAAATTAATCTAGTCCCCTTTATGAAGAAACAAAATGAAAAGCAATATAATGTAAAGAGCAGAAATATAAATCAACACAC
>JAXCLR010000073.1:51517092-51528872 GCA_035584095.1 Annona squamosa
ATGTGGCTGGTTGTAAATTATTAGGGCTTTAGTTAAGAAGAATTTAAAGAGGAATATAAAAACTAAGTTTTACTTAGACTAAGCGAATATCTTATTTTGTCCACCTGAAAAAACCTACTTAAATCACATTTTTTGTTTTTTCTTGATACACTTGTTTATCTAATTATATTTAATATATAAACTAAGTTTTATTATTTTTGGATATACGTATATATTTTTTCGAGTTTTATAATTAAAAATCTAAAAATATATATACACATATCAAAAAATGGTTAGACTTGGTTTATATCTTAGAAATGTGCATGAGAAGTGATAAAATTTTGATGAAAAATTTTTAGTGTAAAAGTTATTAAATTGATAGAAAATAATACGATGTGATAGAGGTAATAATGTTGTGTAAAGAGAATAATATTAAAATAGATATGTTAATTGTATGGATAATTGTTAATACATGATTGAAAAGTAGGATATTTTCTATAGGAAAATGTGAAGAAATAAAAAAATGAGATGGTTGTAAAGAGTGAAAAGATTTAGTTAAAAAATAAATAAGTATATGAAGATGCTAAGGAGGTAGTTGCAGAGAGTGAAAAACAAACACACTTTAAATACACTTTAGATAAACAAACCTAACGAGAAAAGAACAAAAATTATTTTTAATAATTTTTTTGAGAGGAACTGAGTGAGATATTTGCTTCGGGTGTGTTTGGTTGAAGGTAAAACTTTTAATGAAAAATTTTTAGAGTATAAGTTGTCAAATCAATAGAAAGTGATATGATACAATAGGAATAATGATGAAGAGTAAAGAGAATAAAGTTAAAATAGATATGTTGGTTGTATGGGTAGTTGTGTAGAAATGATTGAAAAGTAGGGCAGTTTGTGTAGAAAAATGTGAAAAAATAATTAAAAAATAGAATAATTATGGAGAGTTAAAAGTTTTAGATTGAAAAGTTTTAGTTGATACTTTTTTATCTTAAACAAACACACCCTTAGTCTAATCGTGTAAAATCACTTCGGGAGTTTAAAATGTAAATATTTTCACGGGATGCTAGGGAATTTAAGGGGATGTTTGGGAATATAAAAATAGTGGGAAATGTGGTATTTGGTAGGAATAGAAAATAGAATATTTTGAAAATTGTGTGATTGATATGGAATAATAGGGGTAAAGTTGGAATACATAGATTTGTTGGAAGGTAGTTAATAGGCAAAATGATTAGAACATAAGAGTAAAAGTAGAAAAATATAATAATTAATTATTAAATGATGGATCTCGAAATCCGTGCTACTATATTTTCCCTCCTACATCTCCCAAGCCCAATTCCCAAACGTGCCGTGAAATGTAAATTGCGTGGAAGTGGAAATGCATCCCACGGGCAAGCTACCATCTCGCATACGCTAGCCTTTGCATCCGTACCAAAATCTCTCTGCTATGAGGAGAGAAAAAAGAAAAAGCAGACAAAAGAACTTTTTATTTTTCTAGCAACAGCGGACTTTTGCAGAAACAGCAGCATTAGGATCTGGGAAATCATCTCCAGAAGGTGGAGAGCAAGGCGACATGACGATGCATCGCAGCCCTTCCGAATGGGCATTACAGCAATTCATCCAGGAAGCTTCCATGTCCCACGTCCAATCTCCTCCCCTACCGACGATCGAGGTCGGCCGCCTTCCCGACGGTAGCAACCACCACGGAGAAAACGACGGCAGTGAGATCGATGGCCGTACGCCGCCTCCACACTCTCATCCGCCTTCCGATCCCTCTGCCGATCATCAGGACTACGACCCTGAATTCCTCAAGCGGCGCCTCGAACTTGCCTGCGCCGCTGTCGCTAAGTCCTGGGTATGTAGAATTCGTTATTCCATCTCAGTTTTTCTTGATGGCTTACGCACTTGATCCGAGTCCGGCCCTCAGTAGCACACTCCCAAAATAATCGAATTTTTGGAGCAATTGGCTTGAATTTCTTACATTCAGGGACGTGGGTTGTCTGTTCTGGTCACAGAAGAAGACGCTATGTTCTAAATTCAATCTAAATCACTGTGATCGGGGTCTTACACTTTGGGGCATTATCGTCCTTGTTAGGTTAGGACAGCCACTTACAATAATTGGTTAGCAGCAAGTAAAGACCCCTTCTTTGGAGTATGAGGCTAAAAATCTGTTGATTTTTATTTGCCAAAACTTATGTCATGATATCACAGCAAGTTGGAGTCGAATTCTCTGTCCTGATCCTCTCTTGATCAATTTAAATTGATACTTACAGGTTGCAGGCGTACAGCCTCAAGATGTCTCTGCTGCTTTACCTGATACCGGCTCTCAATCTTCAGATGCTCAACAGTTGGGGCCTCAAGCTCCTGGTGAAGACATCATTTTCCTATGCTTTTGGTTCTTCAATTAACTGCATTTCTGCTCCTTGAATCTTGTGAATTCAATGAGTGAAGAAGTCATATCGGTCCTTTTTTCTCAGATAATTCAGTGGTTGTGGCTAGATGTATTAATAATGAGTGGCTATGTGCTGGTACTAATACTAAGCACCATTATCATACCTCTGCAAAGCAAATTTTTTGGGTCGGCTTTTATAGTTTCTGTTTTCAGCATGTATACTTTTAACTTCTGCCATCAACATCCTTTCAAAGTCTTGTTCCTTCTTCCCTGCTGTTGTATTGATCAATGTTGCCTTTTCCAATTACGATCATGGTCAAGTTGATTCTTCATGAAGTTTACTCTTTGCAAAGGGCTTGATTTTAAGAACCATATGCATTCACTTGACAATCTGGCTACTCAACACCAATATTCAGTTGTAGTGTGGTGTTGATGAGGCCTCTTCTCTGCATTTGGAACTGGAAATTCTTCTTTTTTTTTTTTTTTTTTTTCTCTTTTTAGTATATGTATGGTAGTGAGCATCGATCAAATACAACCAATTGTGCGGAACTTTCCACCCAACTAGTTGCTTTTTTCCATTTTATTTTATATATTGGTTATGATTCCAAACAACCGACTCTTATGAATGTTTCAAATCATTGCCTAACAACTTTTAGTTTTCAAATTAATATGAAGATTGGATGAAATCCAATCCATCTAAGATTTTTAAGATTATTTATTTAGGGTGTATTTGGTAATCATATAAACTTGTCAATTTAAAGCTTTTCAATTTAAAACTTTTCACTTTTCAACTACCTTATTTTAAAATTATTTCTTCACATCTTCCTATACAAGTACCCTACTTTCCAATCATTTCTCTATAACTACTATATAGATTTTAATTTTATTCTCTTTACTCCTTATTAATACCCCTACTGTATCACATCATTTTTCTCATTTCAAAAAATTTCACACTAACTACTTTTCTTTTAAAGTTTTTATGAAGTGCCAAATACACCCTTAATGAGAATAATGATAATGTATTAATCAAACACTCTTTCTAATTATTAATGGTGATCTGTATTATTGTAACGGGATTTTATTTTGTGGTCTACTTAAGCTTCTATAAAAGTGATTTTTAAAGATTATAAAATTTATGTCATGGTAAATATAATGAGTGCTTTAGATCATATGAAGACATTAAACTATTATAAAATAAAATGTTGTTGTTTTGAATCGTATCCCTATATATATTTTAGTATAAAAGACCAAGTTAAAGGAGCATTTCTCCGAGTATAAAATGGAAACAGAGTATTTTGTTATGCTCTATTAAAGGATACTAAGCTTAGTGACATGGATTACTCATTTCCAGCATACGCAGATATATGATTAAACTTGTTACAATGCTTTGCTTGGCATCTGCCTACTTCCATTGTAGTTATTATTTTATTTTCTTTTGATAGGCAGATTGCTGATCTCGTTAATTGGCTAAGTCAAAAGGGGAAGGGATGAATTAGGTTATTAAAAATTCTTCAGTTGTAAATGTTAAACCTTTAATTTAATCACTGCTCAAAGACAAAACAACGCAGAGCTAGAGAGATTGTATGTATGTAGCAAAATGATGTAAATGAAAGCACATAAACAATTACACACGAGGGGGACAGGGTTTATAGTGGCCCAGGCAATAGCCTTTCGTCACTCTTTTAAGCACACACCTTTTGTATTTTGGATTTTATTACTGTATGGAAATATAGCCTAGAGTACTTACTCTCTTCTAGATTTTAGTTCTATATGGGGCTTAGTACAATGCATGTAAGTGATTGGTGAGCACCTCTCAAACCAATGTTCACTTCAACCAATTCTTTGACTTAGTCTTGAATACCAATTTAAGGAAAAAAAAAATTGTTTGTGCAGTTTGCAGAATAGTAAGCTCTTCAAAACTTGTGGGAAAAGATGTAGAATTGATTGCTTTTGACTTCAGTTGTGCACAAGAGTTTGAAATCTTTTTTGTGAGACTTTAATGCTTGTGATATGAAAGGTGAGAGCTTAATCAATGTTCTAATTAACCCTTTGAACTCATTAAGTTGTTGCATTCATAGCTTGGAGGGTAAATGAGTTTTTTGGTGGTAGGGGGTGCTCATAATTACTTCAATATTCAAACTTTTTTGATCGTTACAACTAAAGCCACAAGCTGAGTTAGTCCTAGTCCTAAGCTAGGTCGGCCTAGGGTGAAACTTATGAGCTGGTTGGTGGTAGGTGGTGTTTGTAATTACTTCAACATTCAAAATTTTTTGATTGTTATGATCAAAGTCATAGGCTGAATCAACTTCGGTCCCGACTGCATTCCCTAGTCCCAAGTTGGGTCAACCTAGGGTGAGACTTCACATGATGAAAATTCTTTAGCACCAGTTCACCTTTAGTCTCTCACTTAAGTCGCATGTGAGGTTGACTGAGGATGCAACTTTACCCAAGTCGCATTTAGGGTCAACTTAGGGGTTTGACTTTAACTATTCAAACTCTTTAAGATCTTTTGGGCTCTTGCTAGGGTTGTCTGAAATCACAGGTAACATTGAAGCTTCACCAACTTGTGCTCGGGGTTTGCTCTGGCTTTGACTTCACAGGTGCAACACTCCAACTTCTGGACCCAAAACTAAAACCCAAGCTGTAGCTTGGGTCGACTCTATGTTCAGCTTCGTTCTTCCTGTTGTGCCTTGCTTGAAATAAATCTTCAATGCTGAACTTTCAAGTTGCTATTGGGGTTGCTTAGGATATGACTTCATCCAAGTCGTAAGTGAGGTCGATTTAGGTGCGACTTCACTTCTTATTGGCTAGCCTTGAACTCCTTGTTGTTTTGCTGCCTATAGTTATATATGGGGTTGACTTAGTATGTGACTTCACCTAGTTTGACTTGAGGTAGGACTTCCCCTATAATGCTTAGGCCCTTAATTTTGTTCCTTGCATTTTTGTATTTAGTTGATGTTGATTTGATCGGCTCTTATTCAGCACTTGGCACAAAACTCATTAGTACTTTATTTTTATTTCAATTGACTTGTTAATCATCAAAATAAATGTGATTTACATTAATCCACATTATACATTTACAAAGACAACACACCTTGGACAACAAGTCAATGTAATACATGATTCCATTATTTTTCTCTTTACTTTGATTCAGCCGACCCCACATAGGTGGGCAATGGCTTATGATGATGATGATGATGATGATATCTTTACTTTGATTGGATTATAGTTCATCATTTTTGACTTATATTACATCTTTTATTGATAATAGCTAATATGAAAAATTGGAAATAATCTGCAGGGTCAGAACCACAGAGGAAAGTATCCAAAAAAGAAATCGGTATTTCACAACTCACAAGAATAATACCTTTCATGTTGGTGTACTCTAGGGCATAAGTGGTAGGCATATTTTGGGGAATTTGCGCCATAAACACTCTAAATTTACATATTAGCATTTCGGAAATCAAAGTTTGTGTATTAGGATGTTAGACTTTGCGAAGTTTCATCTTTTGCATTTTAAACTCTCGCCCCTTACAGTGTTAAAAAACGCCTTTAAACTGATCTTTAATGTCAAGAAACCCTTACATTTGTACGAAAGTAAGGCAACCATGGCCAAAAACCAACATTTGATGGTTGCCTTGCTTTCATATAGATGTAACGGTATTTTCGACATTACACATGGGTTTAATGGTGTTTTTTAATGTCATAAGGAGGGAGAGTTTAAAATATAAAGACCGAAACTTCGTGGGGTCTAATACGCTAATACGTAAACTTTAGAGTCCAAAATGCCAATACGCAAAGTTAAAGAGTTTATGACGCAAATTCCCTACATATTTTTAATAGATCTTCAACTTTATTTTTAATAAATAGACGATGAAAAAATATTGTTTTTATCCAAGTTTAAATTGAGAGAAATGGTAGAGATCAAATGCCCTCTGACATGTCAAGTAGGTCCACAACCTTTACAATTATATATATATATATATAGATTTGCTTTGACAATTAATATTCTACATAAATTAAGTATAATTTAAGTAAAGTTTGAAATTAAAGACCAAATTTCAGACAAATATTTAACCCATAACAAAACTTGGATCCGGTTCAAACCTGAGGGTATATTATTACAGTTGTGGTTTTAGTTTTGGAGACTAAGTTTAGGGTTTAGTAAAATCTGATACAACTAGACCTGAGTTGCATCTCTAGCAACCTATTTGTTACTACACTCAAGCTTAAGATACAATATATCAGTTTGGGGAAAATGTTGTAACAATCCTTGCTCATTTTTGATTGCAGCTGGCTTCGTGTAATCCATTACAGGGAGAGTTACCGTATTAGAAACTTGCAATGTCACTTCAAAATCCATGAAAAAGATGTGGCGAAAATCTTTATAGTACTGGCTACCAACTTGACGTGCCAACCTTGCTTTTCATCTGGGCTTGGGACCTGCAATAAAAGCAAGGTTGTTAGTGGCACCTTGAGAAAGAAAGGCTCAATTCACACTTTTGCATAGAGTTTACATAATTTCTCCATTATTTTTTTAATGCATATAGGATGATCATTCTGTGTTTCTCTTAGTTATTATTATTAATTTTCTCCTTTCATTGATGTATAAAATTGTCCTTGGGATCTCTCATTCTGATAGGTAGAAGTCTTAATGGTTCAAGCTAGACTTTTGTGCTACAAATTTTGTAGAGTATGCCTATAATCTGATGCTTGTAACTATCACACAGGACCTGGATATAGTGTACAAAGGACGGATAAACCAGTTAATGGACCAAATGGAATTTCCTGCTTATCTGTTATGCAAAAAAATTCAGGAATTCAAATTAGGCCAACTACGAGTGGGTCATCCAGAGAACAATCAGATGATGATGATCTTGAACTGGAGATGGAAGCCACTGAGAACATGGATCCTACTGATGCAAAACGTGTAAGGAGGTTAGCATGATTTTCAACATATTTTTTATTACGCCTATGTGCACCGTCTAAAGTCCTGGTCAATGCTCCTTGAAAAAGCCAAGGAACATAGAGACGTGGATCACTTGGTACTTTCAAAGGTGCAGGATCTTAAACCATCAGCATTTTATTGTAGAGTTTGAATGATAACCCTTCCTTGCTTGATGCTTCTTCCTTTAATAAACTTGGTTGCTGATCTGCATATCATAGGTGATTTTGCACAAGCATTGGCAAAGATCCCTTCCAGTCATTTTTTATTTTGTCAAAATTTGTATTGCTGGTAATTGCTCATTGTGCGGGGGAGATATTAATGACCGGTCAAAAGAGGAATTACATGCTGCTTGATGGAGAGGATGAACTTGATATATTCTGATAGCACTTTGTTAGTCTAAGATTTTTTGGTTCACATGCTGACCCTTCAATCTTTTGTTATTCGCAACATAAATTACAGTGAGATTTTAGTGGTTGCTTGATGACTCTTTAGTCTTTTGTTTTTTGCATCATGAATTCCAAGTTAATTTTCTTTCTCTGCTACTTTTCTACTTGATGAACTCAGGGATCAAGGATCACTATGGAAAATCATCATCAATTCTGTTCTTTATTTTTTTCCCCTTGTTTTTGAAATAGATATGCCATTGGCTGTCTGGCAACAACTTTCTGAGTCCCAAAGGATTATTATAAAAAGATGCAACTGTTATATATGGGATTTTCTTCACACCATGGTCATGTACATTTAATATGCCGTGTCTTCGGCATTTATAATTCCATTTTTTTTTTCGCATTTGAAAAAAGTGTACATAATGCATGAGGTTCCTGTGAATATGGGGTCTAAGGAGGGCGATATATATGCAATGTGTTCATTGACAATACGTTTCTTCTTACTGTTCTGCTGACTGACTTGCCAGGATGATTTCAAATAGAGAGTCAGCTAGGCGCTCCAGAAGAAGGAAACAAGCGCACTTGAGTGAGCTTGAGGCACAGGTATGAACTTCTACTTTCATTGCTGTATGTTTCTTGTATTTGCCCTTTGACAATGTCAATATGTTGACATCATAGGTTTCGCAACTGAGAGTTGAGAACTCAACGTTACTGAAGCGCCTCACTGATACTAGTCAGAAGTATAATGAAGCAGCTGTGGACAATCGGATTCTAAAAGCAGATGTTGAGACATTGAGAGCTAAGGTGATTTTTTTTCCCCCTTTTGCTTTTGAACTTACATGCAGGTTTTTATCATATTTCTTATGGTAACTATATCTGTAAGTCTTCACCCCAATGCACAATGCCCAATGGCCATACCTATGCAGCTAGGTCGATCAGGTACATTTCAGGCCTTCTATTTTCACCAGATTTCTTTTTCCAATTATCCAGTACTTCACCAGATATTTTATGCCTTGTGGCTTAGATGTGATCACCTTGGGACAAGAGGTTTGGCTACATGGTCTAGATGATAAAGCATGTTATCACTGCTGGTTTTGAAAAACCTGGTTGGATGGTAATAGTTCTACTGAATTGGTGGTGCCGTCTGGCCAAAAGATGTCTAAATTGAATTTGGTAGTGGTAAAGTGTAAGCAATAAAAATGAACAGCAGAAAATAATATTAATTTTCCATTTAATTATGAATGACATTTTTAAATATTTCGCTGAAAATGGTTGAACAAAAATTTATTCTAAAGCAGGAACTTTTCTCAAAACTTGAAACAGGAAATCTGATTGAAATATAAAACTTAAAGCAGTGTTGTCTCATGATAAAATTACAGAGTTCCTCTTCAGCAAACCTGGTGGTTTGGGGATGTTTTTCTTCTGAGTTTTTCTGATGCCACTAGCCTGAGCTTCTTTGAGCTTTTGTGGGGAATTAGAGGTTTTCTTTCAGCGATTTTAATGGGGAATCTGCTTTTTCAAGAGCTGTTCCCTCCTTTTTCAGAATGAATGAGGGTCAGAGAACCCAAATGTTTGCATTCGCTATGAATTATACACTAATCTGACTAAAATGGTTTTCATATATCACACATATTGACAGAGACAAATATGATGCAGGACTTGGATCTAAATGGGAAAAATAAAGAAAAATGTAAAACCCAAGGGGTACAGATTGCAATTAGGTACATAGGAGAAAAGCCCTTGTTTTTATATGTTCACAAAGCATGAAAGCAAACAGGTAATTTATTTTTAAAGAATTATTTTATTAATCAATAGATACGACATTGATATGCTTCCATTACTTCTTATATGCTGTCTTTCAACAACATATATGAAAGCAAACAGGTAATTTATCTTTAAAGAATTATTATAGTGATAAATAATATGGCATTGATATGCTTCCATTACTCATATGTTGGCTTCTCATTCCAAACATACACTAAATGCTTATTCTGAAGTTTCATCGAAAAATTCTTTATTAATTGAAAATTTCTTACTTTTTCTTACGTTTTCATTTGTTCTATTTTAGCAAATATTTTGGTGAAATTGTCACTATTTTAATTAATTTTTCTTTGTGAGCTTAAAGAAATTTCTTCTATTTGCAAAAACGGGAATACTAATTTGGAATTTTTTACATGATGTGTTAGGTTTTTTATATAAGAGTTTTAATCATTGATAGGTACTCCATGATTAAGTGAGAATATTTTTTTCCCAATTTCCTTGCCTTCTATTCTTTCCCCACAGTTTTCTTAATTCTCTCCCCTTTCTTATCTTCCTATTTCCTTGGATTTGAGCTCTTTCCCAACTTTCTTCCCTTCCAGTCCTTGCGTCCTACATCATTTTGAAAGAGTTGAAGAAGTTGCTGGGTATGGCTGAGTTGGAGCCATTTAAATGTTCATGAGTTTAGAGTTCTATAGATGGGTATCATTTTTCATATCTATCATAATTTCCATTTAGATTTTTCTCAAAATCAGTATCTCCTCCATGTTCTTAGCTCAATCTTGTTACTCCCAATGCACAGCTTATATTTGGGCCTATCCCATCGTGAATGTTATATTTCTGTATGACAATTTCAGGTGAAGATGGCGGAAGAAACTGTTAAGAGAGTGACTGGGGTGAATACCCTGTTTCAGACCGTGTCAGACATGCCATCTATTGGCATGCCGTTTGCCGGCAGCCCACCTGAGACTGTCCCGAACAATGCCATCTCTTTACATGAAGCCCCAAATCACTTCTTCCAGCCAACGACACATGACCAGAGGATGAATACTGGTGCAGCTGACATTCCTCCTGGATCTGTCGTTGACATACAAACCACCGCTGGCAAGATGGGCCAAACCGATTCCCTCCATCGTCCGACCAGCTTGGAAAACCTGCAGGAGCAGATTGGTGGTGCTAATCCATGTGGCCCTGTGCAATGGGATGGTGCATGGACTCCCGAAATCTCCAGTTCTGTATCCAGCAGCACTAAACCCAACCAAATGTGAAATTAATCTGAAAACTTATGTTAGGAAGAAATGACCCTTGAAGGATTCTCTTTTCCAGTGCAGCAGATTTGGCACTGAATTGAACAAAGTAAAAAAGTGATGCTTGTGGTATTTATTAAGAAATATAATGCCAGAATCAATCTCATAACGTGTGCAGTCAACCGAAACAACGCCATACGATTTGCATATTCGCAAATTGGACCTTTTTTCAAAACGTTGCAAAATAATTCCTGATGCGGAGTTTTCTTTTCAGGGCATTTTCGTTGGGTCTTATTTTAGTCAATCCTTCAATCCTTCTTTTGTAAAACAAACCGTGTTAATTAATGAAGGAGATGAGAGTGGCGCTTGGAGAATATTTGGAGATTAAAGGTCCTTTTGCAAATATTTTAAACAAACTGGCTGGTATGCAATGAACCTGTTATCTTTATGTCATTCGTGTTTGGCTACAAATAAAATTATTTAAACATGAACTTTTTGGTTTAAAACGTTCCAGTTTTAAACAATTATCTTATTTTTTAATTATTTTTTACATCTTTTATATAATTATCCTACTTTTTACTCTTGTTTACACAACTAATTATGTTACTAATTTATTCATTTTAACTTTATTATCTTTAATTCTTATTATTACCATTATTATATAATATTATTTTCTTTTATTTCAAAAACTTTTAAATAATGAAGTTAATAGATAGGTTAGTTGCGTGAGTAGTTATGTAGAAATGATTGAAATGTATGGTAGTTGTATGGAAAAATGTAAAAAAGATTTGAAAAAGAAGATAATTGAAGAGATTCAAAAGTTTTATATTAAAAGGTTTTGGTAAGAAATTTTTTTTGTGTTACCAAACACCCTTTAAAAATTTTTATCCAAAAGTTTTATTATTTTCCTAACACACATTTTGGAGATGTTTGACATTGGCTATTCATGGGAATAGATTGTGAAACCCTAACTCAAGTAGGCCATATGTATGTATTGAACATGTATTTGATGATTATTTATGAATTATGGAATTATGAAGGTATTTTATGATTTTTGCTAATTATGACAA
>JAXCLR010000073.1:51557527-51571058 GCA_035584095.1 Annona squamosa
TAAACCATAATACATGAGGTAATTATCCTCAATATATTCACATTTCCTAATCTTCATTAAGCCTCTTTAATCACATTCACCCATATCGGCTTTCATTGATCATTCATAACCACTTGCCCTAATTGCAATAAATCATCAATATTGCAATTGAAAATTATTTGTAGTTCCACTAAATTATACTTGATTCATATTTATAGCCCAATTGCATATAAATATATCTTACTTGGGTCCGGATTTCACATTTTTATACATTTCATCGGTTAGCACATAACATATATAACCCCATAAATAGGGTATCCATTCATCTACATAAAATTCATTCAATAATTATCATTTATAGGTTCGTTAACCTCAATTTTCTATTTATTAATGCTTTTCCAAATTACATGCATCGGTGCTCTTTTTATGCACACATCTTCACTCCATACTTCATAAATAAATTTCAAAATTTGAAATCAATCATTATACACTCTAAACAGTTGTATAATCATGAAATATATCATATTTTCATGCATCTTTGCACAAAATCACATTTCACAAGTCATTCATCACCCTTGCGTATCTACTTCACATATACCCATTTGGCGACATATACATGATATATTTCATAAAATTTTCTAAATCAGAAATTTAATCCATATTTTAGCATGTTAATTAACCTTAATTAATACTGCATTTAGAGTACTTTTATGGAATTTAAATCCACTTACCATAAGTTTCCAAAACAGCAAGTTTGGAACCCCTTTTTCACCCATTTAACTTGTCTTTTGACACATAACCCTAAGCAGTTTAATAAATCCGAATTTTCAGCATATAATTCAATTTTTCCAAATCCAAATTTAGGGCATTAATACACATTTAACATTCATAAATTAAAACCTCTCAAAATAGCAAGTTGCTTATCCATTTCGGGTCTTGTTTCCACTCCATTTAGCCACCGTTTCATAAATCCATAAAAATCAGATTTTGAGCTTATTTTTCAAATCCTTTTGGGCATCAAAAATACATTAACCCTAGGGTATTTTACCCTATAAAACATTCACAATTCATGCAAACCAATTTCCATAGGATTTTTAACCTAAAAATGAAGAATTAAGGTCATAAACGTCGCTTTACATTCCATATTTTCTTAGATTCATTCCTTAAGCTCAAATCAACATACATTTTGCATCAATACGTGATTCATAACCTAATCTTACCATTCAATCAAAATAGAAACTTGACATGGGGATTTAGGGTTTATCGACTTGAGTTTTCAACTCATATGTCATTCAAAACTTCATTTTCACCATCTAAATCATGGGAATTCATGCATATCACCTAATATCAATTTCATATTCAATCAAAGGCATATTGAATCATCATTTTAAAGACTCTTTAAGCATCCATTTCATATTCAATTTTTAAAGTTTAAAACTCAAGTTAAACAACTCAAAATTATACATATACTTACTTGGTTAGTGCTAACACAAACTCTAATCTCTTGGAGATGATTTCCCCCACAAATTTCCTCCTTCTTCCCTTGCTTTTCTTCCTTCTTTTGCTGGCCAAAATGGATGTGATCTGCTGTTGTTCTTTGGGGAAGAATTTCAGCACTTAGCCAATTTCCAAAATCCCCATTCCATGTGAACGTGCATAGGTTATATAGGGCTGGATAAGATCCAGCTGTGACCCCACTTGTTGGGTTTTTTCCACACATTAAATGGTCACTTATCCCCCTTCATGTGCTGATAAATTCTCAACCAAGTAAATGGGCTTTTACCATTTTTGAAATTTCCAAAAATCTATTTTATCACAATCTTCTAGCTATCCCCCCAATCACGTCCAGCTGCTACCCATTTTTCACAAACTTTTCCATTTTTTAATAATTCCCATTTACAGGTAAAACATTCACCTAATTAAACTTTATTTCATGCATTAATTTGGTATTAAAAAATTAACAAAATGGCAGCAAACCAGCATATTTCTGCATGTTAATTGCCCATCAACTGTCCACATTTTCCACTTTCATGGTAGCTGCATTTTAATATTTTTCTTGCAGGGAATTTGCATGATTGAATGCATATCTTTGTGTCCCTGTATGTCAGCAATATGTGGCATATTTTAAAAAACAAAAAAATCAAAATAAATAGCAATGTAGCCCATGGACGTCCCTTCTTGCCACCTTACCTATGCTCATGTTGCTCACTTTGTAGCTTCATCATGGTGGACATTTAATGGCTGGATAATTCTTGAATTTTTATGTTTTATAATATTGCATAAAATATCCACAAAATATGCTGCATTTGACATCTCATTTTCCATTAAAATCAAGCAATTATTCCATGTACTCTAGCATTAAATGAAGGGTACTTTTGAGGTGTTAAAGTCAAGCATGCTCACCTTTTTCATTGTAGGTATTTTTCCAACATTTTAAATTTAATCCAAAACCTTCCAAAATAAGCATCTCATAATTTCATTCAACCATTTTAAATTTCATCTCAATCCGATTTTCCTAGCTCCTATTATAGTCGTTTAAAGTTAACAATTAAAATTGAGATGCGATCAATAAATCATTATACCCATTTCATCAAGAATTTTCATAACTTAATAATTCCATAATACCAAGCCCAACATTATCAACTATCATTTAAAATTTCACTTGAATCCGCTTTACAGGCGTTGAGTTATGAATATTCTAGTATTTTTTCATTAAACTTGTCAAGTATCATATAAATTCCCATAATTCATATTGAATAATGAAAAATGATTATCCATGATATATTTGCACATTTAAATCAACAATAATTTGCCCTAGTTCCATTATCTCATTTTAACTCAAAATGATCAATCACCTCATTATTGCTAATCCTTAACCCGAATTGCAGTAATTAGCAAAATCACATAAATCATTTATAATTCATTAATTCACATATAAATATCATATACATGACAATGTATACATGTGAGTTCTACATGGGTTGGGTTTCACAGTGACGAAATACGCCACCAAATTCAATGCTTTGGTAAGGTACATATCGTGGATAGCTAATATGCTAGAGAACAAGGCACAGAGATATCAATAGGGACTGAGGCCATACCTTAGAGAAAGTCTAATGCCTCTACTAATCAAGGACTATGCATCAAGTGTAGCAAGGGCGAGAGCCTTGGAGATTGAGGCAATAAGAACTCAAGAACTAAGGCTAGGATCTAGAACGTTCAACTCGGCAGTGAAAGAAGTTTAAACAGGAAAGGAAAAGGTTAGGAAAGGAGGTGCGAAGAAAGGAAAAGGAGCCCTAAAGAAGAAAATGCCATTAGTTTGCAAGATATGTCGAAAGCGCCATGTAGGCGAATGTTTGAAAGGATCAAACAAATGCTTCAAATGTGGGCAAATGGGTCATATAGCCAAGAAATCTGGCAAAGGAGAGGTAAAGATGGTGAAATACTACGTTTGTGACCAGGTTGGATACATAGCCCCAAACTATCCAAATAAAGCACAAATGTTGCAAGGGCAAGGAAAGATCACACAACCGAGGCTAACGGGAGAAGCTAACAGGTAGAGAACCTATACAAATCCTGTTTAGGTGCATGCTCTGACCCAGACTGAGTTGCAAGAGAAGGAGAAGAAAGCAGTTACATGTATGGTTTATATATTAGGAAATTTGGCTATAACTTTGTTTGATTCGGGTGCTAGCCATTCATTCATTACTTGCCAATATATAACCACGTGTGCACTACTAGTAGAGGAAACCAACAAAGTAATCTATATAGAATCCCCTGTCTATAGGTTAGCCAGCTCTAGCCAAGTATGTAAAGTGTGTCCAATCAGAATAAGATCAATGATTTTAGAAGCTGACCTGATCCTGTTACCATGATCGAGTTTGACATAATACTAGGCATGGATTGGTTAAGCTAATAGGGAGCTACGACTAATTGCAAAAGTAAGAAGGTGCAATTTGAAGCAACCTTAGAAAAGGATATAGCCATTGGAAGGCTAAGGAAGTCTGAGAATTTGACGATACTGACATCCTCGATGAAAGTAGCTAAAATGATCTACCAAAACTATCGAGCATATCTAGTATCCGAAAGTGTGAAGAAAGAAAAGGAAATAGAAATAAATGAAATTTCAGTGGTTAAGGAATTTCTAGATTTTTTCCAAAAGAATTGACTACATTACCTTAGGAAAGGGAAATAGATCTGACAATTGACATTATACTAGGCACAACTCTAATATCTAAGGCCCCATATCGAATGATACCAGCAAAAATGAATGAGTTGAGAACTCAAATACAGGAGCTATTAGACAAAAGTTTTATCAGACCTAGCGTATCACCTTGGGGAGCTTCAACGCTGTTTGTGAGGAAAAAGGACGGGAGTCTTAGATTATGCATTGACTATAGGGAGTTGAACAGGGTTACAGTGAAGAACAAGTACCCATTGCAAGGATTGATGATTTATTTAATCAGTTGAAGGGAGCTACAATGTTTTCCAAGATTGATTTACAATCGGGGTATCATCAGCTAAGGATAAGTCCTGACGATGTTCACAAAATAGCTTTTCGAACAAAGTATGTATATTATGAGTTCTCAGTGATGCCATTCAGACTCACTAATGCCTCTACTATATTTATGGATATGATGAATAGGATATTTCAAAACTATTTGGACCAATTTATGGTCGTATTTATTGATGATATCTTGATTTACTCCAAGTCAGAAGAGGAACATGAAATTCATTTAAGAAAACTACTTGAAAGGTTAAGAAAGGAGAAACTATATGCCAAGCTAAAGAAATGTGAATTTTGGCTAAAATAAGTAGCATTTCTTGGGCATATAATCTCAGAAAAGGGAGTACAAGTTGACTCTTGAAAGATTGAAGCAATATTAAAATGGCTAAGACCAATAACCATTATAGAAATCAGAAGTTTTCTGGGATTGGTAGGCTACTATAGAAGATTCGTGGAAGGTTTTTAACAATTATCAGCCCCACTGACGAGGTTGACTCGTAAAGGAGTTAAGTATGTATGGTTTGAAGAATGCAAAAGCAATTTCCAAGAATTGAAGCAACGATCGGTAAAAGCACCTATCCTAACCCTGCTTGAAGGAAATGAAGGATTTGTAGTTTACAGTGATGCTTCAAGAAAGGGACTGGGATGTGTTCTAATGCAGAAAGACAAGGTGATAGCTTATGCATCACGACAATTGAAGCCTAATGAAGTAAGTTAGCCCAATCACGACTTAGAATTAGCACCAGTGGTATTTGCCTTAAAATTTTGGAGACACTACTTGTATGGTACTAAATGTGAGATTTATACAAATCACAAGAGCCTTAAATATATTTTCACTCGGAAGGAGTTGAACATGTGACAACGGAGATGGCTTGAACTGTTAAAGAATTATGATTTGGAGATTCTGTACCATCAAGGTAACAGAAATGTGATAGCTGATGCATTCAGCAAAAATGCCAGCATAACGCACCTTATCACAAAGGAAGAAGGATTTCTTTGAGAAATAAGGCAATTGGAACTGACTGTATGCCCCCCTGGAGTTCAAATGAGATCATTACAAATGCACATACAATCATCATTATTTGAACAGATTAAGATTGCATAGCAAGAGGACACAAACTTATATACAAATGTAGAAAAGATGAAGAAAAAAGGGGTTGAATGAATTCATTGTTGATGAGCGAGGTATGTATCGGTACAAAGGCCACTTATGCCTACCTAAGTCAGGATAATTGAAGGAACAAATTCTCAAAGAAGCTCATTTCTCACCATTTTTATGAATCTGAGAAGCACAAAGATATATCAGGATATCAAGAAAGCATATTGGTGGAATAACATGAAAGGACAGATCACTGAATACGTATCAAAGTGCTTAACTTGTCGAAGGGTGAAGGCAGATCGCCAACAAATGCCAAGAAAGCTACAGTCTTTAGAAGTTCCAGATAGATTTTATTGAAGGATTACCTAGGACACAGGTAGGAAATGACTTTATTTGGGTAATAGTGGATCGATTATCCAAGGTTGCACATTTTATACCCATAAAGAGAACTTATACAACTAAAAGATTAGGTAAAATATATTACAGGGACATTATACGACTCCACAGATTGCCTAAGTCCATAGTATCCAATCAAGATACGACATTCATGTCTCAATTTTGGAAGAGTTTGCATGAAACCCTAGGCACCGAGATAAAGTTTAGTATGACATTTCATCCCCAAACCAATCGACAAATGGAGTAGGTAAACCAGATTATTGAGGATATGCTCCATATGTGTACATTGGAATTCAGAGGATCATGGGATGAATATGTGTCGATAGCAGAGTTCACGTACAATAATAGTTATCAAGCTAGTATTCAAACGACACCATTTGAAGTATTATATGGACAACAGGGTCGAACACCACTAAACTGGGATGAAGTCGGAGGGGAAAAGCTAAAACTTGAGAGAAGAAAGAGTGGTTGGATTAAGCACATCTTGTGAATTAAATACTTAAGTAATAGTGATTTCTTATAGATTTTGAAGTTTCTTTAAGATCTATTATTTGGATCATGAAAAAGAATAGAAGATCAATGATATCCACGTAGATCATTCATAGGTTTATAAATTAAAATTTTAGAAAGTGATGTTGGAGACATTTTAGTAAAATGATATTATCTCTCTCAAATGGAAGCCAAAATTGTTGATTAAATAGTGAAAATTTAATAGAGAACGAGATCTACAACTCTTATGTTGCACATTCAAGCTAAATTGATAGTTAAATGGTCAAAGATGCGTGGCAAATAGGCCCTGTTCCCACCTAAATTTCTGTTTAGATGTTAACAAGGGTGATCATTTGTTGAATAATTTCCTAGATAATGATGATCTAATGATGGGAAAAGTATAAATATGATGTAAACATAATGAATAATATGATTTAAGAGTTGGATATGACATATATTGCATAATATATGAAGATATGTAATTCAGTTTTTATATAAATTATAATTGTGCTACTTATAGTAGTGCTCTAAATTTGAATGATCAAACAACTATGATTTAGCTTTAAACTTGGGACAACTCTAGCCTAATATGTGCTCTATGTATTCCTATTATTAGTTTTAAAAAAATCGAGCCTCAGGATATTCATTTTTAAGAGATCCATCTACTATGATCAAAGGGATATCTCGATCAAGTTTTCTTTGGAACATATTATCAAATACCTACATAAATTTGGAACATATTGTCAAGTACCTATATAAAAATGAAAATTTTATAAGAACTATTGAAAATATTAATTTTTGAAAGATATATACAGATACTATAAGCTACTTGTGGAATTAAATTGGAAATAAAGAGTTGATTTCAACATGATGATTTCTAACAATCCTTGTTGGAATGAAAATTTCAATATCAAGTACCTTTTTTAATGATGTGAATGACCTATCAAATGATTGTAAAATTTTGTGAACATTTTTAGTCATATATTATAATGATCTAAGAATAAACTCCAATCAATAGATTACTAAATTACATTAAAAAATAAATCAAAAATGGACCTAAACTTGTTGACAACTAGACTACACTGTATAGGTAGTAGTTTTGGTATTTAGGGAACTTGAGCATATAAAATGCCCTAAAAGTTCTATAAATGGGTAGAGATATAGATAAAAGTGTATATATTGATGTTATATAAGTTTTTACATTGACTTACATGAAAAAGTTCTAAGAAAAACATCAAAAGAACCCCACTGATACATAATGATGCACTCTAATCAACCTAGTTTTAATGATTTTGAGTGAATAGGTAAATGATGTCCAAAACCTATGAAACTTGAGAGTTTAAAATCTAGAATTATTTATGTTGAAAGGGCAGCGATAGCTTTTATAAATTCAATAAGAGATAGATGTAATTTGGCCCGAAATAGAGCTGCCTGAATATGTAAGGAAGAAAGTCAAATTTGAGCCAAACTTAAGATTACTGTTTGACCCACTAAGCTAAGACTAATTCCTATGAGATTTTGCAGATATGTAGTTCTATATGATCTAGAAATCCCTCAAATTTCATGGAAATTTGAGTTTCTTAAGCTACCTAAACAAGTAACATGAAAAAGGACAAAAAAGCATGAACTTTCAAGTGCAAGAACTGAAATTTTGGGATTTAATGGAATTGGATATATTGATTTTGAAACTTATAGGTTTGAACATGATTAATTATATAATATGAATAATTTCTCAAGGTTTGGAATGAATTGGAATTCATTTCAAAAGATTGTTGTAAAATAGAAATATTGGAAAAGAGTCCTGTTTCTGTAATTTTTGAGAAATGAAGAAGTTTTGTAAAATAATGAAGAAAATGATTAAATCATGAAATATTATTGAACTTAGGCTTTTGAATTAACTAGAATTATAGATGAAGATAAGGTCAAAAATCATTTAGACACAAAATGTAAATGCAAAATATGAATTTAAATTATATAAAATACGAGAATGTAAAATATGAAAGAATATGTATGAAAGTACGAGAAATATATATTATCTTTCATAAACTACTCTTTTCTCTTGTTTAGGAGAAGGAAAAGAAAATGTTAATGAAGTGAGCTAATATTCCATGGTAAGCAAGCAATGCCTTGAAATCATTTATTTTAAAATGATTAAATGACTTGCAATTCCTTTCATAGTAGTTTTTAAAAATTTATTTAAGGATGACCATTCCTATAGTATGGTTTAAAAAATATAATTATTCACTTATTTTTATAGATGATTGTGCAATTTTTCTTAGCTTGAAAAGAGAGCGGAATGATGAATGTGGTTATTTCTTAAAAATCATGCCAGCATGTGTATAATAAATGATATACAAAGGTACGTGTCCATTTTAGAGGTGTAAGTGGGGACCAAAGTCCCCTTCTATTATAACCAAGTCACTAATATAGCCCCAAAGGCCAACGGTGTACTTTCTAAAGTAGTGAGTAGACATATTAATGATTGCTTAGCTAGCTTATTATCCAATGAAAGTATAAAGAACGAATGTGGAATATTCATTAGCATGTGCATTTATTATGAAATGCTAGATTTTGGATTGAAAATGTCTACTTGAATGAAAATGCTTGCTTACTTAATTTAACACTCATATTTTATTTTTTCAACCTTAGACATGTAGAGTAAAGGTTCAGGAAAAGATATCTCAGATTAAAGACTTTTGAGGTTATACTATTCTCATGCACTATGTTTGTGTAAATATACTATAAGGGTTCAATATTATACAAGAACAGAGTGTTAAGAACTGATGATGTAAATATATATTTTAATGGTTTAAAAATATTTTGTGATTTTAATTACAAGTGTACAATTCCTTGTAAATTGAAATGAAATTAAATAGAAGATTCCATTGCGTGAACAGGGCCAAAATCCTGCTCATAATTTGCTAATTAAATGATTCTGGAGTTAGGTAAGGAGCCTCAGGCTTGGGGCGCCACAGGATCATATCTCATAAATGACATTGATTTGATCTTAGAAGAATAAGGAATATGCGAGAATTATTGGATCAACCTTATGTGATCACTTAGAAGCAATAAAAGTAAGTATATAATAAGGGAGGAAGTTGAACAATAATGAGTAGTAAAATATATGCCATAATTTTTGGTTTAGGAATCTTGGGTTGCAAACTTGTGGAGAAATAATAATTGCTGTTAGGAGACTAGTGGTGCAATAGCTTCTCAAATCCATCTCAACTTTGCCTTATCTCTCCATTCTCACCTCAACAAAACCTCCCAAATTGATCATGAAATTATCCATACTAACTCTCTCATCAATCTATATGGAAAATGCGGTTGAATCTCCTTCGCCTGCACCTTATTCGTTGAAATACCTGACAGCAACATCGTTTCTTAGGCTACTCTCATGGCTGGCTGCATCCAAAATGGCCTCTTTGTGGATGCCCTACAATTTTTGGTATCGATGATGAACGACAGGAAATTCTTACATCCTAGCAAGTACGTCCTCGCCACTGTCATATCTTCTTGTTCTAACATTCAAGCTTAGTAGCATTGACGATGCATACAAGGTGTTTTCTGGCATGTCATCTCATGTGTACACATTGGGAAAAAGAAAAACTAGCAAGACTAAAACGATCATAAAATCTTTTGGTCTTAGCAATTCTAAGTGAGCCAATTTCCTTCACGACTCTTCTTATTGCTACATCTGTAGCTTTAATGTCATTTAGTTTCTTCAATTTTTCTCACTAGCTTCATCTCTACTTCAGTGTCAACAGTTGAATTTCCTTTCACTGTTTCATGATTATAACAAGTTCTTTTCTTCCTTTGAAGGTCGTCTTATGGAGAAATGTATTATCTACTTTTTTCACTTGAGTGCAATGGAGTTTCATTTTTCTGATTCTTTCTTTTGGCCTTTATAGCATGCAAAATAATCATTTAGCGCATATTCTTTAATAAATTTTTGTCCTAATCTATTAATATTTGTCTTTTTAAAATGTTTATGCAGGCCTTATTAGATTATTCATCTGGATCTCTTCAGGGATCGTATCATTTTGGAACAAAATTACCACAAAAGTAAGCTTAAATTAGTTGTCATTAATTGAGCACTTATAATTGTAATATCTTCATGCCATCTAAATTTCTTCTTATCAATCAATTTTTAACCAAAATGGATTTATGTTATCCCTCTCATTCTTTTATAATTTGGTAGTTGAAGTTGTTTTTCCTTCGAATGAGATGTTTTTTAAAAAATATTTATTTTTAAGAAACTATATGTTATAAAATAATAGGATATAGGAAGAGATTGCAAAAAATGCATGCAATAATAGAAGATGGCATCGAAGTTATAGAAGATGCTAGGATAATGATATAAACATAATATATAAAAATTTGTGCTACAAGTAGTTTTTGGAAACATAAATATATAATCTATTTTTCTTACAATAATTTCTCTGATAGAAATGTTATGTCCACATTTTCTTGAAGGATTTGAAGTTATCATCTACCCAGGCAAGAAGGTGGCATGTACATTAAGATGTAGCTAGCCTACAAAATTGAAAGCATTGGAAGCTTAACTGGTCGATAATATAGAGGTGCTTATATTGTGCTAATGCTCATCAAATCCTTGTTTTCCTGCCACTAGAATTCGAGGATGCGAGTATTATTTTACATTTCTTGTACATGTGCAATAAAAATGTTTATCTGATGGTCAAGTAGTGTAACTTCATTGCTAAAATGATCATGTTTTGTATGGACCAAGTGAGAATGGCACTATAACTTTTTTTTGCATTGCTGAAATTTCTAATGTTTCCATTTTCCAAGTCAATCGCTAATGTTTTTAAATTTTATGTAGGGAATAGGACTGTTGATTGAAGGGATATTTGGCGCTACTGTCGATTCAACTGCATCCGTGTCGCATATTGTTGCTTCAGCGTCTTTATCATTTAGGCTTATGGTTGGACGCACCATCTAACTGAAATTTTAGTGCAATAGGACTTGCAAAAACTACATCCATTACCTATTTTCTTGCATATGAAATGTCAATTAATTGCATTGATGTATGGGAGGTACGCTAAAAAAGAAACACATATATGAGTCATATTCCATTACCAATATTTGCTGCCATGTACTGCATTTTTTTGGGCTTGTGCGTGAGTTGGAACCAAAGGCTTCTACAATCAGCTTCCAAGTTCAATGGTCTTCGTAAAGAGACTATCACATCCATTTCAAGTTAGAATCTTATTCACCAACTATTTGATACTAAATGGTTGTATTTCCCTCCTAATTTGATGTATTGTAGCTGTTGTGGGCATCTCACGCAATATTTAAACCACAATTCCACAAGGAACATCAACACATTGAGCATAACATTGTTCCTTGGTATCTCTATTCTTGAATACTTCAAAGGCTTTTCAGCCTCAGCTGGCCATGGTCTAGCTAAAATCAATGCTAGATAGGTAATCTATTAAAAGTTTTTTTTATCAATATAATAGTCAATTAACAAGTATTCATGGGAAATAGAAAAATTCATTCTCTTTTGCATGAAATCAAGCTCCCATCATGTCTTTTACAATTGTGAAACCCTAACCTAAGCAGGGTCCAATGTATGCCTTGGACCTATATATATGATTAAATTGAATTTTTAGATGATTTTAAGATTTTATGATATTTTGCAATTAGGGTTTAATTAAGAAGGGTGATTAAAAATTTGATCGTCGGAGCCAAAGTGAGTCGGTATAACTCGAAGGGCTTAATGAGGATTTAAAGATGACAAGGAGTCATGAATAATCATGTTAATAATCATGATTTAATTTATGGAGAGTAAAGTGTAATTATGAAATTATGTTGGAAAATACTAGAAAATTCATAACTCAACGACCGTAAGGCGGATTCAAGTGAAATTGGAGATGAAGGTTGATGATGATGGGCTTGATATTATGAGATTATTGGATTATGAAAATACATGATGAAAATTAGATTAATGATTTATTGATCATATTTCAATTTTAACCATTAACTTTAAATGGCTATAACGGGAGCTAGGAAAGTCAGATTGAAATGAAATTTGAAACGTTTGAATAAAATTATGAGATATTTATTTTGAATGGATTGGATTGTGTATGAAATGTTGGGAAAATACTTGCAATGAAAAAGGTGAGCATGGTTGACTTATGCTCCACAAAACTACCAAGACTTTAATGATGGAGTACCATACATAAATGCTTGAAGAAAAAGGGAATATGAGGTGTCCATTGTAGAGATTTTTTGGAGGAAATTATGCATTTAAATAAAGCATATGATTTCATGAATTATCCAAGCATTTAACGCCCAAAATGATGAAGCTATGGAAGCATAGGCAAGGTGGCCAAGACATAGACGTCCAAGTGATAATATTGTTGGATTTGTGAGCAATTTTTATTTCATAAATGATGTATATATATAGCTAACATGTTGGGATGTATAAATAAGCATTTAATTATGTGGAGAAAATCCAAGAAAATTCGTAATTTGCAGCTTCCATGGAAAGTGAAAAAGGACGCTTATGTATGCAAATGACATCCCATGTTTGGTGCTGCTATAATAGTTTTTCTTAAATTTTTTAACACCAAATTAATACATGAATTAAGGGGTAATTATTTGTATAATTTACCCTCTAAATTTTGTTTTTAAAATGGGAGAAAAATCAGAAAATGGGCAGCAGCAAGTGACGGGTAATGGAATGTAATTTATGGTCAAATGATGCAGATTTTGTGGATTTTGTTAAAATGGAAAAATGCAATTTTTGTGGCTGTGAGTTCACCATCACATAAGGGGGATAAAGGAGCATTGAATGGGTGTGGAAAATGGCCAGCAAGTGGGGCCCACATTTGGAGAAAGTCCAGCCCTACCAAGGCATGCTAGTTCACATGAGAGAGAGAGACCTTGGAAAATTCCAAGTGCTAAAACGTCCAAGGGAACCAGCAGCAACTCACGAATTTTCCCAGAAAAGGAGAAGAGAAAACCAAGGGAAAAGAAGGGGAAAAAGGAGAGATTTCCCATTTAATCAAGTAAGTATATGATTATTTGATTTT
>JAXCLR010000073.1:51634973-51650187 GCA_035584095.1 Annona squamosa
CCACTCCAATCACACACTACTTTGCTTACACTTGATCTTAGTTATCCAAAACTAAATCAAGTTCAATACAACAATAAGAATAAAAAAAGATTCTACACGTTACTGTTGTGTAGAGATAGTTTTGGCCTAGAGAAGAACTTATTGTGTAGACTTTGAGATTCAGCAAGCAGCTCTTGGCAATTTGGAAGCAAAGTTCTTCTTCTAAATTTTGGCTTGATCGCTTAATGCTCTTGAAGATAGGAGCTATGCACATTCAATGATTCTCAGCTACCCTCCTTGTTCAAATTGAATGCCTTTTATAATTATGGAGGGAATCCAAACGTTTGAAGGTAGTTAGCGCGCATTTAATGCGCCAACGTTCGAAAATTTTTTGACCATTGCGACCCAAGTTGCAGGTGGAGTTGACTTTGGGTGCGACTTCGCCCAAGTCGCAGATGGAGTTGACTTCGAGTGTGACTTCGCCAGTTCGCAACTTCTTCAAGTTCTAGTCTGGGTCGACTTGGTCCTCGACTTGACCCAAGTCGCAGGTGGAGTCGACTGCGGATGCAACTTCACCTCGACAACTTGCTTGATGAACTTGAAATCCTTGGAATGCTTTACTTGCTTGAGTTTCTTCATGTCTTTTGTTGTTCTTTCTTGATTTATTTCTCTTTGGACCACTGTGTTATCATTCTAGCTTGTTTTCCTTTAGCTCCATGATTTGCAAACCTTGAGTCCTTGAGTCTTGAATCTTGTATTCATGAACAAGTCCAATTTATTTTGATTAGAACAGTTAAATTCATGCATCTTGCTTTCTTTGGACTTGGATTAGTCTTCATATGTTCCAATTTGAACATTTAAGTCAACTTCATCTTCAACTTTACTCAAGTCTCCTTGAAATCTATCTAATCCCGATTTGTCTTCTGAAATTTCTACTTTGCCTGATTGATGTCGATGCTGGAGTCAACTTGGTCTGCAACTTTACCCAAGTCACATGCGGAGTCGACTTCGTTTGTGACTTTGGCAGCTCTGCTCCTCGATTTCAACTCTAGAAGGAAATGACGTCTCAAAGTCGATGCTGGAGTCAACTTGGGGATCGACTTGGCCTAAGTCGATGCTTGAGTCAACTTGAAAATCGACTTGACTTGCCATGCTTCATATTCATCAAATTTATAACCTTTATCATTTCCACCAATATGTTAGTAACCAAAACTTACTCAAATTGATTTGTTAATCATCAAAACATAGACTTAGCTTATTTTCCACATATTTCCAATTGCAAGAAGTCACAAGTTTTGAAAATGATGGCTTTAATGAAAAGCTTCAAGTATTGCTTCATAGAAAGCAAACAACACTTTTTGAAATAATTATTTTATCACAAGTGTTGCCAAAGTTGGGAATGCTTTATGTTGATGAATTTAAGAATTTTCTTACAAGTAAGCAAGTTCTTCATGATGCTATTTCCAAAGGATTTTACACTTTATGCTGTTGGTTTTAAGAATTTGCTTACAAATAATATTATAAGAAAAAGAGAGTTTTGCTCTTTTCATAAAATGATAATTGCAAATAAGTTCTAAGTTCATCTTTACAGAATTTTGTGAAAAACAACTATGTTTGTGAAAGAAAATGAGAAAGAGATTTGATTTATAGAAAAAAGAGGTTTTTCAATAATGACACTCAAACATAAATAGTTCATATGTTTGAAATGTTGTTACAAAAATTTTGATTTTCTTAAAGAGGAAAATATTTCGAAAATGGTTTGAAAATATTTACATGGATGTTTCAAAAGGGGTTTAAGGATGGATAACCCTATAGGTTGATTTTATAAAATGATTGGATTTTGGGTTGCTAAATTAGTATACAAAAGGCTATGCAAGCCTCTCTTTATATAAAAATCACAAGAGTGATATGTGGAACAAGGATATGATGCCAAGATGGATAAAAGGGAATGATGCTTTTGCATAACCTTTGTGGGCAAAAGGCCCCGAAATGGAAACCAAGAAAATGCTAGGGAAACACGTGGTTTATTCTTGAAAACTCAAAAGCTTTAAAGTTTCATTATCATGATAATCTCAAGGTTTATTTTAAGAACCCTTTTTAGAAAAGATTGTTTTCTCAAACATCTCAAATGCTTATCAAACTGCTTTACCCAAAATATTTTTAAAAGAATTTAAAGGAGGTTATCCTAAAACTAGATTTCAAATGATAACTTTTTTTAAAGTGGGTGCGCTCGCTTTACAAGTTGATACAGACTACGGTCTGTGATGTTTTTCAAGATGGATACAGATTGCGGTTTGTGATCTTGCTTTTTCAAGATGGTTTAAAAGGACATGGGCTGCGGTCTGTGATACTTTAAACCACACGAACTATAGTCTGTGATGTTTCAAGAGATCATGCTAGCATATGGACATCCATGAGGATGATGCATAGTGCACCAATACAAGGAATAGGCCAGTTGTAGAGCATGGTTGGAGATGAATCGTGACCCACTCTACATATGGTTAAGTTGCTAAGGGATGGAAGAAGGCCAACGATGCCCTCCCTGAGATGGGAGCAGGATTAACAAACAATCGCTTGGCTTATGTGCTGTTAATGATGGATTCTCTTCCAAAAGGTAGAATGATCACTTGCTAAGTGTCACTACTGGATGAGGAGAAATGCATTTGCATATGCTTTGCTTTTGAAAATCCTAAAGATTAGGTCATAAAAGCATTTATAGAAAAAGTTATCGTAAAAGTTATAGAAAAAGCATTCAAAAAGATTACCCTAAAAATAAGGTGTTTTACACAAAAAGTGTAAATATCAAGGATGAGATGAAATGCTTTTATGCAATTACTTTCATCAAAATGGATTATGTGTTTTCATCTTGTTGCTATAACAAGCCCTAAGATGGGGATTATGAAAAAGGGGTTTATATGGAAAAATATTTTTAGACATAAAAATATCCATTGCCAAAAATGGCTTATGCGCAAAACATTTTGGACATAAGAATGTCTGTTGCAAAAAAGTGCTTATGTCAAAAGGTATTTAGGACATAAAAATGTCCATTGCCAAAAAAGGCTTAAGTCAAAAATGTTTTGGACATATAAATGTCCATTTTCAAAAGGATTTATGTGGAAAAATATTTGAGGACACATAAATGTCCATTGCCAAAGAAAGTTTATGACAGAGATGTTTTGGGACATAAAATGTCCCCTGACTAAAAGGATTTATGAGAAAAATGATTTTGTCTTAAAAACTTCCATTGACAAAAGAAAGTTTTATTTGAAATGTCTTAGAACATTAGAAATGTTCACACAAGATCAAAGAAAATTACCTAAAAAGGGTAAAACGTATATGTTTTGCCTTTGAAAGCCCAGACGTGGCATTCAAAAGTTTTAAAGATGTTTATGAAAATGTTTTAAAGGAAAGTCTTGTCCTAAAAGATAAAATACTTGCTTACTGAGTTATCACTTATGTTTTATTTTCCTAAACCTTAGATAGGTATCGAGAAGCTCAAGAGGTTGTGGGCCTGAGCATCTAAGGAAAGGTAAGAGATGATATGTAAATGTGGGCTAAAATGATTGGCTATGATGAATAAGATGATATGCCTTAAAGTTTTAAGTTGACGTATGTGAACTTATTTAAGGTTCTAAGTTCTATGTGAACTGATTATTGGATGTATGTATTTATGGAATGAAAACATCATGATTAGGTCAAAAGGACCTTTAATGTAAAAGAGCAAGTTGAGATGTTATGAATAAAATACGCACTTAATATGTTCAATTGATTATAAGTGTATTGTCGTTTGTAAGATGAATGGAGTGAATTGCAAATAAATTAAATGATGATGGATAAAAGGAATGAAACGAAAATTTTTTTGGACAAGATCTAATTAAGAACCCGCTGCGTGATCAAGGCAACAATCTTGATTCACATTTCTTAATCAATAAAATCTTAGAGTAAGGCTCAGGATGTAACATCTTGAGTTGGGGGCGCCACAACAACGCTCAAAAAAATTTGAATATCGGCGCATTAAATGCTCGCTGCCTACCACCAAACATTCAACATTATTTTTCCCTTATTTAATACACTTCAAATGAAAAGGAAGAGAGTTAGCTAGAACATTATTTTAGCTTCAACCTTCTCATTCTCAAGCATTTAAGTGATCATCCAAGAAACCTTCCAAGAAGAACTGAGTAATTGACTACAAGTGTCGAACTACTCCATCAACAACTTATTCCACATGTTCTTCTCTGCACAAAAAATTTATTCTCTACACACTTGTAAAGTGTAGCATTACTTTCTGGTCATTGTTCATTCTATGTTTCATTTAGGTTTGGTAGTGGAGACCATGACCAAGTGAAGGCAAAGTAGTGTGTGACTGAAGTGTGACTTATCACCTACTTGTGTTGAGTCTGTAAAGACCTCCTAGAGCTAGAATATAGAAGAGAGCAAGTGCTCTAATTATATTCCTATTAGCATAGTGGAACCCAAGGCACAACTGTTGGTCCCAAGTTTATGGCAATTACCCAAGAGGGGAAAGGTGAATTGGGTATTTTAAAATTTTTCACTTAAACAGAAATTTGCCCCTGTTTGATTTAATCCCCTTAATGAACAAATTAATAATATGGAGAGTAATAAAGCAATAAAAATATAAATCACAGGAGTAGGCAAGATTTTTATAGTGGTTCAGGAAACCTCCCCTACCCCACTCTTCTAAGCTCACATCCTTTGTGACTTAGGTTCCACTATATATTCTTAAATACAACTATAGCAACGGCTCTCTTCTAGATTCCAGCTCTAAGGGGGATGTATAAATCATAGCACAAGTAGGTGACGAGTCCCACTCAAGTCACAACACTACTTTGCTGTCATTTGGTTCAAAATCTCAATATTAAACCAAGTATCAAAATAAAAATAATGAATTAAATTAACAAAACTACACATTACAGAATTTTTAGGCAAGTTTCAGCTCCTAGAAGAACTTATAGAAGAGTTGATATGATCAGTTTTAAGGAGTGCAGCAAGTTGAAACGCAATTCTTCACTAGAATCTTATGTTGATCACTTAATGCTTAGAGATGATGTTAGTTGGATCTTAGTTAATGCTCTTTCTTACCTCTAGCATGTTCACTTGAATGCATATTTATAATGTCGGAGTAAATTCGAATGTTTGGAGGAAGGTGGCTTACATTTAATGCACCAATGTTCGAATTTTTTCAACCGTTGCGACCCAAGTCACGGTTGAAGTTGACTTCGGATGCGACTTCACCCAAGTCACAGACTAGAGTTGACTTCGGGTGCAACTTCGGTCTTCAGCAATGTTTTGAGTTCCTGCTCCAGGCGACTTGGTCCTGGACTTGACCCAAGTCGCAGGTGAAGTCGATTTCGGGTGAGACTTCACTTTCTGTATTCACTTGATGAACTTGAATTCTTTGGAAATCAACTTGTTGGATTGATATTAATCTTGTATTTGTTCTTTCACTGATGCATTTGTTCTTTGTTGAAGCTCTGACATGTTCAATTGCTCTTAGAGGTCTTATCTTCATGTCTGGGTTTTAAGATGCTTTGCTATTCTTGAATTTGCAATCTTAAGAGATAGCTAAATGATTTTCCCTTGAGTAGAATATTGTGTTGAATGATTTAATCATGTAGAACTGCTTGTCTTGGACTAGATTCATCTTCAATCAGACTCAAGTCGAATGCCTAGATCGACTTGGGGATCAACTTCACTTCAAGTCGCATGTGGAGTCGACTTGAGTATGCAACTTCATTCAAGTTGCACATGTAGTCGACTTTAGGTGCGACTTCACCAATCTCATATTTGAATTTCAACTCTGGGACTTTCGAACACCTGAAGTCAATGTTTAGAGTCGACTCGGGTCTGCGACTTCACCTAAGTCACAATTGGAGTCGACTTGGACTTGCGACTTCACTTGTCTTAGATCCCATTTTCAACGTTGGAAGGTTTGGGCCCTTGAAGTAGATGCTAGGGTCAACTTGGGTCTGCGACTTCACCCAAGTCGTAGATGGAGTCGACTTGGCCTTGCGACTTCATCTGTCTTGGATCAATTTTCAGCACTGGAATGTTTATCTTCTTCCAAGTCGCTTTTGGAGTTGACTTGGGTATCAAGTTGACTCAAGTCGATAGCTGAATCGACTTAAATTGCAACTTGATTTGTCAGATTCTGCCTTTTTCATTTTTATAACCTTTAAACATTTTCATAAAACATATTAGTATCCAACACTTACTCAAATTGAATTATTAATCATCAAAACACAGATGTTTGCTTAATTTTCCATTGTTTCCAACAACAACGGGTGTGTGCTTGGATGAGTGGAGTAGTTGCCCGGACCACTATAATCTCTTGAGTTTAATTTTGCGGATTCTATTTGCTTTCATATTATCTACGTTTTTCATCAAGGAGACGAAATTCACAAGGGATCATAACTAAAATATCAAAAGTTTTTGGAGCCTAATTGACCCCTTCCCTCTTCGTTTTTGCCTTAAATTCAGGACTAATAAGTGGTATTAAAACAAGTCTTTGAGTTTCTACCAAAGAGATCTTATTTTAAATGACATCCCAATCAACTTCCACTCCTGCCCTTGTTGAGGACCAATCATTCACAAGTCCACCACTATTTGACAGTATTAACTTCATTTATTGGAAGTTGAGAATGAAACGACTTATTATGGCTACAGACATCGACTTTTGGATTACTATTCAAGATGGAGTTACTCCACCAATTGATGAGAAAGCCTTCGAATGGACTGAGGAGGAAGTTAGAATAGTAAAAAGTAATGCCAAGGCCTTTTTTGTGTCTTGACTTCTGCAGAGCATGATAGGGAATCCTCTTTTCAAACTGGCAAAGAAATATGGGATACATTAACATTAATATATGAGAGACCTTTTCAATTCCAAGGGACAAGAAGGAACATATTGATTGGAGAATCAAAAAGTTTTAAGATGCAAGATATTGAAAACATATCTGTAATATTTGCAAGATTTTCTAAGATTACTAACACATTAAAAGGACTTGGAAAAGTAATTTTTGAATCTGAATAGGTTATGAAGATCCTAAGAGCTCTACCTGAGTCATGGACTCATAAGATCACAGCTATGGAGGAAGCAAAGGATCTAAACACATTGAAGCTTGAAGACCTTATCAGCTTGCTCATGTCTCATGAGTTGATAAAGAGAAGGAATGAGGAACATCACAAAGGAAAAAAGGTTATTGCATTGAAGGCTATGTAGAGCTTAGACGAGTCCACATTGTCTTCTCAAAATGACGATGAAGAAAGTTTAGAAAATTCGTAAGGAAATGAAAGAATTTCAGCTCTAAGGGATTTAAGGAGAGAAATATCAAGGAAAAGAAAAAAGAAATAACTAAATGCTACAAATGTGGTAGATTGTGACAGATGCAAGCCCAATGTCCTACACCAGAAAAAAGAAAATCAAAAGAATGAAAAGAGAAGAAAGATAAAAATGACATATAGAAGACTTCAAAAGCCAAAGGGCAGAGGAATGTACGTAAATGAGGAAATATCTGCAACAAGCAACTTGTCAAATGAAGACCATGGAGCAGCTAATTGTGCTTGAATATGCTGCATGATAAGAGTTAAGGAAGAAAATATTATGAACTACCTCATCGTAACTAAGCTAATAGATGGATTACAAACTCAACCACTCTAATTCCAAGTTTATCTACTCCTCTACTCATGATTATCTCAAATGTGCTAGGTAACTGAATTGGAACAAGTGTATGATTCATTGTATGATGAAATCAAGAAGCTAGGCAGCAAATATTCATTAAAGAAATGACAATGCTACTCAACTATTATTGTGAATGAAAAATTAGCCGAAAAGGTTAAGCACTTGGTAGATGAAAATAATGTCTTAATAGACAATGTTGAAAGGCTAGAGAAAGAAAATGCAACCTTGAATGAATCCTTAGCCAAATTCTCTAACCGAGGAGAAAGTGTTAAAATGTTCTTCAATATGACCATTCAAACAAGAAAAAGAGGACTTAAGTACTCCACATTTAAGAAAGGAGACTGCAACAAAGCAAATGTTCCAAAATGGGTAAAACCCCAAACCAAGGTAACTACTTTTCAGCACAAAACTAAATTGAATAGTGCTGTTTGGATTAGGAGGCCAACTTGTAAATCATCATGTGCATGGAGCCCTACTCCAAGACGTCCAAGGGCATGAAATTTCGGTAACAAGTTTTGTCACAAAATATATCAATGCAGAATTAAGGAACTATACAACCAAGGTGCTAAATTAGTTTGAGTACCAAAAACCATTGGATTTGTGACTTCTAAAGTAGAGCAACATAGACTCCAATGGCTTACTAACCCAAATGAAACTGAAAAATGGGTACTAAAGAGATAAGCTTTATGTGAAAACATTTACAGGTATGTCTTAGAGCAAAAGCCAACATTATGTAGTTTATGGATAGTAGATGATTAAGACACATGATAAGAGATAAAAGATTGTTCCATGATATCAAACCATATAATGGAGGAACTGTTGTATTTGGGAACTATGAAAAAATAAAATAAATGGTAAGGGAAATGTTTGTGGTATTTCAAATGCATGTATAGAGGATATGTTGTTTGTTGAAGTATTCAAATACAACTTAAGGAGTATTAGTCAATTATGCGACAAAGGTTATAAAGTCGTGTTTGAATATCTATATGCAATGTCTTTGATGGAGATCACATAGTCTTTAGTGGCAAAAGATATGGAAATATATATTTAGTTTCCTTAATGAATTTGATGAAAAATGTCTTATGGCCATTGATAATGATCCATGGATTTGGCATAAAAGACTTAGATATATAAAAATGTCAAACATTAAAACTTTATGGAAAAAGAGCTTAGTATAAAGGTTACCTGGACTACATCCAAAATGCCATTTTTTTCTAAAAATAAAATCTCAAACTCAAGGCCACTTGAACTACACATGGATCTCGATGGGTCATCCGACATTTTGACCCTTGGAGGAAAAAAATATGTTGTTGTTAGCGTACATGATTTTTCAAGATTTACTTGGATAATGCTATTAGCTAGCAAAGATGAAGTCTTCTCAATATTTGTTAGTTTTTCCAATTTGGTGCAAAATGTAAAACAAAATACGATTATATCAATTAAATGTGACCATGGTGGTGAATTTGATAACAAACGATTTATAGAATTTTGTAATGAAAAAAGAATTCACTATATATTTTCTCCACCAAGAACTCCCCAACAAAATAGGGTAGTTAAGAGGAAAAATAGAATAATACAAGAGATGGTTAGAACTATGCTAAATGAAAGTAAATTATTTAAGAAATTTTGGGAGTGAAGGTGTAACTACAACATGTCATGTATTAAATCGAGGTACCATTAGAGGAATCCTGAAAAAGACCTCATATGAGTTATAGAAAGGTACAAAATCAAATATTTCATATTTTCATACCTTTGGTTGCACTAGCTATGTTTTGAACAATGGAAAAGCAAATCTAGAAAAATTAGATACTAAGACTAATGAGACAATATTTCTTGGATATTCAACTAATAACAAAGCATATAAAGCTTTCAACAAAAGAAATCAAGTAGTAGAATAATCCATTCATGTTGTATTTGATGAATTTAATCCAACTTCTAAGAAGGAGGATGAGCTAAGTGATGCAGATGACCTATCAAAGAATCTCGAAAAGATACATGTGGAAAAATAAAGGGGAGTGGAACCGAAGCAAGATCAAAATCTAGACGAGAAGGTAATTGAAGGTAATAATTACTACAAATCTCCAATGGATCTAAAATTCAAAAACGATCATCTACTTGAGTAAGTAATTGGTAATATATATGAAGGTGTAAAAATTAGAAGCTTTACATAATATATGTAGACATTTTGCTTTTATATTAAAAATAGAGCAAAATTCTATTAAGTAAGCCCTAAATGATAAAAATTGGATTATGGCAGTGCAAGAAGAACTAAATCAATTTAAAATGAACTGAGTATGACACCTAGTTCTTGGACCTAAAGATTACACAATCGTTGGAACAAAATGGGCCTTTTGGAATAAATTAGATGAAAATGGACTTGTGATAAGAAACAAAGCTAGACTCATGACCAAAAGGTATTCAGAAGATGAATGAATTGACTTTGAAGAATCACATGCTCGTGTGGCTAAATTAGAAGTCATACGCATCTTATTAGCATTCACATCTCATATGGATTTCAAACTATCTCAAATGAATGTACAAAGTGCATTTTTGAATAGATACCTTAATGAAGAGGTATATGTTGAACAACCTCCTGATTTCAAGGAAAAAATCAATCCAAATTTATTTATAAACTAGCCAAAGCCTTGTATGGACTCAAATAGCCTCCAAGAGATTGGTACGAGAGGTTAAGCAAATATTTGGTGGATCATGATTTTCATAGAAGAAAAATTGACATTACCCTATTCATTAAGTACAAAAGAAAAGATATACTAATAGTTTAAATTTATGTTGATAACATTCTATTCAGTGTTACTAATGAATTTCTATGTCAAGAATTTTCCAAGCTTATGCACAATGAATTTGAAATGAGCATGATGAGCAAGCTAAACTTTTTCCTTTGACTGCAAATTAAGCAATTAAGTGAAGAAATTTTTATAAATTAGTCCAAGTAATTAAAGAAATGCTCAAGAAATTTGATATGCAAAATAGTAAATGAGCAAATACACCAATAGCTCAACTACCAAAATTGACAAGGATAAAAGAGGTAAACCAGTTGAATAAAATTTGTTTAGGAGTATGATAGGATCTTTATTGTATTTGACTGCATCTAGACGAGATATATTATTTAGCATTTATATGTGTTCTAGATTTCAATCATGTCCCCAAGAATCACATTTAGCAACTATAAAAGAATCTTTATATATTTAATTGATACCACCATTCTAGGGTTATGCTACACTAAGGGTTCAATGTTTGATCTAATCGGCAACTTGGATGTGGATTTTTCCGGTTACAAATTAGATAGAAAAAGTACTAGTTGTACATGTAAATTTCTTAGAAATATGATGATTTTATGGTTTTTGAGAAAATAAACCATTTTTTCTTTATCTACTGTAGAAGTTGAATATATTGCCATCGGGAGCTACTATGCCCAATTACTTTAGATGAGACAACAACTTAGAGATTATAGGATAAATAACAAAGATATACCTACCAAATATGACAATACTAGTGTCGTGTGCCTAACTAAAAATCTCATATTATACTCCAGAACCAAACATGTAGATGTGAGATATCATTTTATTAAAGAACATGTTCAAATCATGATATTTGCTTAAAATATGTTAAAACAAAAAATCAAATTGATGACAACTTTTCTAAACAATTGGCAAATGAATCATTTTACAAAATTAGAAATGAAATGAGTATGATTGATATTGAAACATGAAATTAATGGAAAATTGCAAAAAGTACCGTTAAAATGTGATGAATGTTATGACTTGCTTGTATGAAATAAGGGATAGGAAATACATTTTTACTTAGGTCGGTGGAGCCAAGTCGACTTCGCGGTATTCGACTTTGAATCCTACTTAGGGTTCAAAGTCGACTTCGCAAGCGTCGTTTCGGCTAGCTCCTATTTTAGGCGCGAATGGCCAATTCTTCCATCTCACTCCCATTAGCAAATCTAGTTCCTCTTACTCCCAATTTCAAATCCTCTTTCAAGATCTAACACACCCAATCTCTAAATATCACCTTCTGTTCACCAAATTCCAAGCTTTCATCTTCTCTGCATCTATGGCACCTAATGCAGTTTCAAAACCAAGTAAACTTCCCATCTTAAGACCATCCAAATCAAATACTGGGGAGGACGTTCCTAGAAGACAATGGACACCATCCAAGCATGCCAGGGATGAGGACATGACATCCACAGGACATCAGGTTCAATTTCAGGAAGGTAATCCCTCCATTTTTGTACATAGAGAAGAGGCAAATTTGGAATCCAATGAAGGCATGGAAGTTATGGAAAAAACAAAGTTTACCCTAGTTCCAAGGGGTCAAGTTCTCAAGATGCGAGTAGAATATTTCAGAATTGAATGTCAACATAGTGGATTCTACAAACATTTCTATGAGAGGAAAACTTTCCTATCAAAAATCATTGATTTCAAGTTTTTGCATAAATATGAATTTTGTATTGAGGAACTACTTGACTATCAATGGTGGACCACATTATGAAAGAAGGATGAAAAGGTTTATCTAGAACTGACAAGGCTATTCTAGTATTTATGAGATCAAGAATATATGAACACATATATAAAAGGAGTAGAAATTAATCTGAGTTTGGGACATGGTATAAGTAAGGAAAATGCATGTACACGGGTGGCCAATATTTTAGGCGATCCTCCCTTTGAGGATCTACTTCCAGCAGGGCTCACACTCACTTAAATGTATAACCAGTTCACCAGGAGCAATAAATACCATCCGGGTATTAAATTCCTACAGCATGGATTTTCCTCCACTATTAAGAGTATTAAGATTGTGTATAGCACATTGCATTTATCCAAAAGGTAGAGGAAGAAATTAGCTTAATCCTCAAGAGACCGAAATTCTATAGAATGTAGCCAACAAGGTCAAGGTTAGTCTACCCAGACTATTTCTGGAGGCACTAGAGTTGAAAAAGGGAAATTCTCGAGTAGTATTGTCATATGGAACATAGATTACCAAGATAGTTGAACATTTTCGTGTTGATTTAGATGGAGAACCATATGAGGTCTTAAAGCTCACAAATGCTATAAACCGAGCACTTTTGATCTGTATGAAATTTAATCTTGAGGCATTTAGAGCTGATTAGTTATAGGCTCGAATGGGAGGAGACCAAGGAGCCCAAAACATACAGGAACCTCAAGCTGAGGAGCTAGTATGATCTCAAAACTTGGAACCCTGCTAGTGGACTCTCCTGGATGGAACCAAGTCTGCATGTGGTGAGGATAAGGATTGGTGTCATTTTCCTTCTTTATAGGTGGTGGAGGGTATGTGTGGTGTTACTCTGCTGGATGGGTGTGCTAAAAGAGACATCATGCTGTGAGGCCCACCATTTATGGACATTCTCCTCTATTCTATGCCTTTTTTCCTCCTCTCTCTCTCTCCCCTCAACTCTCTCATGAAATTTGATTAAATTAAGTAATTATCATCATAATTTAGTCATGATTTACATAATCCATACTATTCATGAGGTAGTGCACGTCAACATGTGCCTACCCTCCAAATTCCGCATCAAGTTATGAATTTTCCAAATAATAACCTAATTTATTCCATAATTATCATCAACTTAATCACAAGTAGTTGAATAGTTAGTCACGCCAAGTTGTCATTTCCTACACCTTATCTTGTGTTTATGTATACATTAACCCACAGTGAGCTAAGGTGACTAGCTTAATTTCATTACTTAATTAATCATCTTAATCTCATTCATTCAATTGAATAATAGAATTAACAATGATTAGATACTTAAATTACATGTACAGGTCTCAAATTGTTCTTAGTATCAGATGGAGTTCTAAGCTCAAGAAGGAGAAGTTTAATTGAAGATATTTTAAACTATCATCCAAGATAAGATCACTCTAAAATGCTCAAAAGAGTTTGACCAAGTTCAATTTCAAGAAGATTCGAAATCCCTCAAACGCAAATGAAGATTTATAAAGATGAATCATGAAGAAACAAGGAAAATTTTTAAATGAATCAAGATCACATTATGTCAAAGCTCTAATGAATCAAATAGTGAGTGAAGTCGCATCCTAAGTTGATTACTTCTACGTATTAGGTCAAGTCTAAAACCAAGTCGACTCAGGAGTGGAACTTGGCTGAAGAACTAAAGACTGCAGCCGTAACACAAGTCAACTCCAATCTGCGACTTGGGTGAAGTTGCGTCCGAGATCAACTCCTGTGAAACCCCAATCTTAGACGCGTGTATAAAATCTTAGGGTTGTAAACCCTACGTAATATATTTGAAAAATGTACATTAAGGAGTATGAAATTATGTGGAAAAAGAGGTTAAAATAATTATTTATGAAATTTGGATGAATAGTGCACATGAATAGTAACCTTGGGATTAAGACATGTGATTAAGAGTTAATCACTTGGATTAACTTAATCACAAAATGACAAAAAGGAGTTTAATTACTACAGGACAAAATAGCAATACTTTTTTTATATTTTAATGGAATTTCGGATTTTAGTGAAAATTAAAGAAAAATTTATAATTTGCAATCCGGGAGTCGGATTTCGATAATATTTTTTATGGATGGATAAAAATTCATGATGGACATGATGAATAGGTTAAGATGTGATGAAAATCACAAATCAAGGGTCAAGATGAGACGTCAAAAGGATATCAGAAAGTAGCTTAATTTTTCATTAATACTTCTTTTGACTTTTTATTAAATTAAATAATTAAAAAAATAAAATATAATAAATGAAAAGTAGCAACTGGCAGGGACATGCAGGGGTGGTTGAGATTTTTTACCAAAATTAATGGTCCAAATTCATCAGCATGCAAGATCAATAGTTATGATTGAATTAGCCTAAATTAATTAATTTTAATAAATCAAAAGTTATGAAAATTAGAGTTGCTATAGGGGGCTGGAGCTGCTATAGAGTAGTTGCTCTTGACTCAATGCACCTTTTTAAAATTATAAAAAAATCTATTTACAATTTAATAACTCAAGCAAGGGGGTAAAATCCAATTTTATGAAAAATCAATCCCTATAAATAGGGGCCAAGGGAGGCTTCTAAAGCACAGAAAACCTAGCTCCATTTGAGTATTTTCCACCCACCACCATGTTTTATCCTTGAGGAGAAAGAAGAGGAGAAAGTTAGAGAGAGAAAGTGTAGAAAAAAGAGAGTTAACTCCACGTCAGGTAAGTGATTTCTTGCCAAATTTCTTTTGGGCGTTAAATAGGGTAAAACCATGCTTAAATAATGCCTAAGCATGAGAAAATAAGTAAATTTATATTGCTTAATTGAAATTATTCCGAAACATCGAAAATTTGGTGCAAAGATAGAGCATTCGGGAAGATGACATATGATATGTATAAATAATGCTCTAAAATTGATAAATAATGATTTGGGATGAATGAATATGATAAATATAATGTTGAAATGATGATATATTAATATCATAATTTTTGGATTTAAGGATTATACTTAAGTAAAATTATGATGAATTTTAGTATATAGAGAAAATGATTTATTTAGCCAAGT
>JAXCLR010000073.1:51651019-51662965 GCA_035584095.1 Annona squamosa
CTTTTGGGTGTTAAGTAGGGTAAAACCATGCTTAGATAATGCCTAAGCATGAGAAAATAAGTTATAATGCTTAATTAAAATTATGCCGAAACATAAAAAATTTGGAGCAAAGATAGAGCATGTGGGAAGATAGCATATGATATGTGTAAATAATGCTCTAAAATTCATAAATGGTGATTTGGGATGAATGAGCATGATAAATATGATGTTGGACTGATGATATATTAATCTCATTATTTTTGGATGTAAGGATTATGTTTAAGTGAAATTATATAAATTTTAGTATATGAAGAAAATGATTTATTTAGCTAAGTTAATGATGATGAATTCAAAATTCATGAATTTTTCCATGATATACTCGACATAAGCTATGTCATGGTACTTTTATTTTTGAAAAAAATGTTAATTTTTGGAACCTATGAACAATAGTAACCCACGTTGCTGTAACTAGTAACCTTGGGTGAACAGTAAACGTCAACATTACCCATGAACACTGTTCATGAATAGAACCGATAAATGGTGATGATGAACAGTAATTTTGAGTAGTACTATGAACAGTGAATAGCGTGATTTTGGGAAAAATGGAAATTTTTTTTTTTATAAGGATATATGGATTTAATTTTTAAAAATTTATGGATAAAAATCCATATAAAGAGGTAATGACCAAGTATTTATAAAGTGATAACCTCTATAAAAATGAGGAAATATGTAATCTTAAAGCATGTATGGAAAGTAATCTAAGACATGGAATAAATGGATCTAATTTTCTTGTATAAGAAGGGGAAAGGAGAAGGTTAAGAACATGGACCGAAAAGGTACGTAAAGCTATATCTTTTCTAAAATGTTTCTAAATGATTGCAAATTGTTTGCTCACATGTTTTATGAATTATATTTAAGGATGACGATTCCTATAATGTTTTACATGAAATAATTGATAACTACTTGTTAAATTACTTTCTAAATAATTTATCAAGTTTTATGGAGCATGTCATTTCGGCATATATGTATGTTCATGGTGCACAAGGAAGAGACTTTGATGGAGGTAGTAAGCGGATTAAAGGGTTCCCCTTCACTATTGCCAAGTCGCAAGGGTTGTGTGCCGACGACGTCCTCTCAGAGGTTGGAGGCACAAGGAAAGTCATGAATGAATGAATGGATTGCATTTTCACACATGCATTGAAAAGGAAAGCATGCATTTAAAATGATGTTTTTAAGGAATGGTGCAAATAATTCTCTATATGAGAATGAGAAGTCACCTGGTAAAAGAGGTGTATAATGCGGGAAAATCAAAAGTCATGCGTGTAGGAGACCATGCAGGTGCCAAGAGGAAAAGAGGTTCCCCTTGATGAGGCCAAGTCGGAGAAAGCCAACATATTTAACCATGCTATGTGAGATATTCCCTACGCTAGCGTACCCACACACGAAGGTTCATGTCAGGAATGGAAAGGAAGCATTCGCATATTCAATGTTTATTAAAAGGTTTCTATTTCATTGGTAGTTGATCACTTATTAAGTGTCTCCTATTAAATGGAGAAAAATGCATTTACGAATGGTTTATATAAATGATTTCCAAGAATGGTTTACGAAAATATTTCTATTCAATTGGTAGTTGATCACATGATAAGTATCTTTTATCGAATGGAGAAAAATGCATTTAAATAAAAGAAAAATGCTTGCTTATTGAGTTTCGACTTATGTTTTATTTTCCCAACCTCAGACAAATGTTAGTAGATTTTTGTATGAATAGATTCCCTAATGAGATATGATGAAAAAGGATATAGGTTGTGTGAAATTATGAAGTTATGAATAATATAAGAAGTTGATGATTTATGATGATATGGATAAGTTCATTATGAATGATGATGAGTATATGTTTATATGATGAAAGAAAAAGAAAGAAATGGAAAAAACTTTGGACGAGATCCAATTAAGAACCCTCCGTGTGATCAGGGCTGAGTCACGTTTACCAATCAACAAGATCTTGAAGTAAGGACTATGTGGACGCCTCGGTTGAGGGTGCCACAACTCCAGTTTGCGACTTCAAATGCATCTAAGGTTGACTCCAACTGCAACTTGAATTGCATCATGGTTCAATCATAACATCCACCATAACCTTTGTATGAGGTTTAACCACTCGACTATGTACTCAATAATAAAAATTGAAAACTGATAATCAATAACATATTTTGTGGGCATGTTTATATCAATTTGGTGGGTAATAATTTGAGTATAGTGTGAAATTTGATTTAAAATGTTCATTTGCAACATTTAGGTATTAAATATTAATTTCAAGTGATTTAAATAATTTTTGCGATCTGTTGGCTTGAAAGTTTATTTATTTCCTTAATTTTTCTTGCCACAAAATCAAATGTGTTTGATATTAAAAGTAATTATTATAAGAATTGAGCTTCAAATTATTTTATTTTATTTTATTAGCCACATGATCAATTATTAATTTAAAATATTTATTTTATGCAGGAAAATAAATTTTAGCAAGTGGGCCTCATAAGATCACATCCAAAGGTTCCGAGACATTTAGCAGCATGAAGAATTCAACAACCATTAAATCGACATCCCAAAAATCTCCACTACCCTTAGCATTGTTCAAGATCGTCCAAAGCATCTGGAAAATCTCCATACCATCCAAGCTATACACGAATCAGCAACCGTCCAAATCTGTTTGTTCCCAGTTACATTCAAAATTTTCCGGCTGTACAATAATAAAAAAATCCCAACCGCCCAAGTTATTCATCCAGATTAGCCATATGATCTTAGCCATTCGATATTTCAAATGCATCCATACTGTTTAGATTTTCAGCAGCATTAAAAAATCCACTTAGGAAAACCCAAGCAATGGACCTTCCAAATTGTCTCTCAAGTCATGTGTCCACAACAAGATCCAAGTCATCGATCATATTTTCTTGCAGAGGTCTAGGCTATCCACGGAAATTCAAGTTGGCTAGGTGGAGAATTTCTAACATAATCTAATTTGTGGTAGAAACCATGCACAATGAGCATGATTGCAAAATCAAAGCAATGCGATTGTAGCACTTATAAATAGTTGTTGTAGTAGTGAGAACTCGGGGAGAGAAAAAGAATAGCATATTTTTACACACAAAATTCAAAGAATGAGAGAGCAAGGGTTGGAGAGGAGGTAAGGAGCACAAGGCAAGAGGTGGAGTGGCGAGTTGCTTGGGACAACCAACACACCATTGGGCTTTTAACCAATAACCTTTTCTTCCTTCTTTCCTTTTTATTTTAATTATCTTGTTTCAAATGACTTTTAATTTTTTTTTTTTGGATTTAAACATGCTTGATTAAACCCTAAATCTAAGATTTAGTATGTAGCATGCATACAATGTAGCAAGGTGTGTGATTTTGATTTATTTATGATGGATATTATTGTTATTTTAATATTTTGTGATTTTAATGCTTCCTTAGTGCTGGGCCCGTACTTTGGTAAGATTCTTGCAAAGTCGCATGTGAAACCTACACCCTAGGTACTCCCATTCTTACTTTCAAACTTTCTATCTACGTCTAAATTCTATTTTCTCTTTCTATCTTTTTCTATCTTCAATGCCATTTTATTCACTTTATTCTCTTAATATTCAATAAGAAAGCATTTAAAACAAAGTTTTAAGTTCCAAATTCCCTGTGGATTGATAATTTATATAGTACAATGTATGACCTATGCACTTACGGTTGGATTGTGAACAAAAATCAAGTTTAGAATTAACAAAAAATAAAAGAAAAAAGAAAAAAAACTCTACTCTTAAAGCTTTTTTTCACTTCTAAGCTTGAAACCTTCACTATGTAGCACTCAAACCCTTCCATAACCTCTAAGATGCCTCTAATTCATGGTAGGAATTCTTCTTTTGTAGGTAAGGGTTTAGCATTACATGCTACTTTGAACAGAGAGAGTTTGCACATAGAATTGCATAATCAAGTGTTTGTAATCTTACCACAAGTGCACATGTAGTAGATATATAAATTATCGATCCTTAGGGAATTCAGGACTATAAACTTTGCTTTTAAATGGTTTCGTGTCAAATATAAAGATAATAAAGTAAATAAAATATAATAAAAAGTGAAAAAGTGGGAAGAGAAAATAAAATTGAAAATTAGAACGAGTAGTAGAAGATAAACAAGCAAGAACCTAGGCTCTAGGGTTTCACATGTGTCTTTTGCAATGAATAATGGTACAATTATTTAATCTGGATATTGTTTGTTAAAGGAGAATAAACCCTAATTTATCCTCACCTTCCCTCGAAACCTACAAACCGTACCCTAATTTTTCTTAACCACTTATTCTCATAAGATTAAATTATTTAGAATCTGTTAAGTTCTGTGACTTGTTTATGAAATTTCTTAAGGTCATCATTCATATTCTTATGGTCTTATATTTTCAGGTTTAATATCTTGATTATCATATGTTAGACTACCACCTCTCAGTTCCATCACCTAATATATGGAATCATGCCAAAGTACAGGCCTATGTACAAAGCAAGTATTAAAATTATAAGATATTAAATTAATAATAATATTCATCACAAATAAATTAAAAACACACACACACCACGCTACATTGTACGCATGCTACATCCTAAACCCTAGATTAGGGGCTTAGCCTAGCATTTTTAAGTCTACAATAAAATTAAAATTCAAAACTATTTTAGACAAGGAAATTAAAATTAACAAGGAAAAGAGATAGAAAAGACTATTAGTTTGAAGCCCCGATGGTATGTTGGTCGCTCCACTCAACTTGTTAGTCCCCCTCTGGCCCATGTTCTCCACCTCTTCTTCACCTCGTTGCTCTCTCTCTCTCTCTATTTTTTGCGTAACTTTTGTGTTGGAAATTCTCCCAAAATTCTCTGCTGTAATTTCTCTCGTGATTCTCCTTAGAGGCTTGTAGTGTCAACTTTTTATAAGAGGTTAACAACTTTAATTGTGGTTACGTAATCCCAGGATCACAATCCTATGCACATGGGTGCACTTAGGTTCAATGCAGCTAGGTGCATTAACCTATTTTTTATTTTTAAAATTTTTTTTATACAAGTGTTAATCTAAGTGTACTTAATATGTGTATCAATTTTTACCATTTTTGGAGTAGTTTTGAAATTTATTATTGATTTTTGAAAATCGGTGGCATTTTAGGTAATTTATCAAAATACTCCAAAAATGGTAAAAATTAATACACATGTTAAGTACACTTAGATTAACACTTGTATAAAAAAATTTCAAAAAAAAAGGTTAAAATAGGTTTAAGCCACCTGACTGCATTGAAGCTAAGTGCACATGAGTGCACAGGATCGCTATTAGTAATCCCAATCTTCTGCAATAAGTCCCTTACGGACGAGGATTGCGCAATTTCAATGGTTGGTTGCTAATTTAGTAATTGTGCATTATTCCTCAATTGAGTCGTAGATTCTAAATATAAAACATGCTTACTAACGTAAAATGGATGATGGACCCACATATGCTTTAGACGCAAGTGATATGAATGGTGGGCTCTTCAGCTTGAATTTGCAAATCTGGATAAAATATTATTTAAATGATTAATACACCAAACAAACTTGTATCCAAAAATAATTTGAACCCCAATTATTGAAATAGTTTTATCAAACACAATTTATTTCATTACAATAAAAACTGTAATTTCAAGCTGAAAGATCTCAAAAATTATTTAAATAACTTGAAATTAATATTTAATACCCAAATATGATAAATATACATTTTAAACTAAATTTCACATTAAACTCAAATAATTACCTACCGAATTGGTATAAAATGCCGCAAAATATATATTGATTACCGATTATCAAATACCCCTATACTTGAACTTTTGCTTGTCCTCAAGCAAATGCAAAGGAATTCAAGAATCGGTCAAAAAATTTCCAATTGATTTTTCAAAAACTTTAAGCAAAAAGTAAAAATAAATGTTTAGCAAATCATAAAAAATAAGTGAGTGTATTAAACGAAAAATTTTGAAACATGACATTCATTAAAAATCTTAGTCAAAAATTTCTTCTCACTTGACTAATACTGTACACTCTGTCACCTATTTTTCTTTCAATTGTTAAGAGTTCAAAAACTCTCATAATAAACTCTTAATTATCAGGTATCCTCTCTTTTTATCTGGTTATTCAATACACACATTCAACAATTTAAGTGATGGTAATAACACTGTAAAATATCAGTCAAATTACTTTATATATATCTCATCATATTCTTGTATATAAATTTTTCCTACCAACTCAATCAGCCAATTCATAAGATCATAAGGACTTAGTTGGACAACAGTTAGGTTTAGCCCAAGAACTAAATTTTCAAAAATTGAACCATCTCCACTTGATTTGAGCCTTATTTTACAATATAAAATAGTGTTACCCTCACACTTAGTGCTTTTATCATCTTTTTTTTTTTCAAAACCTATTCTTATCGTTGGTTTAATAGGAATATATCTTTTTAAAATCAAGGGTGTGTTTGGGAATGGATAAAAGTTTTGGTGAAAAGTTTTGAAGAATAAAAGTTGTCAAATGATGTGATATGATAGGGATAAGGATGAAGAGTAAAGATGATAAAGTTAAAATAGATAGATTAGTTGCATAGGTAATTGTGTAAAAATGATTGAAAAGTAGGGTGGTTTGTATAGGAAGATGTAAAAAATTATTAAAAAAAAGAAGAGTTGTAAAGAATGAAAAGTTTTTAGACTGAAAAGTTTTTGGTGAAAACTTTTCGTCATTACCAAACACCCCCCAAGTCTAGCAATAATTCCCCTCACCATATTTCAGGTTATCTAAGAAACTCTTTTTTTTATAAATAACTTTCCTCACCATATTTCAAGATATCTAGGAAGTCATTTTCATTATTTACACAAGCCAAGAGGTCAAACCTTATTCCCTTTTTACCTTTCAACTTAAAATTCAATTTCAATGTTGGTTCAATTAAATGAGAATTGAGGTTTAGAAAAAGCGAATTTTAATTTAGGCTCAATAGGGGTAAACAACAATTATACTCTCAAAGCTAGCTTAATCAGGATAAAAAGCCTTAATCATATCCATTAACAGGTTAAATTGAGTTTTAGCTCTGCAAATTCTTCAACAAGAATAAGATTTTCATGTATATGAAAAGAACCAACCTTTCAAAATAGTTAATTATGTGTATTAGAAAAAACCTTTCATAAATTAGAGATGATTATTCTAATTTTGAAATAAAATAGAATTGGTTCTTTGGTATATCAATTTCGTCAAGTACATGCTCAAAAACAAATTTAACGTCTCATAAGGGTTTAGTTCTTTGGTATATCAATTTTGAAATTCCAAGTATGGTTTGCTTGCCAAACTTACAAGAGTTCAAAGTGGGTCTCAAAAAATTTTTTTTTTCAAACTGTGACAAAAATTATAATCATCAGGGTAGTGAAAAAATAGTCAAAGAAAATTAATGCAATGCATTCACCCCCACACTTGAAACTAACATTATCCTCAATGCAAATCATATCATAGAAAAGATATATCAAAATTAGACTAGTAATTTTAAGGAATGTGAGATATTGACTTCTTTGTTATATCGAGTTGAACCAAATTTTCGTCCTACGGTGCTTACTGTCGAGGTAGGCTCTGAAAAGCAACCAATAAAACTCTAAATTAAAAAAGTATTAAAATTCTAAAATAAAAGAAACTAAAAGAAAAAGAAAACTAAAACTTCCTAGAAGAAAAAGGAAAAAAGTTTGGGTTACCTCTTGAGAAGCACTTGATTTAAAGTCCTCAAGCCAACTTCTGATTCTCAGTTGGGTGGTGTGATTTTAAAGGAGTAGATGACTCCTATTAGAATTTAATCCCCTATGAAGTAGGGCTTCAGTTGTTGCCCATTGACTTTGAATGCTCTAGTCTTCTCGCTCCAAATTTCAATAGCTCCGTGAGGAAATACATGTAATACCTTAAAAGGTCTCGACTTCAATTTACCTAGAAATAATTTTAAATGAGGGTTAAATAGCAAAACCAAGTCATTTTCTTTGATTACTTTCTGTCGGATGTATTTATCATGCCAAAATTTTGTCTTTTCCTTGTACATCCTTGGATTCTCATAAGCATCAAGTCGAATCTCCTCGAGTTCATTAAGTTGTAGCAGAAGCTTTTCTCTAGTAGATTTCAGATCAATATTTAAAAACTTGATTACCTAGTATGCTTTGTTGTCCAGTTCAACATGCAGATGGTAGGATATTCCATAAACAAGTCGGAAAGGTGTTGTCCCAATTAGCATTGTGAAAGCAATGAGGTATGCCCAAAGAGCAACGTCAAGTTGCCTTGGCCAATCTTGTCGTGACTGGGATACCGTCTTCTCAAGTATGTGTTTAATCTTGCAATTCAAGACTTCAACTTGGGCAATTGTTTGTGGGTGGTATGGTGTGGCAAATTTTTGTATCTACCCATATTTCTTGTGCAGTTGCTCCATTTGCTTATTGCAGAAGTGGTTTCCTCCATCGCTTTTGTGGAACTCAAAAATTTGGAGATTTAAACAATCTCATTAAATGAATTAATTAAGTTATATAGACCCTAATATGAATAATTAACCCTAAGTGGTTGAAAATTTTTTAAAAAATCCATAACTTGTAAAATACAAGTCGGATTAACGTGAAATTTGGAAGGTAGGTTTATTTTAATATATTCTACCCAATGGGAGGATTAAAATTATAAATTTAAGTATTATTAAGGATGGTTAAGTAAGAAGTGAAATTAGGGTTAAATTCTAAATAGAAAGTGGGTAGAGAATGTTGACATGGCAAAAAAATTTATTAATTTCCATATCATTTTGGAAATTCAAAAATATTATTAAATCAAAAAATTCTGAGGAAATTCATATCGGGCAATGTTGAAGTCCGATTAAGATGAAATTTTAAGGGTAACTTGATCATGAGGTAACTTATATGATCAATGGTGAAAATTTTAAAATCTTGAGTAAAATTACTATTATTATAATTATTTGATGAACTAACTTCAAAATTCAATAACTCAATCTATATTGATTATTTTAAGCTCCAAATTTTTATGGATGATTATGATAATATGCTTTATAATATAGTCCATTTAATATTATCAAAACCTAGTGCATTATGCTTACTTACATGTGGTTAATTAATGGTTAATTTCAATTATTCATAAAAAAATTAAAAATTAACAAAAGTCAAGTGACCTTGAGAATTTCTGAGTAAACTATAGGGTAAATTTGAAAATTGTTACCCTCCATTTTAGGTTGAAATTGCAAAGGAAAATTTGAAAAATAAATGCCTATATAATGAGGCAGTGAGGATGTGCAATGAGCTGCAGTTGGAGAAAAAATAAAAAAAAATACAAAGGGTAGTGGCTAGAACGAGACAAGGGGAGGAAAATCAAGAAAGAAAAGGGAATTTCAAGTTCTCAAAGGAGGGATTACCAATTAATCAAGTAAGTATATGTTAATTTTGATTTCATACTTCAAATCTGGAAGTTATATGATGTTATAAACTAAAATATAAAACAAGTAGTAAATGAAGGATTTTCACCATGAAAATTTTTTTACAAGCTCATTATATGATTATTAAGGGACGACCAAAATTTCAAATTGAAATATTAAGCAGGTATTAAATTAAAAATCTGAGAAGACCAGCCTAAATAGGGTAGAACGGATGACAGGATCAGCTGTAGTAAATGATTTTTAATAATTTTTGTAGAAGGATTTTTTATATGAAATTTTTATATGATGTATATCCATCACGAAGATAACTCAAAAAAAAATTAAAATTTATTTTTGGGTGATATTAGTATGGGCTGACCCTAAACTCACAACACTGTCCAACACCGTGAAAATGCCGAAATAAATATATCATGTTAATATTTCATGATGAAATATTTATGAAGGTTAATTCATCTATTTATTGATGTGTGATAGAAATTTCAAAATTAAATACTTGGATTTGATTATAAATCAATATTTACGGATATCAATATGCCTGATTTCAACATATGTGGGTAGTTTGAGAAAAAAAATCAAAAAGAAATATGAAACCTTTGTAGAAATGTTCCAAATTGATATATATGTTAGGCAAGGGTGTAATAAAGGATTAAGAACATCAAAGGTGATTTATAATTGATGTTATTACATGTATATGACATTAATGTATAAATAAGAAGTAGAACTTAGTGAAAATAAGAAGAAAATGGCTGTTTTGGAATTTAATAATAAGCTCCAAAATTTTTAATGAAATTTATTTTCATTATAATGTGTAAACAAGGTTTACAAAAGAGGTACAAATTTATGATCACTAGGTGAGTGATTAAGTACCTACGATGTGATTTTAGAAAACATAGATAAAGGTAAAATGTAATATATACGGCTATTTGGGGAAAATTGCAAAATTGCAGAAAAATTTAGAACAAAATTATTGCCCTTACCCTTAGGCAAATGTCTTGAGAGATTTTCTCAAATAATATGTCAATTATAGGAATTATATGCTAAGTATAAAATGCTAAAATCCAAAATGTTGGGTTTAGCTAAATGTTACAAATCCTAAGTAGGATTTGAAAAATCAACTCTCAAATAAGGAAGGAATGGGTAAACCATGAAAAACATTAAGTGATACATGGATGTAGAGGTGGAAAAAACACCTAATTCAAAGAATAAGTGGTTTAAAGTTAACTCCATATGAAACCGCCTAAATTGGAAAACTTTAGGTATGCAAGTCATTGTGAATTATATATGATCAAAAATCATGTTTACTTGTCTAGGGAAAGGCAATGAGGAAAGTTGAGGAAAAGAGTTGATCGTCGTAAGGTAAACAAACAAACTTTCGAAAATATTGATTTTCTCCTTTGTGTTGAAATGATTAAAAATATATATATTCTTATGTTGATGTTTTTATGAGTTTCTTACAAGTGGGCAAGCACAAGTTTAGAAAATGATAGCTTAAATAAAATATCTTAAGGATTGCTTCATAGAAAGCAAGCAATAATTCTTAAAATAATTACTTTATTACAAGTGTTGCCAAGATTGTAAATGTTTTCTTTTAATGATTTTAAGAGTTTACTTACAGGTAAGCAAGCTCTTCAAAATATTGTTTCAAAGGAGTTTTATAAAATTTATAAACTTTCTTTAATAAGTTAGTTTTATAGTTGCTTACAAGATAAGCAAGTGAATTTTCAAGCATAATGTTTATATTCAAGTATTAAAATTACTTGATCATGTTTATATTAATGATGTGGAGAATTGCTTATAGAGTAAGCAAGCTCATTTCTTGAAAATATGATGTGGATTTTAAGATAGTTTTAATATAAGCAAATTCATAAAAGTGTGGTTTACAAAGAGTTTTATCTTGAAAGAGTTTGACTCTTTCATAAAATGATATTAAAAAAAAAACCATTTAAAAAACAAGGAGTTTTATTGAAAAATGTAATTCTTTACAAATGGTTTTTAGAAATAAATAGATGTTTTAAAATGGTTTCCATTAAATGTTATAAATTGAATTTATGTACGTGTTTTGAGATTTGTGTAGGTGTTTTGAAATAATCTATCAAGGCGCTTTACAACTCTTAGAGTTGTAAAACTTTGAATATGCTTTACTCTGATGTTCTAAAAAGATTTAAGGGTGACCAGTCCTACAAAATGATTTAGTGAATTTTATGTTTAAGTAATGATCAAATGATTATGCAAACTTCTCTATATATAAGAGTAACAAGAAAGTGACGTGGACAAGACAGATAATGCCATTACAATGGATGGAAGTGAGTTGCATATGTTTTGCTCATAAAAATGTTATTAAGAAAGTTTTGTCTTCGCGAGTTTTGAATTAGTTCAAAAGCTTCTTAAAATGAGAATTTCAAAAGTTGTTTAGCAAATTATTAAAGTTTTGCAAAATATTTTCTTCTCAAATATTTCAAATGTTTGGTAAAATGGATTTATTAAAATATTTCTAAA
>JAXCLR010000073.1:51668215-51679305 GCA_035584095.1 Annona squamosa
GAAAAAATAATTAAAAAATAGAGTAATTATGAAGAGTGAAAAGTTTTAGATTGAAAATTTTTAGTTGACACTTTTTTTATCCTAAACAAACACACCCTATATATTTATTTTGGCATTTTTCACTATGTTGGACAGTGTTCTGAGTTTAGGTTCAGCCCTAATCATGTGAATTATGGGGCATATGTATACCCATAAAAACCTAATTTTAAAATTTTTCATATAATCCTCAATATATCTTATATATACTATAAACTGTTCAACCCAAAAATCCATGTATAAAAATTATTTTCTACTGCTAATCCTGTCACCCGTTGTACCCTGTTTGTGCTAATATTCTCGGATTTTTAGTTTACAAAATACTTATCCTTTTGAGCTGAAAATTCGGTAGTTCCTTAATCACCCCATAAGAATTCTTTTCAAAAATTTTTAGGCTAAAATTCATCAATTTACTATTCTGTCCATATTTTAGTTTACAACATCATATAATTTCCAGATTTCAAACATAAAATCAAAATAATCATATACTTACTTGATTAAATGATAATCCTTGCTTTGAGCACTTGAAATTACCTTCATTTATTCATGGTTTCTCCCCTTGGATCGTTCCAGCCACTGCCCCTGTGATTTGTTTTCTTTTTGTTTTTCTCCCAAACAGCAATCAGGAAGGTCCGCACTGCCTGCTTATATAAGCATTTATTTTTCAATTTTTCCTTCACAATTTCGACCCAAAATTGAGGGTAAAGTTTTGAAAATTTACCCTAGAGTTTACACAAAAATTTTCATCCACATATTTAATCATTTAATATTTTTTTCAGATTTTTTTCCACAGACTTATCCAGCTTTAGATAAAGCTGTCCACTTGGTGGGGTCCACTTGCATCAGCTGTTGCACAAATTTTTCACACCTAATTTATTTTAATTAATGGATAATTAACTACCCTAGGAAACGAGCTTAATTAGGGGTCAATTTAGCCATTAAAAAATTAATAAAAAATCCAAAAAGCTGCCTCTACCGTAACCTCTCTCTTGCTCCATAATGTTGTCCATTTTGGTGGGGTCCACTTGCAGCAGAATTTGCACGATTTTTCCACCAAATTGTTACTTTAATTAATGAAAATTTAATCCCCTTAATCCATATTTGACTTTGGGCATATATTTTATTAAAAAATATTTTACAAAAATCCACTTAAGAAGCTAGTTTGGACGTCCATTCCATGCCACCTATCTGATGCTCCTTTGAGCTAATCCATTAGCCATTAAATTATGCCATTAAGTACTTGATTTTATCATCATTAGCTTAATCCATGCCTCTTATTGCATAGATCTCATAATTTTAACCGTTTATTTCAAATTTCGTCTCAATCCGACTTTTTTAGCTCAAGTTATGACCATTTGAATTTTTGAATGGTAATGATTAATTTTCACCCTAGTTTCATTCTTATTTTAATAATATAACCTTTTCATATAATTAAGCACAATATTATGTGCTTACCTTTCAATTTTCATCTTAATCCGCCTTCCCGGCTTCAAGTTACGCATTTTCTAGCATTTGCCTTTTTTAATCCATAATTAAGATCAAAATCTCCATTAGTTAAACCATAATACATGAGGTAATTATCCTCAATATATTCACATTTTCTAATCTTTATTAAGCCTCTTTAATCACATTGACCCATATCGGCTTTCATTGATCATTGATTATCATTTGTCCTAATTGCGATAAATCATCAATATTGCAAAGGAAATCATTCATAATTCATCTAAATTATTCATGACCCATATTTATACGCCGATTGCATATAAATAAACCTTACTTGGGTCCAAGTTTCACAAGCTACCCCTTATTGTTGTTGTGGTTGCTATAGAGCCACACTGAGGCTCTAATCTTCAAAGGTCATATGAAATCTGTGGGTCTTAGTTCCTTGTTCATGGTATCATCCTTGTCCCGCAGTTCATCCTCTTCCTCTTCCTTAAGGAGCACTAGCTGTCTTACTTGGAAACATGTTTGTTGAGGCATATGGGGTTATCAATACCACCTATTGATTTTAAGACATCATTACCTTTGTTATTCTTGTTATAGTGCTATTGGTTGGTATCAGATCGTAATATTTAGCTTCAGATTAAATGCTTACGTTGTTGTCAATGGCTTATGATAAGCGAAAATTCTCTTTTCCTCGTTGTCCTTATAATTTGAAACATTGGTATACTGTTGATGCCACTATGCTTTTGCTATGCAACCATGTAAGAAATGCTTCTCTGCAATTTAGAATAAATTCAAAATAAAATATTAAAAAAATCAAAATGCTCTAGATGTTTTTATGGATATAACATAATGAGGAATGATCCTATTAGCCCAAGCTAAGTAAATGCCCTACTTAGCCTACCTCAAAAATTCTATTTAAAACAAATTCTTTTCTGCATACCTTGTTTATCTATGTGTATTTAATACATAAATCAAGTTTTACCCTTTTTGGATATGTGTATACATTTTTTTTAGATTTTTAAAAATAAGGGTATTTTAAATATATATATATACTCAAATGTTTAAAAATCTCAAAAAAATAGATAAATATATTCAAAAATAGAATAAGTTGGTTTATTTGTTAAATACACTTAGATAAACAAGTGCATGAAGAAAAAAGTAAAAAAAATATTGTAAATAGGTTTTTAAGGTGGGTTAAGTGAGATATTTACTTAGCCTAGGCTAACGAATCAATCCTCCAACATAATATGTTGATCAAATGATGCTATTCATTTTTAGCATAATGTGATCATGGTGGGCCTTGAAATACCCATTTGATCACTTTCAAATTCTAATTTTGGAAAAATGTAGATTTGAAATAAAATACAAAATAAATAAAAATACTCAATAACATTTCAAAATCAAATTTATATAATATTTATATTATGTTGAGTAATGTTTCAATGCATTAGGGTATAAAACTTAATTTTTTTAATTTTTTTTAAAAAATATTTTTGTAGAAGTGTTAATCTAGGTGTATTTAACTTAGGTATTAAGTTTTACCTTTTTCGGGATGTATAAATAAATTTAAAATTTTTTTAAATAGGAGTATTTTATTCAATTGAAAACGGCCAAAACCTCCCCATATTTTAAAAATAAAAAATGTATATACATCACCAAAAATGATAAAATTTGGTTTATAAATTAAATATATTTCAATTAATAGTTTCATAAAAAAAATTAAAAAATTAAAAATAGGGTTTTGCAGCATAATGCATTGAAACATTACTCTATTATGTATGTTTTATCTTTGATTTAGTTCAAATATGATTCAGGTGGGCAACAAAAATCCACTCACTTAGATTTCATTCAAATTTCTGCTATACATTAGGAAATTTCATATTTGATAAAAATACAAAATAAACATATTTATTTGACAAATTCATGAAATAAATTTCATATGAAAACTTTATTATATGACCTTCAGCATTCCCTAGTTGTATTTTTCAAATTTTGATTGTGGTGGGGCAAAAAAATCTATCCATCAAATCATGCTTTCTATATGATGTCCAAATCAAAAGTTATGTTTTAATTTAACAATATAATTAAGCAAATTTTGAAAAAATGTGGATCAAAATGTTGAAAATTATTATTATTATTGAATTTAATTATTTTAGAATAATTAAACTGGTTAATTAAAAATTATAACAATGTGTTTAATGGTCAAATGATCTAATCGGTGGATCAAGCTAAAATTATTTAAACTATTTGATATATAAATTGGTAATTTATGCTAGCTTAGGGAATGTAATGATAGTTAGGACTTGGTTTTGATTATCTATGCTATTTGTCGTGTGAATTTTAGATTTAGTTGCATTATGTAGGCTTAAGAGTAGGGTGTACTACAATTTGCATGATAAAAAGTGAATTGTTGTTAAAGAACTTTGATCTTTGTTGATTATTTTTAGGTGATACTTGAGACATTGTGTGGCACCCCCAACCCGAGCATCACATCCTGAGCCTTACCTTGAGATCGGTATTAACTGGTAAACGTGATCAGGATTGTTGCCCTGTCACACAATGGGTTTTTACTGGACAATTCTCCAGTTTTATTATATCTTCATAAGAATCTATTTTCTCTTAATTAAATCTTAGGTATTGACTAAATCATTTCAATCCATTCAACACCCAATGAAGCATGTAAATCAAAATATTTCAACATCTTCCTGAATCAGATGTCACTACATGTTAAAATCAAAGTTGTCCATAGGAAAACAACAACTTAATTACATTCATTCAGCATAAGTTCTACTACAACATCACGACTGCAAAAGTTTTTCTCCTGCTTAAATATATTTCATTTTGCTCCTCTACCGAGTCTCTCCATTCACCTGTCTACGGGTTTGGAAAATAAAAACGTGAGTTGAACACTCAATAAGGAAGCATTATTTATGTATGTTTTCAGGAAAAGTATTTTGCAAGAATTAGCATTTTCTAAAGGCATTTCTCTCCATTTAGTAAACACACTTATCAAGTGATCAACTACCCGCGGAGCAGAAATCTTTTCATTTTAATCTCAAAATTCGAGATTATTAATTCAGCAATGTGTTTCATGTTTTTCCATGATATTTTATCATATTTTTGCATTTTAATATCTCACATATTGCATCCCTCATTAAATCATATGTTTTGCTTCACATATGTGCATCTAACCACGTTTAATTCATACTTTTCTTAAAATTTTTAAAATAAAAAATCTCATCCACTAATTCAGCAAGTTTATTCACTTCATTTAACACCTAATTATGGCATTTTTAAGAATTTTTTATTCATAATTCTTGAATTTACAAAAACAACCATTTTAACATCAAATTTTCACGCTTTATACGCCTCTCTTGATACTCTAATATAAACGGATTTTCATCAATTTAATTCCAGAAATTCCTCCCAATTTCATACCCTAAATTTAATGTATTTTCACATATTTAAGATCCATATATAAGTTATTTGCAAACAGAAACATTTTTCACTTATATAGGGTACCCGTTTACACCATTTGGACATCCACTTCACACACCCATAATAATCCGAATTTGGGCAGTTTATGTAATGCCCTTATTCACGTCCAAAGTGTCCTAAATTTAGGTCATTTTACCCTATATTTCATTCAAAATTTATTTGAATCATTTCCTTTATCATTTTCATCATTTATATATGAATTTCGGGTCTTAGACAATACCGTAACTAACTTACATTCTATATTTCACAACACATGCTAAATTTCATATATAATCAACACCAAATCATGATTTATTATGTGAATACATTCACTAAACTAAACAGCAACTTAAAACAAAATTTCAGCATGGTTAAGCTAGAGTACAAGCTTAGACAAAACACAAATCACTTCCTACATACTCTTAACTCTTAACTATATCATTTGCTATAAACTTCCATTAAATTTTCTAATGAAAAGTATCATAACTCTTCATTAAAGTTCCCTTATAAAACACATGCATAGCTCATAAATTAACTTAGAAAAACTACATTAGAAACACTTTAACTTAAACCATCTACTTACTTGTGTTGTGCTACTTCACTTCTCCTTCTCAAGCAAGCTCCTTCTTCTCAATTCCTCCTTTTCTTTCTTCAGTTCTTCACTTAATTGAGGGAAATGAAAATGATGGGAAAAGGGGTCATGAGCTGCTGTTAGGATGGGAGCTCAAAAATTTCTAAATTTTTTTTCTAAGTGCTAACCCCATACTTGGACGTCCCCCTTACCTTTATGCATTGAGCTAGAAATTTCCAGCAAATGGGCCCCACATGCCACATCATCCATGAAAATTCAAATGCATTCTTATCCCCTTGGCTGACATGGCAGCTTGTGGGACACTAAAATTATTTTTTTCTTAATTATAATTCCATTAATTATCCATTGCATTTAATTAACACTAATCTATCCATCTATTGCACGTCCACCATCAGCTGCCCTTCTCAATTTTTTTCAATGAATTTTGAAACAAATAAATGCATATTTATATTCCCTACTACCTAGTCTATTTATCCATGCATTTTATAATTTTTAGAAAATATAAAAAGTCACTTTTCATGCCATTTGATCAGACACTATTTGCTATCCATTTATGGATGCCTGCACACGTCCCAACTTTGCTGCAGATTGTCACATCAAAATTAATTTTTTCTTAGCTTTAATAATCACTCATTTAATTATCTAGTAGTGTAGGACAATTAGGGTCAATTGAGGTTAATAAAAAAGTTATAAATAATGCATTGAGTTTTCAAACCCTCCATATCAACCAAAGAGCATGTTGTTGTCCACTTTTTTATTTTTTATTTATCAATCCAAATCAGCAACTATTAAATCTGAATTTAACTTTAATTTAATGCCAAATTATCTACATTAACTCATTGTTAAATTTGGGTATACATTATATTATAAAATTATTTAATAAAATGCCAATATATAACTGTTTGCACGTCCCTGCTACCACCTCCACCATTCTCCTTTTTGACCCATTTAATTATGCATTAAATCATGAGATAATTGCTGGGATTTTCTTATTTTTGATAATTTAAATAATACCCTATAATTTACCCTCTCTTGACACCTCAAATTTATCTTTTTCTATTTATTTATTTTATTCTATTTCATCATAAATGCTATTTATTTTATGATTTTGAAAAGTTAAATTTCTCATGCTAATTTCGTGCAAACTTAATCCCTTAATTATTTGCATGTAAAAATCCTTTCAAAACCTTGATTTTATAATTTTATCTGTTCATTTCAAATTTCATCTTAATCCGATCTTTCTAGCCCAAGTTATGGTCATTTTAAGCTTTGAACAGTGATGATCGATTTTCATCAAAATTTTCATAATCTAATTTTTCCATGAGATTAAGCATGCAATTATGTGCTTTCCCGTCAAATTTCACCTCGATCCTATTTAAGGTCACCAAGTTATGAATTTTTCAATATTTTCTCAACTTGTCTCCATAATTAACCTCCTAATAGCCATTGATCACATTAAAAAATGAAATCAAATTTTTCATAGCATACTAATTATTTATTCATACTCAATATGACATTTCAATCATAATAACCCGTATTATCTTCAATTTATAAATTTAAACAACCATTCACATATATATCCTAGCTACAAAAATCTTAAAAATTGCAAATAGCTCAATATAAATACATCATTCATACATAGTTCATCTAATATTATTTGCATGACTTCTATGCAAGCTAGGGTTTCACACATTGGAGTGGAATGAGATTAGAGACAAAAGCTAAGAACCAAGAATTGCATAAATTAAGCAAAATAGCAAAAGATATAGATAGCAACTGGGCGTCGCAACACTAGGAACCTACATAGTCAAAATTTATGATATTTTATGATTCGAGTTGCTATGTAGCCTATGAGATAAAAGGGGTTTTAGAATACATTTGGAGTGACTTTTAGAGGCCCTAAAAGAAGATTGGAGGCACAAAAGTGTGAAAAAAAGAGAGAAGATTGGACTTTTGGATGAGGAGTTTTCTATAAGTCTATTTTATTACCTATTTTTTTCATCTTTTTCATTGAACACTTATGGATTGTAATAAAGATATTATTTTTTGTAGATTTTCTTTTTTAGCATGCATTAATTTTCCTTTCTAGGGTAGATTTTTGGCATTTGGTCCCTTAATTACGCATATTTATTTTTTAGCCCACGAGTTCCATATATTTGCTTTTTAGGCCTTGTAAGTTTTCCTATTTGCATTTTTATCCCTACCATTAATGACGTTTTGTTAACTATATATATAGTCAACTCATACTCATGAGTCGACTCATAACCTTATTATTAACCGCATAAATGAGTCGACTTATGCTCATGAGTTAACTCATATATGCAGTTAACAATATGTCACTAATTGATATAAAAAATAGTATGTCATTAATGGCTGGGTTAATAATGTAAATTTACAAGTCTAAAAAGTAAATACATGAAACTTGTGGGCTAGAAAGCAAATACACATTTTTAGAGGGACCAAAATGCAAAAAAACCCTTTTAGGGGTTATAATGAATCTTGACATAGAGGTTTGATTTTATTAAGAATGTATTTTGGAAACTAATAAAACTTTTGGATAAAAAAATTTTAACGTAAAAGTTTTTGACATGAGATAAAATAATGTGCTATAATAGGAGTAATCATAAGGAATAAAGATAATAAAATTAAAATAAGGTTAGTTGTATAGGTATTTGTGCAGAAATAATTTAAAAATATGGTAGTTGTATTGAAAGATGTGAAAAATAATTAAGAAATAGAGTAGTTATAGAAAGTGAAAGGTTTTAAATTGAAAACTTTTAATTTGAAAAGTTTTTGTTATATGCAAACACACCCTATATATGCTTTCTTTAATTAATTCCCTTTGGTTTGGATTATTTATTTAATTGGTTGTTAACACTTCTAATAACTGGATCCCCTATTAGATAATTATGAAAATTATGTGTGATGCTTGAAAGGGATAACATACAATTAGACCAAGATTAAATAACATGAGTTTGAGATGCTACATTACGGGTGAAATTTCATCTTATCTAAAAGGGTTGATTTAGTTGTTAGTGAGGATAGAAATATACTCTCTTACCTCATATAATCATACTTGGGTTTTGGTATTAATGCTGCAATCTAGTTTAATTCTTATAAAAATATCGGGAATCACATTAGGTTGTTAGGTTTATATAAATACGAGAATGTGGTAGATTAATAAATCAACCATAAATAGTTAATTAAGAGAGCTACTTGAATTTTACCTATAAAGTGTCAAGAGAAATCATAATCCTACTTTTATCTATCTTGAAACTTAAAGTTCTTAGCATCCGTTGTTTTTAATTTCACTTTATTATGATCTCAATTTTAGCATAATTTTCATAACAAATTGAACTACGTCAAAATAAAAGTTAGATTATTTAAGTTGATTTTGATAATGAAATTTGACAACTACTTGGGGGAATGATACTCTACTCTTATGTTACTTATGGACCATGTGAGCTTACATTAAAAAATAATCTGTGAAACCCTAACCTAAGTAAGATTTAATGTGTGCATTGAACATATACATGTGACTTATATTGATTAAATGGAATTTTTGGATGATTTTAGGATTTCATGATATGTTGCAATTAGGGTTTAACTAAGAAGGGTGATTAAAGGTTTAATCGTTGGAGCCCATTATGAGTCAAGGTGACAAAAGGAGAATAATGAGGATTAAAACATGCTAATGTGGTATGAATGTTTAGTTTAATTTTCATGATTTAATTAATGGAGATTAAAATGGAAATTATGGAATTCTGTTGGAAAATCATAGAAAATTCATAACTCAACGCCTGTAAGGAGGATTCAAGTGAAATTTAAGATGAAAGTTGATGATGTTGGGCTTGATATTATGAGATTATTGGATTATGAAAATCCTTAATGAATTGGATTAATGATTTATTGATCCTATTTCAATTTTAACCGCTAACTTTAAACGGCTATAACGGAAGCTAGGAAAGTCGGATTAAGGTGAAATTTGAAATGGTTGAATGAAATTATGAGATAAAAATTTTAGATGTCTTGGATTAAGCTTAAAATGTTTGAAAAATGTCTGCATTGGAAAAGGTGTATACCGTTAACTTTTACATCTCAAGAGTACCATGCATTGAAGTCAAAAGGTGTATGAATTGAATGCAATCTTTAATGGTCCAAATAGTTGTCAAATGCAGGTGAAATGCAGATTATTTAATGATTAAAAATGTGGAAAAAGTCGTGGTTTATGCTGCTGAAATTAATGAGCTAGAGGTGAGCTCAAAGGGAGCTAGGCAAGGCGGCAATGCACGGACATTCCAAGCAGTTACTGTTTGGATTTTTGTGAATTTTTATTTTATAAATAATGCGCATGAATAGCTAACATGTTGGGATGTATAAATAATTATTTAATTATGTGGAAAAAATTCAAAAAAATTCGTGAACAGTAGCTGCCATTGAAGGTGGAAAAAATGGACAACTTGTTTGCACATGCGGACATCCCATGTTTGATGCTGCTCCAATAATTTTTATTAATTTTGTAAAACCAAAATAATACATGAATTAAGGGATAATTAGGTGTATAATGTATCCTCAAAATATGGTTATTAAAAATGGGAGACAAATATGAAAATGGGCAACAATGGTGGACGTGCCAAATGGACAGATTTGGACGGCTTGGATTAATGCAGATTTGTGGATTTTTAAAAAATAGCAAAATGTAATCTTAAGTGGCTGTGAGTTCACCAGAATATAAAGGGGATATACATGCATTCAATGGTGTGGAAAATGCCCGGCAAGTGGGGCCCATAGCTGGAGAAAATCCAGCCCCATAAGGAGAGCACGTTCATATATGTTGGAGGATTGGAGATTTTTTCCAAGTGCTGGAAATTCTTCCCCAAGCAACAGCAGCTCACGTCCCCAACATGCCCATCAAGGAGGAAGGAAAATAGGAAAAAAAGAAGGGAAAAAGGAGAGATCACCCATTTAATCAAGTAAGTCTATGATTATTTGATTTTATGCTTCAAATCTGGAAATTATATCATGTTGTCAACTAAAATATGGACGGAATAGTAAATGGATTAATTTTAGCATGAAGATTTTTTAAAAGAATAATTATTGGGTAATTAAGGGAAGACCCAATTTTCAGCTTAAAAGGATAAGTATGTTGCAAATTAAAAATCCGATGTGACAGGATTAGATATATAAAATGATTTTTAATAGTTTTTTTACAAGTATTTTTTAGCTAAAATTTTCACATGATATAGAAGAAATATTGAGGATCATAATAAAAAATTAAAAAGTAAGTTTTTATGGGTTTAAATATACCCCATAAATAACATCATTCAAGCTATCTGGAAATAGATTTTACTGTTTAGCAAGGTAAAAATGCCCAAATAAATATGTAATGTCAATATTTCGCACTGAATTTTTTATGAAAGTTAATTCATGAATTTATTAAGGTATGAAATAAAGTTTACATAAAAAATACTTGATTTGATATTAATTCAAGATTTTGAGATTTCAGTACGCCTGATTTCAGCATATGTGGATAGTTTGA
>JAXCLR010000073.1:51706023-51721652 GCA_035584095.1 Annona squamosa
ATTCCATAATTCATAAATAATCATCAAATACATGTTCAATGCATACATATGGCCTACTTGGGTTAGGGTTTCACAATTGCGAACCAAGTCGCATGTGGAGTAGACTTCGGATGTGACTTTACCCAAATCGCAGGCTGAAGTCGACTTCTGGTGCGACTTCGGTCTTTATATTTTACTACAAGTTCCATCTTAGGTCGACTTGGTCTTGGACCTAACTCAAGTCGCAAGTGAGGTCGACTTCGGGTGTGGCTTCACTATCCATTGTTCATATGTTGGAACTTAGGATTCTTACAAGTGATCTTAATACTTCATTTTTCATTTCTCATCTTGTTCTTCATATCTTATTCTTGGTTTTCTTGTTGTTGTCTTGAAACTTTTCATGATATTCTTCTCTTTGAGGGATTCTCCTTTGTGGCCTTGCTTTATGATGATTGTCCTTCTTGATTTTGATGTCTTAATCTTTAGTATATAGTTTTTCCTTAATAATACTTCAACTTTGAAGGATTCTATCATGGCCATTCCCTCAAGTCGTTTGCCTGGGTTGACTTGAACTTCAACTTCACTCAAGTCGTATTTGAAGTCGACTTGGGTCTACGACTTCACCCAAGTCGCAAGGTGGAGTTGACTTCAATTGTGACTTCGTCTGTCTCTAAGCCCAAATTCAACTCTGGAACTTTTTGTTCATTTGAAGTCGATTTTGGAGTCGACTTGGTCTGCAACTTCACTCAAGTCGCAGGTGGAGTCGACTTCAACTACGACTTCACCTGTCTCCGAGCACAAATTCAACACTAAAAGTTTTTGTGCATTTGAAGTCAATTGTGGAGTCGACTTGGGAATCGACTTCACCTAAGTCGATGGCTAAGTCGACTTGGGACTGCAACTTGGGACTACGACTTGGGTGGAATGGAGGCGACTTGGTTCTATCGACTTCATTTCTATGTTCTTTCGAATTTTCTCCCCTTATCATATTATACTCTTAATCAATCTTAATCATACCCATATCATTTATAACTTTGTAAAATGGTTCCTTTGCTGATGGTTTGGTGAAAATGTCAGCAATTTCGTCCTTAGTTTTAACATCTCTAGTAAATATCATGATTTTTAACACGTTCACAAATGAAATGATGTCTTACATCTATATACTTTGTTTTAGAATGCAACACAGGATTTTTAGTGAAACAGATAGCATTTGTATTATCACATCTAATTGGAATTTCATGATAATTAATGTCATAATCCTTTAGTTGTTGTTTCATCCAAAGTAGTTAGACACAACAAATCCTGGTGGTTATGTATTCGGCTTCCACGGTTGATAGAGCTACATTAATTTATTTTCTTGAAAACCATGGAACCAACATATTTTTAGAAAACTGATATGTTCCACTAGTACTTTTTCTAGCTACTTTGTAACTAGAAAAGTCCGCATCTGAGTAGCCGATTAGATCAAATGTTGACCCCTTTAGATATCATAACCCTAGATTAGTAGTTTTGAATGAATATTTGAAAATTATTTTTACAGCAATTAAATGTGATTCCTTTGGACATGATTAGAATCTTGAACACATGCAAATACTAAACAGAATAGCCAGTCTAGAAGCAGTTAAATATAATAAAGAACCCATCATGCTTCTATACAATTTTTTTCAATAGATTTACCTTTTTCATCCTTGTCAGTCTTGATGGTTGAACTCATTGGCATGTTTGCACATTTGCTGTTTTGCATTCCAAACTTCTTCAACATCTCTTTAACGATTTGGACTGATTTATAAAAATCCCTTCCGCTAGTTGCTTAATTTGCAGTCCAAGGAAGAAGTTCAATTCTTCCATCATGCTCATTTAAATTTACTATGCATAATCTTGGAAAATTATTAGCATAGAGTTTCATTAGTAGCACCAAATATTATATCATCGACATAAATTTGAACAAGTAAAAATTTTTGTCCTTATACTCAATAAATAATGTTGTATCAACTTTTCCTCTTTGAAAGTCATGATCAATAAAAAATTTACTTAACCTTTCATACCAAGCTCATGGAGCTTGTTTGAGTCGATATAAAGCTTTGGTTAATTTGAAACATATTTTGATTAATCATTTTCTTCAAATCCAGGAGGTTGTTCAACATATACTACCTCATTCAAATATCCATTCAAAAATGCGCTTTTCACATGCATTTGAAACAATTTAGAATCCATGTGAATAGCAAAAGCCAATAGGATAGGTATGACTTCTAATCTAGCCACAAGAGCATAGGATTCTTCAAAAACAATTCTCTCTTCTTGGGAGTATCCTTTGGCTACCAATCTAGCCTTGTTTCTAACTACAAGTTCACTTTCATCTAATTTGTTCCTAAAAACCCATTTTGTACCAATAACTGTGCAATCTTTTAGTTTAGGAACTAAGTGTCATATATTATTTCTTTCAAATTGATTTAGCTCTCCTTGCATTGTAATAATTTAATTTTCATCACTAAGAGCTTGATCAATGGAAGTTGGTTTAATTTTCGATGCAAGAAAATTCACCACAAATATTGAGTCTTGACCTTTTGGTTTTTACTCCTTCATAGATATTACCAATAACTATCTCAATTGGATGGTTATTTTTGAATTTCAAATCAGTTTGAGGTTTATAGGAATTGTTACCTTCACTTACCCTTTCCTCCGTAGAATTCTCTTACTTTGTTTTGGCTTCTTCTTGTTTTTCTAGTCGTTCCACCATTGGGTTCCATGATGTCTCATCTGCATCACTCAACTCATCCTCCTTTTTTGGAGTTTGGTTAAACTCATTGAATACAACATGTATTGATTTTTCTTCTATTTAATTTTTCATGTTAAAGACTCTATATGCTTTGCTATTTGATGAATAACCAAGGAATATCGTATCATCACTTTTGGTATCTAATTTTCCAAGTTAGTTTTTTCATTGTTCAACACATAGCATGTACATCCAAAAGTATGGAAATATAATATGTTTGGTTTTTTTCTTTTCCATAGTTCATATGGGGTCTTTTTCAAGATAGCTCTTATGGTAACATAGTTTAATACATGGCATGTCATACTCAAAACTTCAACCCAAAATCTTTTGGACAATTTGCTCTCATTTAGCATAGTTCTAGCCATATCTTGTATTGTCCTATTTTTCCTTTCAACTAACCTATTTTGTTAGGGAGTTCTTGGTGCAGAAACTATGTGGTGAATTCCTTTCTCATTGTAAAATTCTATAAATCATTTATTTTGAAATTCATCGCCATGATCACTTCAAATGGAAATAATTGTGTTTTATTTTTCATTTTGCACCAAATTTGAAAACGTAACAAACATACAGAATGTTTCATCTTTGCTAGCTAAGAGAATCATACATGTAAATCTTGAAAAATTATCAACTATAGCAAATACGTACTTTTTTCCACCAAGAGTTAAAATATCTGATGGCCTATAAAGATCCATATATAATAGTTCAAGTCGCCTAGTTGTTAAAATTTTCTTTTTGGTGGAACATGACATCTTGAGTTGTTTGGATAGTTGACAAGCTTTACAAATTTTGTCTTTGTAATAGTTAAGATTGGGTAACCCTTCCACTAGGCTCTTTTTCCACAAAACCTTAATGTTTGGCATGTTTATATGTCCAACCCTTTATGTCATATCTATGGATCATTTTCAATGGCAATTAGACATTTTCTATCAAGTTCATTAAGACAAACTAAATATACTTTTTCATGTCTTTTGCCACTAAAGACTGTATGATTATCATCAAATACATTGCATATAGATGATTCAGATATAACTTTATATCCTTTATCACACAATTGGCTCATACTCATTAAGTTGTTTTTGAGTCCTTCAACAAATAATACATTCTCAATACATGCATTTTAATTTTATAAATATTTTCTTTACCTTTAATTATACCTTTTTCATTGTTCCCAAATGCAACCATTCCTTCACTACATGGTTTGATCTTGTGGAACAATCATTTTTCTCTCATCTTGTGTCTTGAGCAGCAACTATTCATAAACCACATGTTGTTGGCCTTTGCTTTAAGACACACATCTTCACTGCTTGTGCAATTTTTTGAGATGGTTTGTTCCTCTAAATTTTCTTTTGCAGCAAGGCAAAGGTTGGTAAGTTCCTCCATTGTAGCGATGCAACAAATTCTTGCATAATTTGTAGCTTCATTTTCTTCATTTAATGAGTTGCAAGTTGTGGATGTCTCCTCATGTGAAACCTCAATCTTAGACACGTGTATAAAACCCTAGGGTTGTAAACCTTAGGTAATATATTTAAAAAATATACATTCATGAGTATGAAATATGTGGAAATAGAGGTTAAAATAATTATTTATAAAATTTGGATGAATAGTGCATGTGAATAGTAACATTGGGATTAAGACATGTGATTAAGAGTTAATCACTTGGATTAACTTAATCAAAAAAGACGAAAAGGAGATTTAATCCGTACAGGATGAAATAGCAATTCTTTTTTATATTTTAATCAAATTTTGGATTTTAGTGAAAAATTAAAGAAATATTCATAATTTGCATTCCAAACGTTAGATTTCGATGAAATTTTTTATGAATGGATAAAAATTCATGATGAACATGATGAATGGGTTCAAATGTGATGAAAATTATAAATCAAGGGTCAAGATGAAATGTCAAATGAAGATAAAAAAAGTAACTTATCTTTTTCATTAAAATCCATTTGACTTTTATTAAATATAAATAATTAAAAATAAAAAAATTAAATAAAAAGCAGCAATGGCAGGGCGTGAGTAGGGGGAATTTGGGCATTTGACCAAAAATAATAGTCCATGATCATCATCATCATCATAAACCAACGACTAGGATTTAATTTGTTTAAAATAAATAAATTTTAATAAATAAAAATCTAGAAAAATAGGGCTTCCATAGTGGGGTTGGAGCAGGACTAGGGTGGGCTACTCTTGGCTTAATGCACCTTTTTAAAATTATAAAAAAATACATTTATAATTTAATACCTCAAGCAAGGGGGTAAATTCTAATTTCATGAAAAATCAAACCCTATTAATAGGGGCCAAGAGTGGACATCCAAAGCATTGCAAACCTAACTCCATTTGAGCATTTTACACCCCCACCACATTTTAGCCTTAGAGAGAAAGAAGAGGAAAAAGTTAGAGAGAAAAAGTAAGAAAAGAGGAAGCATATCTTCACTTTGGGTAAATGATTTATATCCAATTTTTTGGATGTTAAGTAGGGTAAAATCATGCGTAGATAATGCCTAAGCATGAGAAAATAAGTATAATTATAATGAGTAATTGGAATTATGCCAAAATATCAAAAATTTGGAGCAAAGATAGAGCATTCGGGAAGATAGCATATGGCATGTGTAAATAATGCTTCAAAAGTGATAAATGATGATTTGGAATGAATGAACATGATAAATATGATGTTGGAATGATGATATATTAATTTCATAATTTTTAGAATTAAGGATTATGCTTAAGTGAATTTGCGTTAATTTTTAGTATCTGGAGAAAATGATTTATTTAGCCAAGTTAGTGATGATAAATTCAAAATGTATGAATTTTTCCATGATATACTAAGCATAAGCTATGTCATGGTATTTTTTATTTTTGAAAAAATGTCAATTTTTGTAGCCCATGAACAATAACTCACGTGGCTGTGAATAATAACCTCAGGTGAACAGTAAATGTGAATAGTGTCCATGAACACTGATCGTCAACAGTGATTATGAACAGTGATCTGCTATAGTGATTTGCTATAGTAACTATGAACAGTAAACAACGTGATTCTAAAAAAAATTGAGATTAATATTTAAATATATGGATGAAATTTTTAAAGAATTTATGAATAAAAATCTATATAAGGAGATAATGACAGAAGTATATTTATAAGATTAACCTCTATAGAAATGAGATAATGGATGATTATAAAGCATGCATGGGAAGTAAACTAAGACATGAAATGATATCGATAAAATATCATTTTTCCTTGTATAGGAAAAGGAAAGGAAAAGGTGGAGGACACAGATTGAGGAGGTAAGCAAGTTACATGCTTTCTAAAATATTTATAAATGATTGCAAATTATTTACTAACGTGTTTTATGAATTATATTTAAGGATGACCATTCCTGTAATGTTTTACATGAAATGATTGCTAACTGCTTAGTAAATTACTTTCTAAATGATTTGTCAAGTTTTATGGAGCATATCATGTCGGTGTATGTGTATGTTCATAGTGCACAAGGAAGAGACTTTGGTGGAGGTAGAAAGAGGATCAAGGATCCCCCTTCACTATTGCCAAGTCGCAAGGGCTGTGTGCCGATGGCATCTTCCCAGAGGTTGGAGGCGCAAGGAAAGTCATGAATGAATGAATGCATTGCATTCTCATGAAATGCATGAAAAGGTTTTTGTTCCATTGATAATTGATCACTTGGTAAGTGTCTCCTACCAAATGGGGAGAAATGCATTTGAATAAAAGGAAAATATTTACTTGCCAAAGAAAAAAGCTTGCTTACTGAGTATTATTACTCATATGTGTTTTCAAAATGACAAACAGGCTATGAAGCAGACTCATAAAGAATGTCAGGTAGAAATGATCTGGAAATTTAATTGCAGTTTTATGTATTCGTCCAAAGAGACAAATGTATGACAATTATGTTGAAGTCATGTTTTATAGATATTACAAACATGATTGTATTTTTGTGAATTATTTTAATAAAAGAATATACGAATGATTTTATGATGATATGGATAAGTCATATGATAATGAATGTATGTCTATGTGATAAAAGAAAAAGAAAAAAATTTGGACGAGATCCAATTAAGAATGTGCCGCGTGATCAGGCAACAATCCTGACTCACATTTACCAAACGATAAGATCCTGGAGTAAGGACTACGTGGACTCTTGGTTCGGGGCGCCACACCTCATTAACATGCATCCTTCTTTCTTTAGCCTTTTGGAATTTTCTGTTTTCGCCTCGATCCTTCTTTTCTTGTCATTCTCTTGTCTTGTTCTCTTCGGGTGTGGGACATTGGGCTTGCATATGCCCCATTCCTCCACACCGGTAGCACTTTGTTGCTTCATTCTTTTTCTCCTTCAAATTTTTTTTCTTTGAAACTCTTGAAGTTCTTTCATTTTCTCACGAACTTTCTGAATCTTCTTGTGAGTAGAGTAATTCCTCATCGTCATTTTGAGAAGATGAGATGGACTCATTTGAAATTTGTGCGGCCTTCAAGACGATTACTATTTTGCCTTTATGTTGCTCCTCATTCCTCATTTTTGTCAACTCATGTGACATGAGTGAGCTGATAATATCTTTTAGCCTTAGTGTGTTTAGGTCCTTTGCTTCCTCAATGGCCGTGATCTTGGGAGTCCACGATTCAGGTAGCTCCCTTAGAATCTTCATAACCTGCTCAAATTCAGAAATAGCTTTCCCTAGATCTTTTAGAGCATTTGTAATTTTTGAGAATCTAGTAAACATTCTAAAAATATTTTTGGTCTCAAGCATTTTAAAGCTTTCTATCTCTCCAATCAGAATATTTCTTCTCATCCCTTAGACTTGAGAAGTTCCCACATAAATAGATGTTAGTGTATCCCATATTTCTTTGGCTGTTTGGCAAGCGGATACCTTATCATATTAGTTAAAGCATAAAAGAGGGAATTTATGGCTTTGGCACTGCTTTTTACAGTCCTAGCCTCCTCCTCAGACTATTTAGAGGCTCTTTCATCAATAGATAGTACAACATCATCTTGGATAGCAATTCAAGAGTCTATATCCATAACCATGATAAGTTGTTTCATTCTTAACTTTCAGTAATCGAAGTTACTCCTATCAAAAAGAGGTGGCCTTGTAAATGATTTGCCTTCGGCGAATGTAGGGGTGGAAGTTTATTAGGATGTCATTTGTAAGATCTCTTTGGTTCAAACTCAAAGACCAGCTCTGATACCACTTGTTGGTTTGAAGTTTATGGCAACAACCCAAGAAGGGAGAGGTGAATTGAGTATTTTAAAATTCTTTATTTAAACAGAAAATTTTTCCCTTTTTACTTTAATCCCCTTAATGAAATAAGAAGACAATATAGAGAGAAATAAAGTAATAAAAAGCACACAAGCAAGCCACAACAAGAGACACAGTATTGTAGTGGTTCAGGCAACCTTCTCTACTCCACTCTTCCAAGCTTACACCTGTTGTAACTTAGGTTCTACTATTAGATATTAAATACAACTAGAGCAGCAGCTCTCTTCTAGATTCCAGCTTTAGGGAGCTTGCAAAAATACAACACAAGTAGGTGATGAGTCACACTCAAGTCACAACACTACTTTGCCTTAACTGGTTTCGATTTCCAATATCAAACCAAGTGGTAAACACAAATAAAGAACTACACTTCGTGTAGGCAATTTGTAGCACATGGAAGAACTTGTTGAAAGAGTGGAATGATCAACAATGAGATTTTCAGCAAGTTGGAGCATAGTTCTTCATTTGAAGTTGGTGTAGATCACTTTAATACTAGAGAGAGTGGAAGGTACGCTTATTGAATTCTTCTCTAAACTCTAGCATGTCCTCTTGAATTCTCTTTTATAATTAAGGAGTAAATTTGAATGTTTAGTTGTAGGTGACGCGCATTTAATGCGCCAACATTCAAATTTTTCTGACCGTTGCGAACCAAGTTTTATGTGGAGTCGACTTCGGATGCGACTTCTCCTAAGTCGCAAGCTAGAGTCGACTTCAGGTGTGACTTCGGTCTTCAGATTTTACTCCAAGTTCCATCTCAAGTCGACTTGGTCTTAGACTTGACCCAAGTTGCTTGTAAGGTCAACTTCGGGTGCGTCTTCACTATCTATTGTGCATATGTTAAAACTTAGAATTCTTACAAGTGATCTTGATACTTCATTTTTCCTTTCTCATCTTGTTCTTTATTTGTTATTCTTGGTTTTCCTTATTTTGTCTTGAAACTTATCATGATATTCTTCTCTTTGAGGGATTCTTCTTTGTGGCCTTGCTTTATGATGATTTTTCTTCTTGATTTTGATGTCCAAATCTTTAGTATATAGTTTTTCCTTAATAATACTTCAACTTTGAAGGATTCTATCATGGCCATTCGCTCAAGCCACTTGCCTAGGTCGAATTGAACTTCAACTTCACTGAAGTCGTATCTGAAGTCGACTTGGGTCTGTGTCTTCACCCAAGTCGCAAGGTGGAGTCGACTTCTATTGCGACTTCGTCTTTCTCCAAGCCCAAATTCAACACTGGAATTTTTTGTTCATTTGAAGTCGATTCTAGAGTCAACTAGGGTCTGCGACTTCACCCAAGTCATAAGTGGAGTCGACTTCGACTGCGACTTCACATGTCTCCGAGCCCAAATTCAACTCTGGAAGTTTTTGTGCATGTAAAGTCAATTGTGGAGTCAATTTGGGGATCAACTTCACCTATGTTGATGGCTAAGTCAACTTAGGACTACGACTTGATCTGCTATGTTCTGAAACTTGAGTTTTTATCCTTTAACAAAGCTTAGCAAACCATATTATTGTCCAATTAATTCTCAAATTGAGTTGTTAATAATCAAAACATAGATTGTACTTAATTTGCCTTGACTTCCAACATATAGTAGGGGAGGTTGCCCGAACCACTAAAGTAGTTTAATTGCTTGTGTTTTATTCTTTCTATTACATTATTTCTATCCAATTTACTGTTTGTTTCATTAAGGGGATTAATTCCAAAAAGGGAAAATTTTCTATTTAAGTGAAAAATTTTAAATACCCAATTTAACCCTCCCATCTTTGGTAATTGCCATAACTTGGGACCAACAAATGGTATCAAAGCAGACCTTTGAGTTTATATCACAGAAATCTTACTAATGGCATCCCAATCAAATTCCACCCCCGCATTTGCTAAAGGCGAATTATTCACAAGGTCACCACTATTTAATGGAAGTAACTTCGCTTACTGGGAGTTGAGAATGAAACAACTTATCATAGCTATGGACATAGATTCTTGGATTGCTATCCAAGATGGAGTTGTTTTACCAATTGATGAAAGAGCCTCCGCATGGTCTGAGGAGGAGGTTAAAACCATAAAAAATAATGTCAAAGCAATGAACTCCCTCTTCTGTGCTCTTATCACTTCTGAATATGATAGGGTATCCATAGGTCAAATTGCCTAAGAAATATGGGATACATTAACATCTATCTATGAGGAAACTTCTCAAGTCCAAGAGACGAAAAGAAATATTTTGATTGGAGAGTTAGAAAGTTTTAAAATACTAGAGGCCAAAAACATATCTGAAATGTTTGTTAGATTTTCAAAGATTACTAATGCACTAAAAGGTCTTGGAAAAGTCATTTTTGAATCTAAGCAGGTCATGAAAATCTTAAGGGCTTTACCTGAGTCATGGACTCCCAAGATTACGACCATTGACGAGGCAAAGGACCTGAAAATTCTAAGGTTGGAAGATCTCATCAGCTCACCCATGTCACATGAGCTGATAAAGAGAAGAAATGAGGAGTAGCGCAAAGAAAAAAGAGCGATTGCTTTGAGGGTTACAGCAAACTCAGAGGAGTCCACTTCATCTTTCCAAAATGATGATGAAGATATCGTCCTACTCACCGGAAGGTTGAGAAAATTTGTGAGAAAGGGAAAGAACTTTAAAGGATTGAAGGAGAGAAACAAAAAGGAGAAAAAGGAGATAAGTAAATGCTTCTGTTGTGGTGGAGTAGGGCATATGCAAGCTCAATGTCCCACACCTGAGGAAAACAAGACAAAGGAACAATGGGAGAAGAAAGACAGAATGAAAATTGAAAATTTTAGAGAGCTAAAGGATGGGGAATATATGTAAATGAGGAAATGTCCACAATAAGCATCTTGTCAAATGAAGATAATAAGGCTACAAACTGTGCTAGCATATGTTACTTGGCTACAATAGAGGAAGAAAACAACATGATCTGCCTCGCTGCAACAGAAATCTTAGATTGACAAACTACCTCAACAAGCTGCACAAGTAGTGAAGAGGTAACTTCTAAATTAAATACTCAGTCTATTTTCTCCTCTACAAATGATTGTCTCAAATGTGCTGAATTAATGAAACTACAACAAACATATGATTCATTATATGATGAAATTAAGAAACTAGGAAATAAATTCACAATAAAGAAAAAATAATGTGACTCAATAATTATTGTGAATGGAAAGCTTGTTGAAAAAGTCGACCACCTTACAAATGAGAAGAATACTTTAACAAACAAGATGGAAAGATTGAAGAAAGAAATTGAGTCATTGAATGAATCACTAGCAAAGTTGTCTAATCCAGGGAAAAAGCACAAAAATGTTCCTAAATATGGCTGTCCAGAACAACAAAAGAGGACTCGACTATTTTACATTTGAGAAAGGTGAATGTAGTAAGTGAAATGCTCTAAGAACTGTTAAAAACCAAACCAAGCCCATTTATCCTAAACCTAAAGTGAATCATGTTGCTTGGACAAAAAGACCAATATGGGAACCATCTACTACATGGATTCCCACTCCAAGACTTCCAAGAGCATGCAATTTTAGCAATAAAATGGACCACAAAATTTATCAGTGTAAAATAAAAAAATTATATGACTACGGTGCTAAATTGTTTTAGGTACCAAAGAGCATTAGATTTATGCCTTTTAAAATAGAACAACATAGACTCCGATGACTCACTAACCTAAATGGACCCATAAAATGGGTACCAAAGAGATAAGTACTACATGATTTTGTTTTACAGGTATATCTTAAAGCAAAGGCCAACAACATATGGTTTATGGATAGTGGCTGCTCAAGACATATACTAGGGAAAAGAGGCTTATTCCATAAGATCAAATCGTGTAGTAAAGGGACTGTTGAATTTGGAAATAATGAGAAAGGTATAATAAAAGGTGAAGAAAATGTGTATGGTATTTCAAATGCTTGTATTTAGGATGTACTATTTGTTGAGGAACTCAAACATAACTTCATGAGCATTAGTCAATTGTGTGATAAAGGATATAAAGTCGTATTTGAATCCTCTATATACAATATTTTTTTTATGAGGATTACATAGTCTTTAGTGGCAAAAGACATCAAATTGTATATTTGGTTTGCCTTGATGAACTTGATGAAAAATATCTTATAGCCATTGAAAATGATCCATAGATATGACATAAAAGGCTTGGGCATATAAATATGTCAAATATTAAGACTTTGTGGAAAGAGCCTTGTGGAAGGATTGCCAAAGCTTACATATGACAAAAACAAGATCTGCAAAGCATGTCAATTATTTAAACAATCTAAAATTTCATTTTCTACTACAAAGAAAATTTTAACAACTAGGCCACTTGAACTACTACATATGAATCTTTACCAGTCATCTAACGTTTTAACTCTTAGTGGAAAAAAGTATATATTTGTCATAGTTGATGACTTTTTAAGATTTACATGGATAATACTTTTAACTAGCAAAGATGAAGCCTTCTCGATGTTTGTTACTTTCTCAAATTTGGTGCAAAATGAAAAGCAAAATACAATTATATCTGACGAACTGCATATATGCCTATTAAAATGCTTGTTTTAACGCAAGCATATGTGCTGATCAAGTAATAAATAGTGAGTAGAGTATCGTTTCCACGAGGATTGTGTTAAACGAATTAGCACCTTAAATCTCAAATGTCTAAGTGAATTGGTAAATTAATGACAGTTTGCTTTTAATGAATTGAATTAAACTAACTAAGAAAGCAGAAAATGAAAAAAGTGGAGTGGATACTGTTGAGATTGCCTCGAGATGATTCAGATATGTGGGAGTATGAATTCATTGAATCATAGCTATGTTATTTGGTCCCATTTAAGTTAGTTGTGTAGAGATCACTAATCTATGTTCATTCATATTCATATATGTCTTCCAACACATACAAACCTAACCAAGTTTTAATTATATGTTATGTTCCCTTGCACACAAGTAAAACAAGGTTGATAATAATATAACCTAATCAAGATTACAAAGGGTTAATAGGTATATTCCTATCCATATTAACATCCAACACAAACAAGGGCTAGAATACCTATGCTTTATATATGGATCTTATTCAAATTCTACTTTTCCAAGCATGAATTTGAATATTCAATCAATCCATAAGGTTGCAAACCTTGTAAACGCATTAAGTATGATATATAAGGGTAGTCTCAAGCAACATATGTCACAACACAATAATATTATCTATTCAAGCATAAGAAAACCAAATATCATAAGTTATGAGTTCAAATCATACATATCTCCCACTATAGTAAGGTTCAGCCCATAAACATGACTTTAATTTCCATTAAAATCAAGTTTACAATCATCCTAAGTAAGGAGAATAACAAATAGGTAGAGATAGATGAGAAGAGGTGAAACTCTATGGATTTGCGGTGATGGCTTGGATCTCCACTTGCTCTTCTCTCCTTCCTTGAAGCTTGGGTTTTCTCCATTTTCCCCACAACAACCATGACCCTCTCCATGTCTCTATCTACCCAAACTGAGGTGCCTAGAAGCCTTACTCCGGGATTATTTTGATTGGTAAACGTGATTAATAATCGTTGCCCTGATCACGCGGCAGGATTTTTTTAAATCATCGATACATGGAAAATTCTAATCATTCATCCAATTCGAAATATATTTCACATAACATAGTTATGATAAAAAACTATTCCATAAATATTTTCATTGGAATAAAAATATTCCTTTCCATCTCTGTGAAACCTTAGCTTCTGTAGAAATCATGTAAATAATATTAGATGAACTATGTATGAATGATGTATTTATATTGAGGTGTTTGCAATTTTTAAGATTTTTGTAGCTAGGCTATCTATGTGAATGGTTGTTTAAATTTATCAATTGAAGATAATATGGGTTATTATGATTGAAATATCATATTGAGGATGAATAAATAATTAGTATGCTATGAAAAATTTGATTTCATTTTTAAATGTGATCAATGGCTATTGGGAGGCTAATTATGGAGACAAGTTTAGAAAATATTGAAAAATTCATAACTTGGTGACCTTAAAAAGGATTGAGGTGAAATTTGAGGGGGAAGCACATAATTGCATGCTTAATCTCATGGAAAAATTAGATTATGAAAATTTTGATAAAAATTGATCATTACCGTTCAAAGCTTAAAATGACCATAACTTGGGCTAGAAAGATCGAATTAAGATGAAATTTGACATGAACGGCTAAAATTATGAAATCAAGGTTTTAGAAGGATTTGATCATGCAAATAATTAAGGGATTAAGCTTGCACAAAATTAGCATGAGAAATTTGACTTTTCAAAGTCATAAAATAAATAGCATTTATGATGAAATGTAATAAAACAAATAAATAGAAAAAGACAAATTTGAGGTGTCAAGAGAGGGTAAATTATAGGGTATTATGTAAATTATCAAAAATAAGAAAATTCCTACAATTATCTCATGATCTAATGCATAATTAAATGGGTCAAAAAGGAGAATGGTGGAGGTGGTAGTAGGGACGTGCAAACAGCCATATATTGGCATTTTATTAAATATTTTTATAATATAATGTATGCCCAAAGTCAACAAGGAGTTAATATAGATAATTTGGCATTAAATTAAAGTGAAATTATAGTTGCTAATTTGGACTATTGAATGAAAAATGGAAAAGTGGACAGCAACATGCTCTTTGGTTGATGTGGATGGTTTAGTAGCTCAATGCATTGTTTATGACTTTTTATTAACCTAAATTGACCCTAAATACCCTATTATACTAGATAATTAAATGAGTGATTAATTAAAGCTGAGAAAAAATTAATTTGATTTGATAATCTGCAGCAAAGTTGGGACATGTGGAGGCATCCAAAAATAGACAGCAAATGGTGTCCGATCAAATGGCCTGAAAAGTGACCTTTTATATTTTTTAAAAATTATAAAATTCATGGATAAATACCCTAGGTAGTAGGGAATATAAAGATGCATTTATTAGTTGCAAAATTCATTGAAAAAAAATTAAGAAAGGCAGTTGATGGTGGATGTGCAACTGATGGACAGATTGGTGTTAATTAAATGCAATGGATAATTAGTGAATTATAATTAAGAAAAAAATAATTTTAGTGGCCCACAAGCTGCCATGTCAGCCAAGGAGATAGGAATGCATTGGAATTTGCATGGATGATGTGGCATGTGGGGCCCATTTGCTAGAAATTTCCAGCTGAATGCATAAAGGTAAGGGGGACGTCCAAGTATGGGGTTAACACTTAGAAAAAATTCTGGAATTTTTGAGCTCCCATCCTAACAGAAGCTCACGATCCCTTTTCGAATCATTTTCATTTCCCTAAATTAAGTGAATAAATAAAGAAAAAAAAAGGACTAATTGAGAAGAAGGAGCTTGCTTGAGAAGGAGAAATGAAGTAGCACAACACAAGTAAGTAGATGGTTTAAGTTTAAGTGTTTTTAATCTTGTTTTTCTAAATTAATTTATGAGCTATGCGTGTGCTTTATAAGGGAACTTTAATGAAGAGTTATGATGCTTTTCATTAGGAAATTTCATGGAAGTTTATAGCAAGTGATATAGTTAAGAGTTAAGAGTATGTAGGAAGTAATTTGTGTGTTGTCTAAGCTTGTACTCTAGCTTAACCATGC
>JAXCLR010000073.1:51721752-51747158 GCA_035584095.1 Annona squamosa
TTTCAAATGTTTATCAAAATATTTTACTCAAAATATTTCTAAAAGAATTTAAGGAAGGTCATCCTAAAATTTGATTTTAAATAACAACTTGTTAAAGTGGGTGCCCTCGCTTACAAGTGACACGGACTGCGGTCTGTGATGTATTTTTGAAAATAATTTTTAAAGATATAGACTTCGGTCTAAGATTTTTGTGTGTTATGGATGTAAATAAAGGTCTGTGATCCCGATTTAAAAGGACATAGGCTTCGGTCTGTGGTTCTTTAAACCAAACGGGCTGCAGTTTGTCATAATAATGTACGGTGCATCAGTATAAGAAACAGGCAGGTTATAGAGCACGGTTGGGATGACCAGGGCTCACTCTACATAAGGCCAAGTTGCTAAGGGATAGCAAGAGTGCCAGGGGTACCTTCCCTGAGATGGGAGAAGGAGAAATAAACAGCCGCTTGGCTAGTGTGCTTTTAAGGATTCTCTTTCAAAAGGTAGCATGATTACTTGCTAAGTATCACTACTAAATGGAGAGAAATGTGTTTGGATACATTTTGCTTTCCAAAAGCCCAAAGATTGGGATATAAAAGTATTTATACAAAAAGTTATCCTAACTCGGATTTCTACGAGCCATTATGCATAAGTTACCTTAAAAGTAGGGTATTTTATACAAAATGTGTAAATATCAAGAATAAAAAGAAATAGTTTCTATGCAAAAGTTTTCATGAAAAGGATTTATGACTTGTTTGCTATAAACAAGCCCCAAGATAGGGATTATAAAAAAGATTTTATGTTGAAAAATATTTTGGACATAAGAATGTCCATTTTCAAAATGTTTATGTGGATGGACACGTGAATGTCCAATGCCAAAGTATTTTAATAAAAGGTGTTTTAGGACATATGGATGTCCATTGCCAAAGGAAGCTATGTGAAAAATTTTTTGAGACATTAAATGTCTCTTAGCTAAAGGATTTTATGATGAAAAATATTTTTAAACACAAAAATGTCCTTTGCCGAGAAAGGTTTATGTAAATGATGTTTTGGGACATGAGAATGTCCTTCTTTGCCAAAGGATTTATGAGAAAAATGTTTTGGACGTAAAACGTCCACTAGCAAAAGATGATTTTATGTAAAGGTCTTTGAACATTAGAAATATTCATCTAAGATCAAATGAAATTAATTAAGGAGGGTAAAACATATATGTTTTGCCTTAACAAGCCCAGACGTGGCTTGTAAATGATTTTAAGAATAAATATTTTACGATAATGTTCAAGGACATAAAATTTTCCTTATGAACAAAAGATTTCATGATAATGTTTCAAGAAATATAAATGTCCTCATGAAAAAGGTTTTTAAGATATTTATCAAAAAGGTTTTCATGGAAGTCTTGCCCTAAAAGATAAAATACTTACTTACTGAGTAGTCATTCGCGTTTTGTTTTCCCAAACCTTCGACAGGTACAGGAAAACTCAAAGAGATGCAAATCTAAGCAAAGAAGAAAGGTACATGATAATAGCCATGAAGGCTATAAGGAATGGGAAAAGCATGAATATGCTAAGGTATGCTAATGTGTAAGTGAACTTAATTAGAATTTTAAGTTCTATATGATTCAATGATTGAATGTATGGATGTATGGATGTAAAATGTGATGATTTAGTAAAGAAGACTTTCGTTGTAGAAAAGTAGGATGAGATGCTATAAAATAGAATTTGAAATTTTATTATAAGTGTATTGTTGCTTGTTTGATGAATGATATGAAATGTAAAGATATAAATGGTGATAAAAAAATTTTGGAAGAGATCCAATTAAGAACCCGCCGCGTGATCAGGGCAACAATCCTGATTTACATTTACCAATCATTAAGGTTTTGAGGCAAGGAAGTGACGTCTCGGTTTGGGGCACCACAAAAGTTGGTATCAGAGCAAGGATTGGTAAACATGCGTAAAAAGGAGAAATAAAGGATGATAAAAGGATAGGTCTGATGCTACAGAAGTTGGTATCAGAGTATGAATTGGTAAATAGGCATGAAAAGAAAAGAGTTGATATCACAAAGATGATGTTTCAGCAATGATTGATAGATAGATATAGAAGAAAAAAATGGAAAATGATAAAAGAGATAGATTGAGATTATAAGACATATAAGATATGTATTGTCTTATATTGTGCGTCATTATGACACAACAGTATGGTTATTTAAGGAAATATAGCTTGTTTGCTATATTTCATGGTGTAGATAGTATATGAAGAAAAAAATGATACGCAATGATATGGCTAATTAAGGAAATGTAGCTGGTTGCTATGTTTTATGGAGTAGATGATATATGAAGGAAAAATGATATGAGAACAATGAGATGAAAAGGAGGTAGGAGAATCTAAGGAAAGATAAAGGATAGAAGGAAATAAGAACAGCTGATGGGTTATGGAACCCTACTTAGAGACCCCCGTTACCAAAGGTAAACTATACCTCACTTAAGATAGCATAAGACTGTGCTATATGATATATATGTTTAAGGTGTGACACCACGACAGTCATATGGAAGGCACCTGGTGGTCATATAATAGGCACCAAAGGCGCCAACTTTTTAAGTGATTATTGATTTAGAGATTATGGTCATAATAAAATGATAGATTATATAGGTATAATCTGTATGTAGAAGGAAAAATAACCTTACACCATGAAAAGAGCAGATAAAAATGAGAAGGGTAGGAAAAAGGGAGTTTCTTTTGACTCCTAATGTATGATGTTTGATGTTATGAAAATGTAAATGTGTTTGATTTCATTCAAATGCTACGTATATATGAAAAAGGAAAGGTCATTGATCTTTCTAGATTATAAAATTTACTATGTATGATGATTCTATGATCAGAGATGATCATATTGACTATATATGATACGAATAATTTTGTGATAAAATATGATATTGACATAATTTTATATATTGAATTCTACAACATGCCTAACACCTTAGTTTTTGAACAAGGGAAAGACTGTTGCAGATTTGAGTCAACAAGAAAGGAGAGAAGATAGTAGCAAGTCTAAACGACCAAGGGCAATGAGGATAAGTGAGTCTAAGGGCTCGTCAACGACAGGCAAATATAAATCCTAAGTCAAAGAATTGGAGGTGTTACCGCTATAAGGATACCTCATAGGTAGAAATAGTGGAAGAAAGGATAACCGCAACTCTAAAAGGAACTGTGCAGTAGGCCACTCAAGATTGAGCGGTTCAAACAGAAGAATAACACAAGGTTTGGGAAAAAACAGGACTAAATAGAAGAAGGTAGAAATGACTGACCAGTATAGGTAAGAAATTTTTACCTATTACCCAAACTTCTAAAGGGTTGATAATGGTAAGATAGAAACAAATGGAAAGGTTATTAATGTCTTTCTAGCTCAGTATCCACTAAGTTCTTTAGGTGAATCAGATTTTATTTAAGCTGAGCAGTGGATGACTGAACCTAAGAACATGTTCAAGGTTTGAAAATGTAGTCTTATGTGATATCCAAGCACTAATTGGCAATGCTTATAAGTAATAGGAAACCCTAAATGGCTATTATGCTATAATCAAAGAAGATAACTTTTAAAAGTTTGTTAAGAAATATCTTCCAATGGGATATAAGGATATAATACATGTTGGTAATAAACATGTATAATTAGGGCAAGGATAACTTGCCACTAAAGACTAAAGAACCTGGTGTAGGGAAAGAAAGGAGTAAGAAAGGTCAACTCAACCGATAACTATAATTGATAGGAAAGTTTCTGCAAATTATTGCAAAAAAATGTAGTAAAACATGTCTAGTTAGCATGTATAGAAGGAAAAGGAGATTACATATATGATACCACAAAAGTTGGTATATCATAGCAAGAAATGGTAGATAAATGAACAAAAACAAAGGCAAGAATATTTGCTGTAACTTTTCTCAATTCCGATATGATTGAAAGATAGGTACGAGAGAGCTAATTTCTTTATGATGTTGATAGGAAATGAGATTAAAAAAATGATAATAAGGACCCTTACTAGTTATGGAAATTGGAAAGGGAGATAAGGAAGAAAATATTTTAGACTAGTTTAATAGCCAGTACTCCTATTAGGTAGTCTACGTTGGTGTAACCAAGTGATAAGCAATATGAAATAAGAAGAAATGGATAAGTTTGGCAAAAGTATCTTTTACTAAGACATGTATGAAATTACATGTCTGAAACTCTATGTAAGAGCAACTTTTGCTCTAGGATATAAAATGAATGTATTATGTTATATGAATAATATATGAAAATGATTGCTATGGACTCTATTTGTATGAATGAATGGGTAGCCTAGAACTTACCCGAGGATAAGATGAGAAATTCTGTAATTTTTCCATGTATAAGAAAAATAGTATGCCTACTATAAGAATAAGAGATGGATGACATAAAGGAAAGGACAATTATAATGAGAAACCCATATAGGAACAGGGAATAGAAAACAGGAGACAATGGAGACAAGTGATAGGTCTATTGGACCAAGGCTAAAAGCGCCAACAAGACAGAGTAGTGCAGTGGAAGCGTGATAAGCCATTGAAAATATTGATAGAAAAATTGTAAGTTGGCTAATTTATATGAGTCTTACCCCCGATATTTGAAATATAATAAGTTTCGGGACGAAACTTGTTATAATGAGGGATAGATTGTGAAACCCGGATCAAAATAAGGTTTATTTATATATAATTGGCATAAAATATGAATCAAGTATAATTTACTAGAATTATGAATGATTTCCTTTGCAATATTGATGATTTATTGCAATTAGAGCAAATGATTATGAATGATCAATATAAGCCAATATGGGTCAATGTGATTAAAGAGGCTTAATGAGGATTAAGGAATGTTGATATATTTAGGATAATTACCTCATATATTATGGGTTAACTAATGGAGATTATGTTGTTAATTATGGATTTAAGGTAGCAAATGCTAGAAAATCCATAACTCAACACCGGTAAGGCGGATTAAGATTAAAATTGAAAGGTAAGCACATAATTTTGTGCTTAATCTCATAAAAATGATAAATTATGAAAATTAGGATGAAATTAAGGTGAAAATCAATCATCACGATCAAAATCTAAAGATGGTTTCAAATGAGTGTAAATTGAGCTAGAAAAGTTGGATTGAGACGCAATTTGAAATGAACGGTTAAAATTATGATATCCATTTAGTGAGAGGCTTGGATTAAGATAATGATGATGGGATATTGGTTGTATGAAAATAGGTGTTTAATTATTGATTTTTGTGCACTAAAAATGTAAGCTCGTGTTTATGTTAAAGAGAGATGATTAATTATATTTAAGTGGCAAAAATGAGATGTCAAAAGGAGATAATAACAATGGATTTTATAAACTATCTAAAATGACAAAATCCATGAAAATATCCCCTACATTAATGTGGAAATTAAGGAGCTAATGGCTAACCCAAGGGAGAAGTGTAGAGGAGGCATAGAATGGATAGCTATGAGCTCCAAAAAGTGGATTTTTGTGAAATATTTTTTAATAAAATATATGCCCAAAGTCAATTATTGATTAAGGGGATTAAATGTGCATTAAATTGGAGTGAAAATTCGTGGCTAAAGGCATCAGATATGGACCATAGAGATGTGATCAATTAACGGATAGCAATGAAGCATGGGAGAGAGGTGCATAGTCAAGCAGCTTTTGGAATTTTTAATATTTTTTAATAGCTAAATTAACCCCTAATTAAGCTAGTTACCTAGGATGATTAAAAACCCATTAATCAAAGTGAAAATTAGGTGGAAATTTTTCTCAAAAGCTGCTGCAAGTGGACCCCACCAAAATGGACAGTAAGTGCACAGCAAGAGACGTGGACGGTTAGGCTGTTGTATTTGATTTTTTAAAATTTTTTTCAACATAAATTGAACCCTAAGTAGGCTATTACCTAGGGTGAGTAATTAGCCATTAATTAAAATAATTATCTGTGGAAAAATCGTGCAAGGGCTGCTAATTAGGGTTTACTAAGTAGACAACTTCATTTAAAAGCTAGATATGGCCATGGAAAAAAATCCAAAAATAATATTAAGCAATTAAATATGTGGCTAAAAATTTTTGAGTAAACTATAGGGTAAATTTTAAAATATTTACCCTCCATTTTGGGTAGAAATTGTAAAGTAAAAAATTGAAAAAAATTGCCTATATAAGCAGGCAATGTGGACATTCCAGATTTTTGTTTGGAAGAAACAAAAAAGGAAAAATCAAAGGTGCAGTGGCTGGAATGATAGAAGGGAAGAAACCATGAAGAAAGGAAGGGAATTTCAAGTGCTCAAAGGAGGGATTACCAATTAATCAAGTAAGTATATATTAAGTTTGATTTTATACTTCGAATCTGGAAGTTATATGATGTTATAAGCCAAAATATGAAAGAAATAGTAAACGAAGGATTTTTACCATGAAAAGTTTTTTAAAAGCTCATTATATTGTTATTAAGGAGCGACGAAAATTTCAGATCAAAATAGTTAGTCTGTTGGAAATTAAAAATTCGAGAATATCAATCAAAATAGGGTAGAACGGGTGACAAGATCAGTTGTACCAAATGATTTATAATAATTTTTATACAAGGAATTTTGGGTTGAAAATTTTATAGTATAATACGACACATTGAAGATCATAAAAAAATAAAAACTAGGTTTTGATGGGTATAAATATACCCTATAATTAATATGATTTCGACTGTTTGGAAATGGATGTTGCTATTCAACAAGGTAAAAATACCAAAATAAATATAAATTCTTAATTTTTTGTGCTAGAAATATTTATTTTGGTTAATTAATGAAGTTATTATGGAATGATATAAATTAAGATCAAAACTACTTAATTTGATATTAATTCAAGATTTTGAGAATTCAGTGTGCCTGAATTCAGCATTATGGACAGCTTAAGGAATAAATCAAGATAAATGTTAAATTCTAAATTTTTGTGATGGAATTTAACTTACAATGGGATATAAACAAGTACCATAAATGTTTATGAGTAATTAACCTATTGAAGGTGAGTTTTAGAAAGGATTGAACTTAGGGTTACGTATAAGACCCTATTTTTATGTTTTTGATGTCGGAAATGATAAATGGATTATGTGAAGCATTAAAATGAAAAAATGCATAAATATATGATTGGAAAACTTGGATGAGGTTGATGTTTTAGTAAATAATGATAATCTCAAATTTTGAGACTAATATATGATATCTAAGTTAGCAACTAAGTGCTTAAAATGAGCACCGATATGTGAAAAAAATGAAAATTATGTTGAAAATGATAAATGGAGGTAATGAACCTCCAAATAATGATTTAATGAATGATTATTATTTTTATGTAAGATTACTCGACATGAGGGCATTAAAATGAATGAATGGATGATTGATATGTATAGGCTATGTGCTAAGTATGAATATCTGACTTAAAGGACAAGTGGGTCAAGCTAAGTCCAAATGAATTTATGTAGATTGAAAAACCTAAGGGATTTATGTAATTGAAGTTGATGTGAATAAATGAAATATTATTTTCATTTATCTAGGCTAAGGCAAGGAAAAGAATGAAAGAAAATGATTATGGCGATCTCAGGTAAGCAAGTGAACTTTTTAAATAATTTATTTCTCTTTATATGCCGAAATGATTTTCTGATGTTATGTTGATAATTTTATGATTACGTTTTAATGAACGGGCAAGCACAAATTTTAGAAATTGATGGCTTTAACGAAAAGCCATATGTTTTGAAAATGACGGCTTTAATGAAGAGCCTTAACTTTTGGAAAAGGATGGCTTTAAGGAAAAGCCTCAAGATTTGCTTCATGTGAAGCAAGCAATGATTTTAAAATAAAGAATTTATCATAAGTGTTGCCATGGATTGGTAATGCTTTATGTTAATGGATTGAGAAACTCGCATATGGGTAAGCTAGTTTTTCACGATAATGCTTTCAAAGGATTCATGTTTTATGTCGATGGTTTTTAAGAATTTGCTTTTAAGCAAACAAGTTCTTTATGATGTTGTTTCAAAATTATTTTATAATAAAAAAGGAGTTTTGCCCTTTTTCACAAAACAACATTTGTGAATAAGTTTTAAATTATTTTTACAATAATTTGTGATAAATAATTATGTTTATGAAAGAAAAAAAAGAAAATATGATTTATGAAAAAGATTGGTTTTTCTATGTCAAGATAATTAAATATAAATAATAATTTGGACATAGTATATATATTTTGAAATGATATTTGAAAAAATTTTGTTTTCCTTTAGATAAAAAATCTATGATGAAAATATTTTAAAAATGTTTATACAAATGTGTTGAAGGGGATTTAAGGATGACCAACCTCCTATGTTGATTTCATAAAATGGATTAAATTTTGAAAATTCAAAGGTTTTAAAATTCTTTTATATGGGTTTTCAGATGTATTATTTTTCAAACATATCAAATATTTATCAAAATATTTTACTCAAAATATTTCTAAAAGAATTTAAGGAAGGTCATCCTAAAAGTAGATTTCAAATGATAACTTGTTTAAAGTTGGTGCACTTGCTTTACAAGTTAACACGGACTGCGGTCTGTGATGTGTTTTTGAAAATGATTTTTTTTTAAAAAGAGACACAAACTCCGTTCTGTGATGTTTTTAAGTTATGGATGCATACAGAGGTCTGTGATCACAGTTTAAAAGGAATAGGCTGCGGTATGTGGTTCCTTAAACCAAATGGACTACGGTTCGTCAGAATAATATATGTTGCACCAGTACAAGGAACAAGGAATAGGTCAGTTGTACAGCACGGACGGGATGACTGGGGCCCACTCTACATAAGGCCAAGTCGCTAAAAAACGGTAGGAGTGCCAGCGGCGCCCTTCCTGAGATGGGAGCGGGATAATGGAACAGCTGCCTGGCTAGCGTGCTGTTAAGGATTCTCTTCCAAAAGGTAGCATGATCACTTGTTAAGTGTCACTACTGGATGGGGAGAAAATGCATTTGCATACGTTTTGCTTTTCAAAAGTCCAAAGATTGGGATATAAAAGCATTTATGTAAAAAAGTTATCCTAAATTGGATTTTTATGAGCTATTATGTATTAGTTACCTTAAAAAAGGGTGTTTTACACAAAAGTGTAAACAACAGGAATAAAAGGAAATATTTTTATGCAAATGCATTTATGAAAATGGTTTATGTATCTTATATGCCTTGTTTGTTATAAACAAGCCCCAGACGGAGATTATGAAAAGGATTTATGTCAAACTTATTTTTGGACATAAGAATGTCTATTATTAAAGAGTCTAAATGAAAAGTGTTTATGGACATGAGAATGTCTAATGCCAAAGTATTTTAAGGAAGGGTGTTTCCATTATTTAAAAGCCTAAATGAAAAGTGTTTATAGACATAAGAATGTCTAATGCCAAAGTGTTTTAAGGAAAGGTGTTTTAGGACATATAAATGTCCATTGCAAAAAAAAACTATGTGAAAAATGTTTTGCGACATTGAATGTCTCTTGGCTAAAGGATTTTATGATGGAAAATGTTTTGGATGTAAAACGTCCACCGGAAAAAGATAGTTTTATGTAAATGTCTTTGAATACTAGAAATGTTCATCTAAGATCAAAAGAAATTAATTAAGGAGGGTAAAAATATATGTTTTGCCTTAACAAGCCCAGACGTGGCTTGTAAATGATTTTAAGAATAAATATTTTATGATATTGTTTAAGGCATAAAATTGTCCTTATGAACAAAAGATTTCATGATAATGTTTCAGGACATATAAATGTCCTCATGAAAAGTGTTCAAGATATTTATGAAAAAGGTTTTCGAGGAAGTCTTGCCCTAAAAGATAAAATGCTTGCTTACTGAGTTGTCACTCACATTTTATTTTCCCAAACCTTAAACAAGTACCGGGAAATTCAAGGAGATGCAAATCTAAGCAAAGAAGAAAGGTACATGATGATAGCCATGAAGGCTATAACAAATGAGAAAAGCATGAATATGCTAAAGTATGCTAATGTATAAGTGAACTTAATTAGAATTTTAAGTTGAATATATAGATGTATGGATGTAAAATATGATGATTTAGTCAAGGAGACTTTCATTGTAGAAACGCAGGATGAGATGCTATGAAATAAAATTTGAAATTTTATTACAAGTATATCGTTGCTTGTTTGATGAATGATATGAAATTTAAAGATATAAACAATGATGAACAAAAAAAATTTTTGAACGAGAACCATTTAAGAACCGGCCACGTGATCAGGGCAACAATCTTGATTCACTTTCACCAATCAATAAAGCCTTAAGGTAAGGAAGTGACATCTCGGTTTGGGGTGCCACAGGCGTAGAACATATTTTCTTAGTATCGATATATGAAATACATTGTGAACTAGGGCTAGCGCTGGGGGTAAAGCTACTCGATATGCCAATTTCCCAACCTTTTCCAAAACTTCAAACAATTCAATATACCTAGGATTTAGCTTTCCTCTTTTCCCAAACTTTGTAACTCTCTTGAATGGCGTGACCTTTATAAACACATGTTCGCTAACTTGAATGTTTAAATCCCTTCTCCTGCAATCTGTGTAACTCTTTTGCCGACTTTGGGCAGTAAGTATGAACTGGCAAATAGTTTTCACCTTGTCTGCCATTCATTGAGATAAGTTTGGGGCTAACCATTTCTCTCCAATTTCATCCCAGTTCAACGGCGTTCGACATCGTCGACCATATAACACCTCAAATGGAGCCATTTGGACGCTTGCTTGGTAACTATTATTGTATGCAAATTCCGCAATTGAGATGTACTCGTGCCATGATCCTCCAAATTCTAAAGTACACATACGGAGCATATCTTCAATGACTTGGTTCACCTGCTCCATTTGTCCACCGGTTTGAGGATGAAAGGCTATACTGAATTTGAGTTGGGTGCCTTGGGTTTCATGTAAGCTTTTCCAAAACCTTGATGTCAATGTTGAATCTTGAAGCGAAATAATCGACTTTGTCACTCCATGGAGTCGTACAACCTCCTTATAATAAATCTTAGCAAGTTTTTCTGTGGTATAAGTCCTTTTGATAGGTAGGAAGTGCGCGACTTTCGATAACCTATCTACGATTAACCTTATAGAATCGTTTCCTGCTTGGGTTTTAAGTAATTCTTCTATGAAATCCATGGTAATGTGCTCTCACTTCCATTCAGAAATTTCTGAGGATTGTAGTTTACCAAGCATTTTCTGGTGATCTGCCTTCACCCATTGGCAAGTTAAACACTTATTCATATATTCAACGATCTCTCTCTTCATATTATTCCACCAATATGCTTTCTTAAGACCTGATACATCTTAATACTCCCTAAGTGAACAGAAAAAGGCAAAAAAGGTTCCTCTTTAAGGATTTGTTCCTTTAATTCAGCTATATTAGGTATGCAAAGGCGACCCTTATACCTGTACATACCTTGTTCATCAATGGCAAACTCAGCGAACACCTTTTTCTTCATTTTCTCGACACGTGTATGTAGGTTTGTATCCTTTTTCTGCGCAATCTTGATCTGTTCAAAAACTGATGATTGTATGTGTAACTGTGATAGTCTAGTGTGAACTCCTGGTGGACATACAATCAATTTCATTTGCCTTATCTCCTTAAGAAAACCTTCTTCCTTAGTGATAAGATGTGTTAAGCTAACATTTCGGCTCAATATATCAGCTACCATATTTGCATTACCTGGATGGTATAAAATTTCTAAATCATAGTCCTTCAATAACTCGAGTCATCTCCTTTGCCTCATGTTCAATTCCTTTTGATTGAAAATGTATTTGAGGCTCTTATGATCAGTGTAAATCTCACACCTTGCACCATACAGGTAATGTCTCTATATTTTTAAGGCAAATACCACAACTGCTAACTCTAAATCATGCGTGGGGTAGCTTACCTCATTGGGCTTTAACTGTCGCGACGCATAGGCTATCACTTTACCCCTTTGCATCAAAACACAACTCAATCATTTTCTTGATGCATCATTATAAACCACAAACCTTTCATTCCCTTCAAGTAGGGTTAAGATGGGCGCTTTCACTAACCGTTGTTTCAATTCCTAGAAACTGCGCTCACATTCCTCAAACCATACATACTTGACTCCTTTACAAGTCAACTTGGTTAACGAGGCTGACAATTGTGAAAACCCTTCAACAAATCTTCTATAATAGCTGGCCAACCCTAGAAAACTTTGAATTTCTGTAATCGTCGTCGCCCTTGGCCATTTCGATATTGCCTCAATCTTTTGAGGGTCAACTTGAATACCCTTTTCAGATATTATATGTCTAAGAAATCCTATTTGTTTAAGCCAAAACTCAATTTTTTTTAGTTTGGCATACAATTTCTCTTTCCTTAACCTTTTTAATACCCTTCGCAGATGGTCTTCATGTTCTTTCTCTGTTTTAGACTAGATCAGGACATTGTCGATAAATACCACCACAAATTGATCCAGATAGTCCCAAAAAACCCTATTCATCATATCTATGAATACAGCAGGGGCATTAGTAAGTTCGAAAGGCATTACCAGAAACTCATAATGTCCATGCCTGGTTCAAAATGCCATTTTATGAGTATTGGCCGAACTTATTCTTAACTGATGGTACCGTGACTGCAAATCAATTTCGGAGAAAGTCGTGGCTCCTTGCAATTGATCAAACAGATCATCGATCCTGGGCCATGGATATTTATTCTTTATTGTAACCCTCCCGGTAATCAATGTATAGCCTCAAACTTTCATCCTTTTTCCTCACAAACAGCACTGGAGCTCCCCAAGGAGACACACTTGGCCTAATGAAACCCTTATCCAACAGCTCCTATATTTGCGCCCTTAGTTCATTCTTTTCTGCTTGCACCATTCTATAAGGAGTTTTAGAAATCGAAGCTGTACCTAACATCACATCAATAGTCATATCCATTTTCCGTTGTGGAGGTAATGTGTTTAATTCCTTTGGAAATACATTTAGAAATTCTCTAACCACAGGTATTTGATTAATTTCTACCTCCATGCCTTTGTCCATGTTCACTGACACCAAATAGGCTTGACGTTTTTGTCGGATCATCCTAACAGCTTTCATGGACGATATTAATATACTTGAATTGTCAGGTTGCCTTAGCTTCCCAATAGTAATCTCCTTCCCTAGAGTTCCTTCAAATTGTACCCTTTTATTCTTACAGTCTATGGTCGCTCCCCATTGACTTAGCCAATCCATACCCAATATCACGTCGAATTCAGTCATTGGTAATAGAATCAAATTAGCTGTTAGAATCAATGATCCTATCCTAATTAGGCATGCTCTATATACTTGGTTAGTACTTGCTAACCTATATATTGGAGATTCTACATGTATACCTGATTGGTCTCTTCTACTGGTAGTGCATGGGTGGTCACGTATTGGCATGCTATGAATGAATGGGTGGCACCAGAATCAAACAAAGCTATTGCCATATTCCCTTGAATATAAACCGTACTTGTGACCACCTTCTCTTCTTGTTCTTGAGATTCTGTCTGGGTCAGGGCATGCACGTGCATCGATTTTGTAGAAGTTCTCTACTTACTTGTTGCTCCAGGTATCCTACGCTGAGCAGGTCTTCCACATCCTTGAGATGACTACACTTTGTTTGGGCAGTTCGGGGCTATATGACCCACTTGATCACATATATAACACTTGACCACTTTTGCTTCCCCCTAGCCTGCGCTCCTTGGCGATGTGACCCATCTATCCACATTTATAACATCAGTTTGATCCTTTTAAACACTCGCCTATATGTCATTTTTGACACTTACTGCAAAGCGGCGAGCTTTTCTTCTTTCGAATTCCTTTTTCCTTTCTTACACTGCCTTTTCTAGCTTTCTCTTTCCCAGTTTTCGGTTCCTTGGGACCCGTACTAAACACCCTTGAACACAATCTTAGTTCTTGGGTTCTCAGAGCCTCAATTTCCAAAGCTCTTACTCTCTCAAGGCTTGAAGCGTAATCCTTCATCAGCAGGGGTGCCAAACTTTCTCGCAGATATGGCCTCAACCCTTGTTGGAATCTCTGTGCCTTATTCTGTGGCACATTAATGATCCAAGAGACGTATCTGACCAAAGCATTAAAAACCTTGTAGCGTACTCAGTGACCGTCATCCTCCTTTGATACAACTTTTCAAATTCTATCAACTTTTGACTTTGCAAACCCACCGGGAGGTATTCTTTATTAAAAATTCCATAAATGTTTGCCAAGACACTTCTTCAGGTCGTGGCATTATGATTAACACATCTCCCACCATTCATGTGCATCTTTTGCTGACAAATGGGTGGCACAGAATACTTTCTAACGATTGTTGCACGGGGATATCCTAAATAATTTCTTAATCTCCGTCAACCATTACTTTGCTTTGACCGGGTCAGGTTCTCTAGAAAATTTCGGAGGTCGCTGAGCTAGAAAGGCATTAATGGCTCTCCTATCAGCTTCCATTAGCTGATTTTCATCTCTTAGCTGTGCCGATGTGACAACGAGGTCCGCCATAAGAGTATGTCCTTCTCTCTCTGCATTACCCAACTGAGCTTGTTGGGTCCTTTCCCATAATCCCTGTATAATGTCGGTAGTCTACGCTGCCAATCCCTAGTGGCCTGCTGCATTGCTTTTTCCACCACTGTAGCTACTCTTTCTTCTATGTGTTTATTCTGCTTCGACTCATTTTCCTCCTCCATATTCTGTTACGGGCTTTCATCATTCTGCCTGTGTTGGTTCCTTTGGTTTTGTGTCACTGGCCTTCCCCTTTTAGGTCAGCTAGTTTTGCCAACTTCATGTTGGTTTGGATCCTCCGTCGCTGCCTCTTTTCCTTTATTTTTCTTACTCCTACTCTAGTTTCCACCATTGTGTTAATCTATGTATATAACAACACACTTTTCATTTTTAATTAACATAAATCATTACATACGCATTTCATTTTCAATCAGTGTTAAATCATTGCATATGCATTTCATTATCACATGGTCACACCCAATTTATTCAACCATGATATATCACATCATTCAGCCATGCTCATTCATCTATACATATCTAAAACATCAAGAGTTCAGTATATCAACATTTTCATTTACATTCTTCATATTTATAGCATCACATTCATAGTTAGTATATAAAAAAGTGAGTTACACTTATGTACATATTCAACATAGCGTACACATTTCACACTTATATACATGTCAGTTTACCATAAAAACCATATTGTCAACTAGCCATAATTATACATACAACACATTATCATCAAGCCACACTTGTATATACATAGCTTAAAAACCAAAACAAGAGACAAGAAAGTTCATCATCTTCCTGGGCCTCTCTTTAGACGTCTACGTCTACATGGAACTTGTGAGGGTGCCTCTGTAATTATACCAGTGTTGGACCATGCCTGAACCTCATCATCACTACTATCATCATCGTCGTCCTCATCCTCATCATTCTCTACAAACTCCACTATCTCTTCCTCTACTTCCTCCTCTAATTCTTTCGTTTCATCCTCCTCTTCTTCCCCTTCTTCCTCGAAAGGCTTGAGGAATTCCATAAGGTCGTCATCATCATTGACCTCGGCCAATTGAACTATTTCATCTGTGTTCTCCATTATATAAAGCATCACCTCATCAAGTTTAGGAGCAGCAGGTACTTCAATGACTCCCTCGGCATGACGCCTTTGTATGTAGAGGGCCATGTCTACTTCCTATTGATGGAGTCACTCCCAAGGTTCTATCCTTCACCTATCTTTGGGTTTGAAAAATAAAATCATGAGTCAAAACTCAATAAGCAAGCTATTTACATTTTACAAGCAAATCATTTCAGGTAACATTTTGCATTTAAAATCCTCTTGGAAAGCAACTTATACCTTGTATAAAGGTATACCTTAAAAATATGAAATCTTGTACCCATCACGAGTACCATATGCATAATGCCATGTGAAAACATGAACATATATACCATTTTTTCCTTAGGAAGGAATCTAGTCAGGCGACCATTTTTCACATTAACTTCCATTTCAGAGAGGGTGTCGCCAGCCTTGGGTCTGTTTTAAGCGACATGGCCACACTAAGGGGGGACAATTGGTCCGCTTATACCCTTCAAGTCGACCTAGTACCCTGTGCACATGAACTTTTGCATAAATCCATCTTTAATATGCTAGCATGATTTTTCAATCAGAAACATAGAACCACATCATTTCTTTATAGCGTTTATCAAAGAAAATTTCATAATATCGCATTTGAAGTAAAAACATCATTTCAACATCATTTTGCTAAGAAATGGCCATCCTTAAACATAATTAAAATAATTTCCACAATTTCATTGACAAGTTAAAACAAAAATTGCACTTATGTAAACAATTTATAAAAGCAAAAATCCTTTCGAAAATTTGCTTGCTTACCTATGTCTCTTAGCATTCCAACTCTGCTTTTTCTTTACCTTTGCCTACCTAAGAATAATATATTTTTTCATATATTTCTTTTTCTCATATTTTATTTAGTTTTCAACTCATTCCATACACATATATCATTCATTTGACTTCACAAGTCATTATGCAGATATATAACACATTTTTACTTATTTCGTCAGTTATCACATATCATAACTTATATAGCCCCATACATAGTGTATTCATTTCAATCTCATAAAATTCATTCAATAATCATAATACATAGGTTCGTTAACCTCACTTTTCCATTTATTTATTTTTTTCCTAAATACACGCATGGGTGTTTCTTCTATGCACATATCGTTACCTTAGCTTCATAAATCAAGTCCAAAATTTTGGAATTAATATCATAAAATTTTAAAAAAATATATAAACATGGAATTCATCTAATTTTCATTTATTTTTGCACAAAATCACTTTTCGTAATACCTTCATAACTTATACACATTTATCCATTCACACATGCCTATTCGACAACATGTACATAAAATATTTCCTAAAATTTCTAAGGCAGAAACTTAGTCCATATTTCAGCGAGTTGATTACACTTAATTAACACTATACTTAGGGTATTTTTATGGGATTTAAATCCATTCAACATAAGTTTCCAAAACAGCAAGTTTGGAACCTATTTTTCACCCATTTAACGTGTCTTTTGACACATAACCCTAAGCAGTCATAGGGTGTGTTTGTTAATTTGAAAAAGTTGTCAGATCAAAACTTTTCAATCTAAAACTTTTCACTCTCCATAACTATTTTTTTTAATTATTTTTTACACATATTTTTATACAACAACCCTACTTTTCAATCATTTCTACACAACTACCAATACAATTAACCTATTTATTTTAAATTTATTCTCTTTATTACTCATCATTACCTCTACAATATCACATTATTTTCTACTAATTTGACAACTTTTACATACAAAACTTTTCATGAAAAGTTTAACAACTTCCCAAACACACCCATAAAATTCTGAAATTTCAACATATAAACCCATTTTTCCTAATCCATTTTTAGGGATTTAACACATATAACATTCATGAATTATAATTTCTTAAAACAGCAAGTTGCCTGCACGTTTTGAGTTCCGTTTCACATTGGTCAGACACACTTTCATAAAATCTATAAAAATCAGTTTTAGGGCTTCTTTGCCTAAATATTTTTGGGCAGCCATAATACCTTAAACCTAGGGTATTTTACCCTATATAACATTCACAAAGCATATAAACTTATTTCCATAACAATTTTAGCATAGAAATATGGGAATTAGGTCATAACTATTACTTTGCATTCCATAACTTCAAAAATTCATCATTTAAGCACAAACCAACATATATTTTGTATAAATACATGATTCATAACCTAAATCACATCATCAAACCAAAATAGCAACTTGTTTTGGAGATTTAGGGTTACCACCTTGGATTTTCCAATTAATACACATGCAAAACTTCACTTTCGTCAATTTAAACATGAAAATTCATACATGAAACCTAATACCCATTCCATATTCAATCAAAAATATGATAAATCATTATTTTTTACAAATTCTTTAAACATCCCTTCCATATTCCCGTTTTAGAGTTTAAAATCTCAAAATAACCAACTCAAACAACACATCTACTTACTCAAATTTGTGCTCAATCAAACCCTAGCACTTGTTGATGATTTTGTTGGAAATATGTGAGCCAAGTCTATATTTTGATGATTAACAAATCAATTTGAGTAAGTCTTGGTTACTAACATGTTTGTGGAAATAATTAAAGGTTATAAATTTGAAGAATATGAAGCATAGCAAGTCAAGTCGATTTCCAAGTCGACTCAGGCATCGACTTAGGCCAAGTCGATCCCCAAGTAGACTCCAGCATTGACTTCGAGGCGTCATTTCCTTCCAGAGTTGAAAACGAGGAGCAAAGCTGCCGAAGTCGTAAACGAAGTCGACTCTGCATGTGACTTGGGTGAAGTCGCAGACCAAGTCGACTCCAGCATCGACTTCGAAATGACATTTCCTTCCAGAGTTGAAGTCAAGACTGAGGAGTGCCGAAGTCGCATCCCAAGTCGACTCCACTTGCGACTTGAGGTGAAGTCGCAGATCAAGTCGACTCCGGTAGTGACTTGGAGGCGTTGTTTTCTGTCTAGAGTTGAAACCGAGAACAGGGGCTGCTGAAGTCTCATCCTAAGTCGACTCAGCATGCGACTTGGGCGAAGTCGCAGACCAAGTCGACTTCGGCATCGACTTCAATCGGACAGAGCAGAAATTTCAGAAGACAAATTGGGATTAGATTGACTTCAGGGCAGACTTGAGTGAAGTTGAAGATCAAGTCAACTTAGATATTCAAATTGGAACATATGAAGACTAATCCAAGTCCAAGAAAAGCAAGTTGCATAAACTCAACTGTTCTAATCAAAATATACTGAACTTGCTCATGAATACAAGTCTTTAGGCTTGCAAATCATGTAGCTAAAGGAAACAAGCTAAAATGAAGACACAATGGTTGAAAGAGAAATAAATCAAGGAAGAACAACAAAGACATGAAGAAACCCAAGCAATCAAAAGCATTCCAAGGATTTCAAGTTCGTCAAGCAACCTACCGAGGTGAAGTTGCACCTGAAGTCGACTCTACCTGCGACTTGGGTCAAGTCGAGGACCAAGTCGACCCAGTCTGGAACTTGAAAATGTTGCGAGCAGGCGAAGTCACACCTGAAGTCGACTCCATCTGCAACTTGGGCAAAGTCGCACCAGAAGTGGACTCCACCTGCGACTTAGGTCGCAACGGTCGGAAAATATTAGAACATTGGTGCATTAAATGCGCACCACCTACCTTCAAATGTTCAGATTCCCTCCACAATTATAAAAGGCATTCAATATGAACGAGGAGGGTAGCTGAGAATCATTGAATGTGCATAACTCTCATCCTTAAGAGCCTTAAGTGATCAAGCCAACATTGAGAAGAAGAACTTTGCTTCCAAACTTACAAGAGCTGCTTGCTGAATCTCAAGTCTACACAACAAGTTCTTCTCTGCGCTAAAACTGTCTCTACACAACAGTAACGTGTAGATTCTTTCTGTTATTCTTATTGCTGTATTGAACTTGACTTAGTTAGGGTAACTAAGATCAAGTGTAAGCAAAGTAGTGTGTGATTGGAGTGGAACTCATCACCTACTTGTGCTGCGGTTTGTTGATGCCCCTTAGAGCTAGAATCTATAAGAGAGCAGTGGCTCTAGTTGTATTTGTGAAATACAATAGTGGAACCCAAGTAACAAGGGGTGTGAGCTTTGAAGAGTGGAGTAGGGAGGTTGCCCGAACCACTATAAAATCTCGTGTGTTAATTTATATTTCTGCTCTCTACATAATATTGCTTTCCATTTCGTTTCTTCATAAAGGGGACTAGATTAATCTGGGATAAAGTTTCTGTTTAAAGTTGTAAATTTTTAAATACCAAATTCACCCCTCCCTTCTTGGGCAATTGCCATTAACTCGGGATCAACAGATTTTCCTCCACAAATTCTCCTCTTTTTTCCTAGCTTTTCTTCTTCTTCTTGCTGGCCAAGAGGGAAGGTGAGCTGCTGCTATGGTTTTGGGGTGAAAATTCCCACACTTAGCAATTTTACCAAGGCCCTCTCACATGCACGTGCATGCATATGTATAAGCTATATTTTTTTCCAACTATAGGCCCCACTTCTTAGGCAATTTTCACACTCTTTAATGACATCTTATCCCCTTGGGAGTGCTAGCAAAACTACAGCCTAGTAAATTAAGTTTTTACGAATTCACAAAAATCCAAAAACTACATTAATCCATGTCGTCCAAGCAATCCAGCCAAGCATGTCCCTTGCTGCCCAATTTCCAACAGTTTTTCTTCATTTTTAAAATTCCAAAATGTGGGTAATTTATATACCTAATTACCCCTTAATTCATATATTAATTTTGTATTAAAAATTAACAAAATGGCAGCAACAGCAGCACATCATGCATGTTAATTGCCTCATAAGTTGTCCATGTGTTCAGCTTCATGCATCGGCATTTTTTAAATTTTTTTAATGCATAAAATCTTCATAATTGGATGCACATCTTATGTACCTACATCTTAGCTGCATATATGCATCTTTTAAAAATTCAAAATTCAAAAAAATGCAGCATGGGCAGCCCCTTAGACGTCCCTTGTGTCACCTTTCCTATGCGTAGGTTGTGCCTTTTTTAGCTTCGTCATGATAATCATTTAATAGCTGGATAATTTATGTATTTTTGCCTTTTATATTAATGCATAAAATGCCTTATAAATGGGCTGCACTTGATACCTCAATTCACATTTAATTCATGGAATTATGCATTGTACTCTAGCATTAAATGTAGAGTACTTTTGAGGTGCATTAGTCAACCAAACTTACCTTTTTCAATGAAGGTATTTTTCACACATTTCATGCTTAATCTAAGCCATCCAAAATAAAAATCTCATAATTTCATTCAACCGTTTCAAATTTCATCTCAATCCGACTTTCCTAGCTTCCGTTATAGCCGTTTAAAGTTAACGGTTGAAATTGAAATATGATCAATAAATCATTATACTCATTTCATCAAGAAATTTTATAATCTAATAATTCCATAATACCAAGCCCAACTTTATTAATTTTCATTTCAAATTTCACTTGAATCCGCCTTACAGGCATTGAGTAATGAATTTTTTAATGTTTTTTCCACTTAATTCAACAATTGTTACATAAATGCTCATAATTCATATTAAACAATGAAAAGTGATTTTTCATGATATATTTGCATATTTAAATCAACATCAATATGCTCTAACCCCATTGTCTCATTTTAGCTCAAAATGATTAATCACATCAGTATTGCTAATCCATAATCCTAATTACAATAATTAATAAAATCACATAAAACCTTCATAATTCAATAATTCGCATTTAAATATCATATACATGATTAATGCATACATATGAGTTCTACATGGGTTAGGGTTTTACATTTGAAGAAAGACCCAGGCACCCACACCACTTGATGCAGGCCCCATGGTATAGATTTGTGGACAGTTCTGTCCAATTTCGTTAAGGGGCACCTTAGGATAGACTCCATCGAAGGAAATAGACATGTCCCTCTATATTGAATAGCGTCGTGCTGAGGGAGTAATTGAGATACCTGACGCCTCTAAACCCGATGAGGTCATGCTCTACGTAATGGAGAACACAGGTGAAATTGTCCGACTGGCCAAGGTTAATGATGATGACGATCCTATGGAATTCCTCGAGCCCGTTGAGGAAGAGAAGGAGGAAGAAGAGGAAGAAGTAGAAGAGGAGATAGCAGAGTTTGTAGAGGAGGAAGAGGATGAGGACGATGATGACGATGACGATAGTGAGAGGATGAGGTTTAGGCATGGTCCGATACTGGCATGCTCACAAAGGCACCCTAACAAGTTCCACGTAGACGTAGACGTCTAAGGATAGGCCTAGGAAGATGATGAACTTTCTTATTTTTTTCAAAATTTGTGTATATATAAGTGTGGTTTGATGACAATATGGTTGCTAAGATAGATTGACATGTATATAAGTATGAAATGTGTGTGCCATGCTATATGTGTACATAACTGTGATTTACTTTCAAATGTACTGATTATGGATGTGATGATGTGAATATAAACGAATATGTTGATGTAACTAAACTTAAGAGTTTTAGATATATGAATGAATGAGCTTGAATGATGTGATATGATTGTGACTAAATTGAATTGGTTGTGACCATGTGATGATGAAATGCGGATGCAATGATTTAACATTGATTGTGAATGAAATGCGAATATAATGATCTAACGTTAATTAAAAATGAAAAGTGTTTTGTTATATACTCATATTAGCACAATGGTGGAAACAAGGGTAGGATTAAGGGGAAATAAAAGAAAAGAGGCACCGATAGAGGTCCCAAGACAACATGAAGTTGGTGAATCTAGCTGACCTAAAAGAGGAAGGCCAGTGACCCAAGAACCTAATCAAGGAAATCAACAGAGAAGGAATAATGAAAGCCCTGAAAGAGATATGGAAGAGGAAACTGAGTCAAGGCAAACTAGACTCATAGAAGAAAGAGTGGCTGAGCAGTGAAGGAAGTGATGCAGCAGGCCACTAGAGACTAGGCAGCACAGATTACTAACATTATACAAGGACTATGGGAAAGAACCCAACAAGCTTAGTTGGGTAGTACACAGAGAGGACCTGCACCGATGGCGAATCCCGTTGCCACACCGACATCGCTAAGGGATGAGAATCAGTTAATGGAAGCTGATAGAAGAGTCATTAATGCCTTTCTAGTGCAATGGCCCCTGAAGTTTTCCTGAGAACTCGACCCAGTCCAAGCAGAGCAATGGATGACGGAGATTAAGAAATTATTTAAAATATCTCCATGTAATGACCATCATAAGGTATTATGTGCAATGTATTTGTTAGCAAAGGATGTGCACTAATGGTGGGAGACGATGTTAATCACAATGCCACGACCCGAAGAAGTATCTTGGCAAAATTTTATGGAAGAATTTAACAAGGAATATCTCCCTATTAGATTGCAAAGTCAAAAGGTGATAGAATTTGAAAATTTGTATCAAGGGAGGATGACGGTCACCGAGTATGCTACAAAGTTTAATGCTCTGGTCAGATATGTGCCATGGATTGCAAATGTGCCAGGAAATAAAGTACAGAGATTCCAACAAGGGCTGAGGCCATATCTACGGGAAAGCCTTGCCGCACTGCTGATTAAGGATTATGCTTCAAGCCTTGAGAGAGCAAGGGCTTTAGAAATTGAAGCCTTGATAATCCAAGAATTGAGATTGGGTTCAAGATGTCCAGCATGGGTCCCAAGGAACAGGAAATCGGGAAGGAGAAAGCTAGAAAAGGAAATGTAAGGAAGGGAAAAGGAATTCCAAAAAGGAAAAGCTCACCGCTATGTAAGAAATGTCAAAAGCTACATATAGGAGAGTGTCTAAATGGCTCAAACAGGTGCTATAAATGTGGCCAAATAGGTCATATCGCCAAGGAGTGCAGGATGGGGGAAGCAAAGGTTGTTAAATGTTACATATGTGATCAAGTGGGTCACATTGCCCCGAACTGCCCAAACAAGGCGCAGGCATATCAAGGACGTGGAAGACCTGACCCGTGCAGAATTGCAAGAACAAGAGGAAAAGGTTGTCATAGGTATGATTAATATTCTAGAGAATTTGGCAATAGCTTTATTTGATTCTAGGGTCACCCATTCATTCATAGCATGCCAATATATGACCACCCATGCATTACAGGTAGAAGAGGCCAACCAGATCATACATGTAGATTCTCCAATCTATAGGTTAGCAAGTACTAGCCAAGTATGCAAAGCCTACCCAATTAGGATAGGATCATTGATTCTAGAAGTTGATTTGATCCTATTGCCTATAACTGAGTTCGACATGATATTGGATATGGATTGGCTAAGTCAATGGGGAGTGACCATAGACTGTAAGTATAAGAAAATACAATTTGAATCAATTCTAGGGAAAGAGATTGCTAGTGAAAAATTGAGGCAACTTGACAGTTCAAAAATATTAATATCATCGATGAAAGTTATCAGGATGATCCAACAAAATGTCAAGCCTATTTGGTGTCAATGAATGTAGACAAAGGCATGAAGGTGGAAATTAATCAAATACCCGTGGTCAGAGAATTTTCTGATGTATCTTCAAAAGAGTTAACCACATTGCCTCCACAATGAGAAGGATATGACTATTGATGTGATGTCGGGTACAACTCCAATTTCTAAAACTCCATATAGAATGGCACTGGCTGAGATGAATGAACTAAGGACTCAAATCCAGGAGCTGTTGGATAAGGGATTCCAAGTGTGTTCCCTTGGGGAGCCCCAGTATTGTTTGTGAGGAAAAAAGAGGGAAGTTTAAGGTTATATATTGATTATCAAGAGTTAAATAAAGTCACAATAAAGAATAAGTATCTATTACCCAGGATTGACGATTATTCAATCAGTTGCAAGGAGGCACAACTTTCTCTAAAATTGATTTACAGTCAGGGTACCATCGACTGGGGATAAGTCCAGCCGATACTGATAAAACGACATTTCGAACCTGGTATGGACATTATGAGTTTCTGGTAATGCCATTTGGACTTACTAATGCCCCTGCTGTATTCATGGATATGATGAAAAGTGTTTTTTGAGACTATCTTGATCAATTTGTGGTTGTATTAATTGATGATGTCCTGATTTACTCTAAAATGGAGAAAGAAAATGAATGTCATTTGCGAATGGTTTTGGAAAGGTTGAGGAAAGAGAAATTATATGCCAAGTTGAAGAAATGTGAGTTTTTATTGAAACAAATAGGATTTCTTAGGCATATAATATATGAAGAAGATATTCAAGTTGATCCTCAAAAGATTGAGGCAGTGTTGAAATGGCCAAAGCCGACGACCATTACAGAAATTCGAAGTTTTCTAGGGTTGGTCATGTTGGAAATATGTGGAAAATAAGCTAAATCTATGTTTTGATGATTAACAAATCAATTTGAGTAAGTCTTGGCTACTAACATGTTTGTGGAAGTGATTCAAGGATATACATTTAAAGAAAATGAAGCATGGAAGGATAAGTCAATTTCCAAGTCGACTCAGGCATCGACTTAAGGCTAAGTGGATCCCCAAGTTGACTCCAACATCGACTTCGAGGCGTCGTTTCCTTCCAGAGTTGAAAACGAGGAGCAGAGCTGCCAAAGGCACAAACGAAGTCGACTCCGCATGCGACTTGGGCGAAGTCGTAGACCAAGTCGACTCCAGCATCGACTTCGAAATGACGATTCCATCCAGAGTTGAAGTCAAGACTCCGAAGTTCCGAAGTCGCACCCCAAGTTAACTCCACTTGCGACTTGAGGTGAAGTCGCAGACCAAGTCGACTCCAGTAGCGACTTGGAGGCGTCGTTTTCTGTCCA
>JAXCLR010000073.1:51775621-51790601 GCA_035584095.1 Annona squamosa
TTGAACATCTAAGTTGACTTGATCTTCAACTTCACTCAAGTCTGCCTTGAAGTCAATTTAATCCCAAATTGTCTTCTAAAATTTCTTCTCTGTCCGATCGAAGTCGATGCCAGAGTCGACTGGGTCTGCGACTTTGCCCAAGTCGCATGCTGAGTCGACTTGGGATGCAACTTCGGCAACCCCTGTTCTTGGTTTCAACTCTGGACAGAAAACGACGCCTCCAAGTCGCTACCGGAGTTGACTTGGTCTGCGACTTCACCTCAAGTCGTAAGTGGAGTCGACTTGGGGTGCGACTTCGGCACTTCGTAGTCTCGACTTCAACTCTAGAAGGAAATGTCATTTCGAAGTCGATGCTGGAGTCGACTTGGTCTGCGACTGCACCCAAGTCGCATGCGGAGTCGACTTTATTTGCGACTTCGGCAGCTCTGCTCCTCATTTCAACTCTAGAAGGAAACGACACCTCGAAGTCGATGTTGGAGTTGACTTGAGGATCGACTTAGAAATCGACTTATCCTGCCATGCTTCATATTCTTCAAATGTATAGTCTTTAATCATTTCCGCAAACATGTTAGTGACCAAGACTTACTCAAATTGATTTGTTAATCATCGAAACATTGATTTAGCTTATGTTCCACATATTTCCAATAGAAGCCACTTTTGCAACAAGCAAATGGAGTAACTGCTCAAAAAATATAGGATTACACACAAGATCGCCACCACATACCACCCACAAATGAGTGGCCAGGCTTAAATCTTGAATCGTAAGATTAAACATATACTTAAGAAGACAATATCCTAGTCACGACAAGATTGGTCAAGGCAACTGGACGATGCTCTTTGGTCATACTGCACAACATTCAAGACACCGATTGGGATGAATCATTTTCGACTTGTTTACAAAAAATCCTACCACCTGCCTATTAAACTGGCACAGAAAGCATACTGGGCAATCAAACTTTTAAATTTTTATCTAAAATCTATTGAAGAAAAGCGTCTACTACAACTCAATAAAATAAAGGAGATTCGACTTGATACCTATGAGAAGTCAAGGATGTATAAGGGAAAGACAAAATTCTGGCATGACAAACACATCCAATAGATGGTAATCAAAGCAAATGACCGGGTTTTGCTATTTGACTCTCATTTTAAATTGTTCCTAGGTAAATTGAAGTTGATATGGTCAGGACTTTTCAAGGTACTTCAAGTGTTTCCTCATGGAGAAGTTGAAATATGGAGTGAGAAAACTAGAGCATTCAAAATCAATGGGCAGCATCTTAAGCCCTACTTCCCAAGGGATCAAATTCCAATAGGAGTCATCTACTCGTTTGAAATCACACCACCAAATTGAGAATTGAAGTCAGCCTGATGACCGTAAACCAAATGCTTCTTTGGAGGCAACCTAAGAATTTTCTTTTTCTTTCAAGGGAGTGTTAGTTTTTCTTTTAGATTCTTTTGTTTTAGAATTTTGATACTTTTTAATTTGAAGTTTTATTGGTTACTTTTTAGAGTCTATCTGGATAGGAAGCACCATGGGATGGAAATGCAGTTCAACTTGATAAAATAGGGAAGTCAACATCTCACATTGCTTAAAATTACTAGTCTAATTTTGATATATCTTTTTGATGGTATGATTTACTTTGAGGACAATGCTAGTTTCCAGCGTGGGGGTGAATGCATTGCATCATTTTTCTCTAAATATTTCTTTCATTGCCCGATGATTACATTTTGAAAAAAAAAGAAAATTTTGAAATGTCTTTGTAATTCTTGCATGAATTTTGACATTGGACTGATCGAGACCTCACTTTGAACTATTGTAAGTCTTTTAAGCAGTATATGCAATTTCAAAATCTTTGAGTTAGGCAAATAAATGAACCCTAATGAGATGTTAAATTTATTTTTGAACATGTACTTATTAAAAATACTTGGATTTTTGTACTGAATTACTTGATGAGACTAATATACTAAGAGACCAATTCTATTTTCTTTCAAAGTCAGAGTAATTTTCTCTAATTTGTTAAAGGGCATTTCTAATACACATAATGTAAAAGATAATTTTTCCCGTATACATGAAAATCTTGTTCAAGTTAAAAAATTTCCAAAGCCAAAACTTAATTTAACCAATTCATGGACATGATTAAGGCTTTTTTTTATAAGTCTATCTTTGAGAGTATAATAGTTGTTTACCCCTATCGAGCCTAAACATAAATTTTTTTAAAAATCTCAATTCCCACTTAGTTAAACCAACTTTGAAATTGATTTTTCAGTTGAAAAGTAAAATAGGAATAAGGTTTGACCTCCTGGCTTTTGCAAATAATGAAAATGACTTTCTAGATACCTTAAAATGTGGTGAAATGAGTTACTTGTAAAAAAAAATAGTTTCCTAGATATCCTAAACTATGATGAGAGGAATTATTGCTAAACTTGGTTTTAAAAAATAAAAATTAAACAATAAAATTTCATGTTAAACCAAGGGTAAAATTAGGCTTTTAAAAATATGAAAGAACTAAGTGTGGGAATAACATTATTTTCTATTACAAATGAGGCTCATATCGCATGGAGACAATTCAATTTTTTGAAATTTTTAAAATTTTATTTCTTGTGTTAAACTTAACTGTTGTCCACATAATGTGACGCCCCAGCTCGAGCGGCATATCCTTACCTCAGGATCTATCGATGTGATCAGGACTATTGTCCTGTCACATGGAGAGCTTAATTGTTGATTTATCCACTTAATCCTAACTCCTTAGGATTTTATATCATTTATACATTTCATTTCCATCAAATGTCATTTTATGCCATTATATTATTTTGAAAGTTACACATGTCATCTCATAATCGTCATAGTTAATCATATCATAATAATTCATGCCTTAACATTTCCCCATAAAAAATTTCCGCCTTCTATGATAAAAAAAACTTAACATAATCCTTATACAAATTAAATTACCATTTAATGTCATCCTTCATATGATCATATAATCCATAAGTTCATACACAGGTAACTTATAAAAATTCATATATTCTTGAATCTTTGTCTATGCTCCTTGCCTCCTTTCTTTCACCTATCTTTGGGTTTGGAAAACAAAACGTGAGTTGAAAACTAAATAAGCAAGTTGTACATTTTTTAGGAAATTCATTTTTGAAGGCAACATTCTTTAAAAGCATTTATCTCCATTTAATAGAGACACTTTGCAAGTGATCAACTACCTCTGGCGTAGAAATCTTTTCATAAAACTTTCATGAAAATCAATCATGAAAACCATTCATCTAAACCATTTGTAAATCTCAATTTTTGGGCATTTCATAAATATTGGATGTACAAATTCATCATTTCCATTCATGACATTATCCTTCATGTGACGGTATGCTAGCATGGGGAACATTCTTTCATAGCATGATCCTTTCCATCCTTGGCGCCAGACCTACCAACTTAGAAACCTCAAGGGGGACTCCTTGTCCACTTACTATCTTGACTAACCTACCTCGCCAGACCTTCTGTCTTAGCAATGTCAAGAGGGACTCCTTGTCCATTTACTACCTCGACTAGCCTGCTTGACTTCCATTCCATGCATGACCTTTAGTCACCCTGACATTATATACCTCTTAGACATGATATCTTGCCATTCTCATGTAGAGAATTTTTTGCATTATCTATTTTTAAACATTGTTTCAAAGAAACATCGTATAAATCTATATTTCATCATCTTTCATAAACATTTGCGAAACGGTAAGCAAATCACTTATTTCAATAGAAATAACATTTCAATACACATTTAGACAAGGAATGGTCATCATTAAATACCTTGTAATGAAAACCAAAATTCTTTAGAAAATTTACTTACTTACCTTGCTTGCTTAGCTTTCCTCCTCGCTTATCTCTTTGCCTTTACTTATACATATAAGAATGGCAAAGGATTCATATACTTTCCATTTGTTTGCATTCAACTTAGTTTTCCAACCCGTTTTCATTAACATTCATAATCCACTTGAATTCCAAGTCAGGTGTACATGCACACCATAACTTATACATCATATCATCAATTTCACCATATGGTTAATACCCATATCTAAGGTATCATTCCCATGTACCATAACACATTCCTTAGTCATTCATTGGACACCATATGGAATAATAAACTTTCAACTTATCATTTTTCATATATTTTTCACATTTCATACATTGTGCTCATTCTCAAGCACTTAGTGGATGTCCTAAACTTCATGTATTAATCTTAAAATTTGAGATTATCCAAACAGTAACATCATCCACGTGTTTCATCATATTTTCTTGCATTTTTGTATTTTAATATCTCACATAAACCATTTATCATTTTCATAAGATTGAGCATGAAATTATGTGCTTTCCTTTCAATTTTCGTCTAAATTTGCAATATAGGCATCAAGTTGTGAATTTTCTAACATTTTCTAACTTAGCTCTGAATTTCCATTAATCTCATTATGGGAAATTAAATTAATTTTCATGGCACACTAATCCTTTTTAATCCTCATTAGACCACTTTAATCATATTGGCCTATCTCAACTTATAATGATTGATTTAATCATTATTCATAACCTCTGACCTAATTAACATAAATCATCAATATTGCAAATAAATCATTCATAATTCCACTGAATCATACTTATGCATAGACATGAATCCTATGTAGGTCAGGGTTTCACACCTAAACCCTTATCGTTCTATGAATTGGTTGATTAAGTTCGTAGAGAAAATTTGGATGCAAGAATTTGATGGATGTATATGAGGTAATTTGCTTGGTTTTTTCTGCATTACTACCATTACTTGAATTGTTGAATATGTGTATTGAATAACCAGATAAAAGATGAGGATATCTGATAATTAGGGGTTTATCAATTGAGTATGAAGGGATTTTTGACTAAGATTTAACAAGTGTCATGTTTATAATTTTAGATTTAACATCCTCATTAATTACTCAATCACATTCACTTTTTGCTGAACTTTTGAAATTATACTATTTATTATTGCATCCTTTTACATTTGCTTGAGGACAAACAAAAGTTCAAGTGTTGGGGTATTTGATAATTGTAAATAATAATATATTTTGTGGGTATTTTATGCGAATTTGGTGGGTAATTAATTGAATTTAATTTAAAATTTGATTTAAAAATACGTTTTGGCAACATTTGGGTATTAAATATTAATTTCAATCTATTTAAATAATTTTTATAATCTATGGCTTGAAATTATATTTTATTTCTTGTCATAAATCTAATGGGCTTGAAATAATTTTTATATATTGATAACCCATTAATGAATTTGATGAATTAACAATTTAAATAATTTTTACACATGTTTTACAACTTCAAGCTATGGGCCACTACATTAAATCAAGCACAACCAAAGCAATCCTAGCTGTCCATTTATTTTGATCCACATCCCACGTTAATTTCCAAGCGAAGCAACCCTCAAGATCATGCGAGTTTCAAATTTGTGGCCTACTAGAAATTTAAACCGTCAAGATTAAGTACCACAAGCTTAACCGTCCAAGCACCAGATGCTAAAATCTCCATCGACCAGCACATCTTATTGTCCACATCGGATCATGTGTTGAGCTACTAATCCTTACCATATTTTTATTTTTTTTCCTGATCTCAGCCATCTAGAGATTTCGCAGTATACTTACCCAATCCAGCCGTCCAAAGCTCAAATCATGTGTGTCCAATTAAACCAGAAATAAGCACCTTCCATCTCATTAAAATAGATGTTATCCACATCTGCAATTTGTCATGCACCCAGACGTTCAATATTTAGCAGCAAAGTTGTCCATTTTATGTGCTAGCTATCTATAAAATTATCAGCCAACCATTTAATGTAGCTGGCCCCTCAAGATCAAACATTTAGAAATTTAATCCAGCCACCTATCCAAGATAGAAATCTCAAGCAATCAAGATTGTCCAAGTCTATGTATTCCATTAATCCATGCATCGCTAATTTGAAGCCAAGTTCAGCAAATTCCAATCGTCTAATTCAATATCCATTAAGTGCGTACATGACATGGCTACGTAATTTGGCCAGCACAATTTACAGATTTACAATCCATAACAAAGCATGCTACCCAGTCAAAAGATATGCGAATTACATTATTTTGGTGGCTGCAGAATCTGCATTTTTAGAAGGGGGACGATCTATAGGGAATGAAGACAGCAGATTGGGGGAAGAGAAATCAAGAGAGAGAGAGAGAGAGCAAGGGATGAAGACCAGGCGGAGAGCACGAGCAAGAGGCGGAGCGGCGAGTTGCGCAGAGTGGCCAAAACACAATTGGAGCTTCAAACTAATAAGCTTTTCTATCTCTTTTCTCTTTTTAATTTTAATTTCCTTGTTTAAAATGGTTTTGAATTTGAATTTTATTTTAGACTTAAACATGCTTGGCGAAGCCCTAAATCTAGGGTCTAGGATGTAGCATCCATACAATGTACTGTAGTATGTTGTTTTAATTTATTTATGATAGATATCGTTGTTAATTTAATTTCTTGTGATTTTAATGCTTACTTTGTACATAGGCCCGTACTTTGGCATGATTTCATATATTAGGTGATGGAACCAAGAGGTGAAAATCTAATGTACCATAATCAAGATATTAAACTTAGAAATCTAAGACCATGAGAATAAGCATGATCACCTTGATGAATTCCATGAATAAGTCACAAAACTTAATAAATTCTAATCAAATTAATCCCATAAGAATAGGTGGTTAAGAAAATTAGGGAACACCTTGTAGGTTTTGAGAGAAGTTGGAAAGATAAAGTAGGGCTTGTTTTCCTTTAACAAACAATATCCGGATTAAATAATTATATTACTACTCGTTGCAAAAGACACATATGAAATCCTAGACCCTAGATACTTGCATCCCTATTTTCTTATCTACGTCTAAATTATATTTTTGCTTTCTCCTTTGCTATTTTCTACTCCATTTTACTTTTTGGTAATTGGTAGAAAAGTGTTTAAAAATAAAGTTTATAATCCTCAATTCTCTAAAGATCGATAATTTATATACTACAATCTACGACCCATGCACTTGCGGTGAGATTGCGAACAGTATAGATGCATTAAAATTTTGGCATGTCAAGTTGTACAGGACATCATTCACAAGCATATTAGAATAATTAGAATAAGTATGAGTTGTGTGTTGGCATGTTTGATGGTTACACTGCTTGCGTATAGTATGATTTGTTGGGTATTAATTTAGAGGTATATGATTGACATGTTGTTTGAGATGCTATAACTCTCATGTTAGCGAAGGTCCTCTTAAGATGTGGCACCTGGGGGATGTGTACTGCATACATGCATTAAAATCTTGGCATGTCAAGCTATATAGGGCATCATTTGCAAGCATATTAAAATAAGTATGAGTTGTGCTATAACTCTCATGTTCGATAGTTGCACTACTTGGTATAGTATGATTTGTCGAGTATTGATTTAGAGGTGGATAGTTAACATGTTGTTTGAAATGCTATAACTCTCATGTAGCAAAGGTCCTCACAATTATACTTAATGATATTAATGTTGTGTATACTATATATAGATGTGGTACCTAGGGGATGTGTACTTTATACATGTGGCACCCCAAACCGAGACGTCACTTCCTTACCTCAAAATCTTACTGATTGGTAAATGTGAATCAGGATTGTTGTCCTGATCACACAGTAAATTCTAAATTTGATTTCGTCTAAATTTTTTTTATTGGTTCCTTTATCCATCCTCATTTATTATTCTTTATATCATACTTCATTTGTCTTGTAAACAATGTTACACTTGTAATTATGTTGCACATATCATTTAAACATAGTACACAGTTCCCTTACATACTTATTCATAAACATATCCCCTGATAGTTGACATCAATTATATACATCATTCATAAAATCTTCATCTCATTTTCTTATATCTTTAGTTTACACAACCTGGCCAAACTATAACCACATAATGTTCATTCATAATTGAATACTAAACACATTCACTTTTACACATACATTATCGTATCTTAAAAATTCCAAACATATCATTTAGTACACATAACAAATCATTTAGCACATGCATGAATACTATATCATACATTTCTTCAATTATATCATGTTTTCCTCTTCTTGAGCTTCCCTATACCTGTCTTAGATTTTGGGAAAACAAAACATGAGTGATGAACTCAATAAGCAAGGATTTTGCATTTTCATATAAATGTGTTTCTCTCTATTTGGTAGAAGACTCTCATCAAGAATCAACTATCAACAGGAATAAACCTTTCATAAAACTTTTGCATTTAAATCCTTCATAAATCCTGCCATTTAAATCGTACGTGACAACTATTCATAATAACCATTTATAAGAGAACAAAGGCGTGTCTTAAATTATTTTCATATATACCTACATTCATGAGGATAATCTTATGTCCTAAATCGTTTGCATAGAAACTTTAATACATAAGGACAATTATATTCCCTGAAACAATTCTGTATAAATCATTTTCAATACAACACATATGCATATATAAAAAAGTGTCCCGAAATAAATGAGTACACTTTGTTATCTGTGAACATTGTTATATCCTAAAATATCATTGAATAAACATTAATTCCTGTGGACATCATCATGTCCAAAACATATCCTTATGTCCCCGTTTTAAGGTTTTTTTAAAACAATTGATATGCATATACAGTTCTAACATTTTATTAGGTAACACTTACCAAGTGATCATCCCTCCATAGGAAAGAAACCATTCATGTGACTGCACCGCTAGCTAGGCGGTTGTCCATGATCCTGCTCCCATTTCAGGGAGGGCGCCGCTGGCCTCCTGGCTTCCCTTAGTGACTTAGCCACAGGTAAAGGTTGGCCTCGGTATGCAACCATCTCAGTCTGCAACTGCCTCCACCATGGGCCTAGTACGTAGTTCCTGTGTGCACTCGTTTGTATTCACATCGTTATGCTATCATGATTTCATAAAATCAACACAATCTTAAATACATGTAATTTTTGAAATAAACACTTAATATCGTCAATCCATTACAGTCCTCAAACTGAGTCCATCTCAAATAGAGAATTGAACATAGTTATTTTTTCCAAAATAAAATATTTTCATAAACTGTTTTCAAATAATGATGCCAGAATGACCACTCTTAAAGAATTTTAAAACAAATTAATATATAAATTTTATAAAGTATTTGTAATACTTAGCAAAAAATATCATTTTCAAGAATATTTCTTGTTTATTAATAAACCATTTTAGAATTATCTTGTAAATATTTTTATTCCCTTTTTCTGAGTTTTTTGTGAACAAAGGATAGGCAAACACATCTGCTTCCATTTTATTGGCATTATATGCCTTGTCCACATACCATTAACACCACATTGACGTAGAGGAGCGTTTGCACTATCTTTTGAATTTTCAAAATAGTCATCAAATCGTTTTATAATACCAAGTATTGAGTGGGTCATTCTTAAAATTCTTTTAGAAAGAAACACATGAGTACACAACATTTTTCCAAAGTATTTATATCTTTAAAGAGATTGAAAGTATTTTGATAGTTTATTTCAAAACATCTATATAAATCATCTTAAAACATTTATAAGTTATTTCAAATGCCCTATTTATTTACAAATATCATTATCTGAAAAATCATGTAAATTTTCTCAAAACCCTTTGGGAATAGAATTTCTAATGTCTGTTTCTAATATCATCTTAGAAAAGAATTAAAAATTCTTTAATCTTAAATGCCTTCGAAATAGCATTTCTAGGAATTTACTTGACCAAAAACCATCTTCAAACATATCATTAATACGGAGTAAAATCATACCATCAAAACTTGGGCATGCTTAAAATGAAGCAATGCTAAAGATTTACATGAAAGTCATATTTTCAAGAATGGAATTCGCTTACTCTATAAGCAAAACTTAAAATCATCAATACATGTATTTGAACGTGGAATTTTGGATGTCCATTAATGGCAAAAATATATTTTTCTTTTTCATACACAATTGGACGTAAATGGAGCATGAATATTTCTTTCTTTCTTTCTCCATGTATTACTGGACATTATTTTAGCAAAGAATAAATAATATGAAAATTTTTATATCATATATGCTAAACGTGAAATTGGGTAGGGAATAAAAAATGGAAAAGCACGGCAAGCATACCTACAATGGATGTTAGCGCTGCCCCCTGAAATTTCCTTTTTTTCTGCCCATCATGTTGAAACCTCTTCTCTATTGCTACCCCTTGCATATTTATAAGTAGTTGAAACTGCCCCTTTTTGCCACTATACTTTCATGCAATTTAATTTATTTAATATGCTGGTTTCAAATGCACCGTCCACGTATCCATTTAATCCTCAAATTTGGACCATTGATTGCATTACTTGCTGTCTAAGTTTCCATGCCCCTATGGCCTATCTAGCTGCTCTAATTTCCACCCTATTTTGTTGAAAAAATTATTTTATAAATATTTATTAGTTGCTAAAAATGAATGCACGTCCATGTTGTCCAATGCATTTAATTGCTTCTGAAATTTTCCATTGTTGAAACCATTTGCCCATTTAATAATCAACTATAGACGTCCTTATCTAGGTGCATTTTCCATGTAGTTTTTGCATTTTTTATTTAATAATAATTATCCAAAATTTATGCACATTGCTGTCCACAATATGCATGTTAATTTAACTTTATATTATGGCTTTTTATGCCATTGAATTTCATTTTAATTTATGGCCATTTATTTACCCTAATTACATAGGTGATTTAAATATCATTAAAAAAATTAAAATATAATGTAAATCACCATGGACGTTCCCACCATGTGTTACATATGCACCTTAGCTTAGTCATATAAAAATCTCATCTAAAAAACATGAATATATGTTAAGTTATTGGCAAAATAATTTAATTCATAAAATACCGTAAAATCTTAGTCGATTAATCCATTTCCCTCCATAATTTTTATGATCCCATTCATCCATATGATTAGACTTATAATTATATGTTAGTCTTTCAAATTCCATCTCAATTGGCTTTATAGGCATTACGTTATGAATTTTCTAGCATTTTTCAACTTAACTCATTAATTATCATCCTAATTTTCATAAATCAAATTATGAAAAATTAAAACAATTATTTATGATATATTTATATTCTTCAATTTTCAGTAAGCCTCTTTAATCCCATTAACCTATATTAGCCTATAACGATTAATTTAATCGTCATTTAAAATTATTGGTCCGAATTGCAATAAATTCTCAAAAATAATAAAATCATTCAAAATCCAATTCAATCTTTCATGAATCATATTTATATGCATGATGTACACCCGTAAACCCTTCTTAGATTATGGTACCATACCATCTTAGGCTATATCTTACATTTTCAGGTCATTCTGCCTTGTAATTCATAAGATATGAATATATAAATTATTAGATCAAGATTAAGATGATAATTAGCATTAATTGTAATTTCCACATAAATATTTTTTCATATTGCAGTGTGCATAATTATCCTAATAATCTTCAAACATTAATTTAATCACCTTGTTAAAATTAATTTTCTTTAATTTTGTCTTGATACAAGCTTTGAACTACATTTGTTAGATTCTAATATAGGTGGGGTTTCACAATACATGCATTAAAATCTTGGCATGTTGAGTTGTATAGGGCATCATTTACAAGCATATTAGAATAAGTATGAGTTGTGCATTGACATGTTTGATGGTTGCACTGCTTAGGTATAGTATGATTTATTGGATATTGATTTAGAGGTGTATGATTGACACATTTTTTGAGATGCTATAACTCTTGTGTTAGCAAAGGTCCTCTTAAGATAAGGGTGGAAGTGACCTCCCCCATTTTTCTTCTTCTTCTCCTTTTTTCTCCTCCCTTCCTTCTCCTTGTCTCTCCAACTATCGATTCTGCCCTAAGCCTTCTTGAAATCTAGCTAAACTGCACCAACAATTATTGGTCTGCATCATGAAAGCTTGAAAATCCCAAAAGTTTGAGTCTAGGGTTGCCAATTTTGGGGGAAATAATGATCTAGGAAAGTAGATGCATCCTTTTTTCTCAATTAGTGACGAAATCTTATCTTAAACGTGGTATAGGACTAGTAGAAAAAAAAGTAATGTCCAATAACTCCTTAGCATGGGGCATTTATGGTTAACAAGAACCATAGGAAATTTGATTTTACTAAGAGAATTTTCTGAAAGCAATGATGGATTAGCGTTCCATCCTCCCTCATAGATGATATTGTTCGAGTGGGTTCAATTAGAGGTTCCTCTCCTATGCCTATTATCTTTTTCATGAAATGCTTATGTGTGATAGTGGGTATTCAAAATTTAAAGCTAACAATGTGAATTTACTAATACTGTCTACGTGGTTTGTGGCACTTGTTCTTATGTGTATTGGATGATGTACTATTCGAGATAAGTGGCTATAATTTGTTGGTCCTGAGTTTATGGCAAAACCTAAGAGGGGAGGGGTGAATTGGGTTCTGGAAAAATTCTTTAGTAAATCAAAACTTAACCCCTTTAAAGTTTTAATCCCCTGGATTGTAACAATTAGAAAGCAATAAGATAATGAAAGCAATAAAGAAAAGTAGTAGACAAGATTTATAGTGGTTCGGGCAACCTTTCCCTACTCCATTCTTCCAAGCTCACACACCGTTGTGACTTGAGTTCCACTATGTATTTTGCGAATACAACAGAGCCTCTGCTCTCTTCTAGATTCTAGCTCTAGGGGGCATATACAACCAACACAAGTAGATGATGAGTTACACTCCAATCACAACTCTACTTGCAAAGTCTTTGTTTGAACTACCAAACTCAAACCAAGCACTAAAACAAACAACAATGTGAAAATAAAGGAGATCTACACTTTACTGAGTTGTGTAGCAAGTTTCAGCTTGAGGAAGAATCTGTAGGAGCACCCAATTGAATTTCGTTGGAGCAAACCGCAACTTTGAAGCTTCTTCTTCCTTTGAACATGTATAGATCACTCAATTGTAGAGAAAAGCAAATAGAAGCTCTTGGTAGCGCTTCTTTCCTCTCTTTAGGCTCTATGTTGTGTGTATTCATGTTTGCTTGAGTATCTATATATAGAGGAGGGAAGATTTTGAACGTTGTAGAGTTGGTTAGCGCGTAATAAATGTCCAACGTTCAAAAATTCGAACGTTACGTCTCCAAGTCGCAGGTGGAGTCGACTTCATCTACGACTTCGCCCAAGTCGCATGCTGGAGTCGACTTCATGTGCGACTTCGGCTGTTCTTCAGCTTCCAAGTTTGTCTTCTAGGTCGACTTGGTTTTAGACTTGGCCTCAAGTTGATCTTGGAGTCGACTTGGGGTGCAACTTGACTATTTTCTCGTGCCAAATCAGTTTGATCTTTGTTGATATAATTCTTGCTTGTTTAACTTCTTTCTTTTTCTTATTCTTCAATACTAGAGGCTTTATTTCTGTTGAATTTGCTTCAAATCTTGTGAACTTGGGGAACTTGAATCTTGTTTGGAAAAAATCATCTTTGATTTGGGAATGAATTCATATGCCTTGCTTGCTTTAAGCTTGTATTAGTCTTCATAAGCTCAGGTTTGAGTTGTCTTCATCTTGAAGTTGACTTGTACTTTTAACTTGGGCTTGAGAATCTCTAGTCGATCTTGGGGTTGACTTCATCTGCGACTTGGCCTCAAGTCACAAGTGGAGTCGACTTCGACTGCGACTTCAGATGTGTTGTCCCCCAAAATCAATGCTGGAGAGAAAGGTGTAACTTCCAGTCGATACTGGAGTCGACTTCATCTACGACTTGACCTCAAGTCACAAGTGGAGTCGACTTCGACTGCGACTTCGGTCGTTCTGTCCCCAAAATCAATGTTGTCCATGAGGTACCTATTCAAGTCGCTTGTGGAGTCAACTTTAAGATTGATTTCGCCCTAAGTCGAAGTTGGAGTCGACTTGGGGATCATCTTCGGCTGATTTTTCATTCCTTAAGACATTCATTAAATTTATTAGTAATCATATCATACTCAAATTTGTGCTTGTTAATCATCAAAACTTATACTTTGGTCAATTTGTATTGTTTCCAACATAATTGACTATTTAATGCCTTTATATGATCATCGGTATATTACATCACATAAACTTTAAGTAACTAGGTATATGAATGAGTTGTTTAGCTAAATAGGGTTGTTCATGGCCTTAGTTGACATGAAAAAAAAGATCTTTCATGACCCTTGATTGACATGAGAAAAATGATTGTTCACAACCCTTGGTTGACATGAAGAGAGGATTATGCATGGCCCATCAAAGACATGCGATTATATGCATACATTCTTCAGTGTGGGTGCTGGTCTCTTTTATTTTGCATAGTCATTTATGAATTGTCTTATTACATTAATGTCATGACATATATATCAAGAGACTTATTTATTTCTATTTTTTACTAATTGCTATCTACTTATTGAATCTATTAGACTCATGTATATTTTGCCTTTAAATGATAGGTGAGGCACCTTGAGATAGAGTTCAAGGAGAACACAACCTTAAGGGCTTGACTTAATTGACTAGCGCTTACTTTTTTGTTATTATGGACTTTCACTTTTGTTAATACTAGTAAATGGTGATGCTTACTTAGTTGACCTGCTTCATTAAACCTCTTACATTGAACATTTGGATGTTGATTACAATATATGCTAATACATATGATATATGTGAAAACATATGATAATCTTTTAGGATGTCTTATTTTATAATGATGGTATGTGGCGCCCCGAACCGAGACGTCACTTCCTTACCTCAAGATCTATTGATTGGTAAATGTGAATCAGGATTGTTGCCCTGATCACACGGTGGGTTCTTAATTGCAATGTGTCCAAATTTTTTTTGATTATTTATCTGTCATCATTCTTAATCTTGACATGACAATCATCATACATTTTGATATTTCACCTGTAATGAAATTCATCATTTCATTCAAAGCATCTT
>JAXCLR010000073.1:51837728-51855914 GCA_035584095.1 Annona squamosa
TCGAAGTTCAAGTCGACTCGAAGATCGACTTGACTTCTCTGCTTTCCTTAAACACTTGGCAAACATATTAGTCATATTTATATACTCAAATTAGTTCTCGTTAATCATCAAAACTCAATCCTTGGTCAATTTGTTTTATTTTGAACATTGTTTCCAACATATACATGTGCACATAGGTTGCCAAATCACCTCTCTAGCTATGCCACATTATCACCTCATTTGCATTTTGCAAAAATAAAAAATTTGACTCAACTTTGCTGCCCTAATCACATCCACATGTAGCTGGATTTATTTGTGATTTTTCACAATTATTATTTCATGAAAATCAACCCATGTCACCCTATATTGACATGCGTCCACTTGATACAAATTTATCAACTCTAGCATTAATTGAGTTGACTTTAATTTCTTCCAAATGAATCCTACAATGACACATATCTAAAGGTTGCCACATTATCCATGCATTTTTGCATTTTCTAAAAATCATAAAATTGCTCAAAATTCCCATCTCATGACACCTCAAGCAAGGCATTAAACACATTGACTTTTCATTACTCTCAATGAAGCATTGTTTGACACATGCCTCATTTTCTTTTCAAAAGTCAACTTTTTATTTATTTGGTTGACTTTAAATATTGCTCAACGAATCCCTTGTTGACACGTGTCATTATCCCTTTTGGCTCATTAATAATATGTTACTTTTCATGAACAAAAGTCAAACGCCTTTGTCCTTATATGATAAAACAATTTTTCATGATATTTAACTCGATCAAATCCATCCATATGACATAATACCTTGTTTTAATTGTTCATGAAAATTTTAATCTCAAAATAATCATCCTAGATCAAGATATGAGCATTTAAAAATATCATATGGAACTTGATAAAATTAAATCATTATCAACATAAACCATTCATGATTAACATAATCCATACCTTTCATGAGGTAAAGCACGTCAACTTGTGCTTACTTTTCAAATTTCACGTCAATTCGCCTTATGAGCGTCAAGTTATGAATTCTCTACCAATAGTCACATCAATTTCATAATTATCATCAACTTAATGATAATTAATGAAATTAAAGATCATGTTAAATCATTATTCCATACCTCATTTTGTCCTTTTTGAGCGCCTTACTTAGTCATTAGCCCTAATTTCATCCATCTACTTCAATCATATAGTTAACACTAATTACATGCCTAGATTGCATGTATGAGTCACATTTGTTCTGGGTATCACAAAAATTGATTACAAGTGTATGTTGCTTGTAATAGATGAAAGGAATGAAAAGAAAAAAAATTTCACTAAACGAAATGTATACAAAAATCCCACCGCGTAAACAGGGCAACAATTCTGTGTCACATTTACCAATCGATAACAATCCCAAAGTAAGACTCAAGTTGTGACGCCTCGAGTTGGGGGCGCCACAACATGAAAACTGCACATGATGCAAGGAACACATAAATGATGAAAACTAATGCAAAATCTATGTAATTTACATGTTTCTCTTAAGCTAGTATCTAAAATGGATACAAAATGAATGTTGACAACTTTAATAATATAGAGTTATCATGCACTCCTAAGGCTAATATGTTAGAGGAGAATAAAATCATTTTTATTTTCTTTTAGTGGGGAGTCCACTCAAACCATCTTTATAATCTAGGGCATCATTATATGCGTTCTAACTACCATTATTTGGTTAGTGGCGACTTCAATCAATTTGATATTTGGATTTTATTTTCCTTTATTTAATAACTATCTGCAATCTATTTTTCATGCATTTTACTAACTTAATAATTGCGCCTAATTGAAACACATGTTTGTATTTGTATAACCTTGCATTATCTAAGAATTTCTAAAACTTGCATCATATAAAATCCATAATACTTGCATCTGCCTTCTTCAACTTTCATGCCTATACCTTTTCTCCTTATTCATATTTTTTTATCTTGAATCCTTTTTCTCTACCTATTTACCTTTTTATTTTGCATATTTCCTTAATGCATTCAGCTTAGCTCCTAACAAGGACTAATTGATACACTTATTTGACTAAATTTGTATTATATAAAAAAAAACTTTAATAGTTCATATCATCTCAAAAAACTCAACGATTGCATTTTCCTTCTTTAACCCTCATATCTATATTTTTTTTCTGTATTTGCATTTCTAATCTTGAATGTCTCTTCTACATCTTTTGTTATTTATTTTACATATTGTGCATCATGATAATCCACTAACTTACATCTTATATTTTACTTGGCTATTGCAATGCATGCATTATGTTTAATTTTTGTACTAGCATTACATTTATTTTGTCATTTATCGAACTTTTATTTTATTTTTATTTGACCATTAGGCCTATAGGTCAGCCAACCATAGCATCCAATTTGCCAAACGCTACACTGTGCACCCCATATTACTTGCAATAATAGCATTTTGCATATGGGGTGTTCCAATGGCTACAAGTAATATTCCTTCCATATCCGATCCTAATCCCATGCAAGATATGAACAAATGTGTGTTTATATAGAGGATGATAGAGGAGAAGAGAATAGAAATGGAATAAATAGGTAAAAGTAAAGGAGAATAAATAAAAATAAATAAGATACTTGTATAAAGTATATGATAATAAATAAAAATAAATAAGATAATTGTATAAAATATATGAGAAAATGATTGAAAAGACATAGTAAATGACTGTAAGAGGTAAAAATGGAAAAAAAATTAGGAACAGTTGGGTGTTGACTCTTGCAGACCATTCCCTTCCCCTCATTCTTTGCAAACAAACACAACCTTAACTTGTACTAGTGTTGCACTTTAATCAACGTACGTGATTTTATATCAAAACTTAGACGAAATGGGGATGTTTAAGGGAAAATGTGTTCTTATGTGTTGGAAATAAAAACAGTTGTATGGAAAATAAGAAAAATTTATAGAAAATAAGAAGGTGGATTATTATTTATGGGAATGAGAGGACTTTTAAAAAATGTGAGATTCCATTTCATCCCTTCTTATCCGAGTTGTGAATTTCTTTAAATTTTGTTCTAGTAATCCCACAAAATCTCCAAAATATTTGAATAAAAGTTTTACAAAAATATAATGTATTATAAACTTTTATTAAAAAATATACTTCATTATTGAAATGGTGAAAATAATGGGTTTTGATCCTATAAAGTCGGTTCACTTGCATTTTTAAAATATCTTTTTATTGTTCGTTGCGTTAACTGTATTTAATTCATCCATGAAATTTTACCATTCTTGGAAATGTGCATGTATTTTAAAATTTCATGGTAGTCGTTTTCAACTTAAAAGGTTGATTTTTAAAATTAAAAATACATATATATTTCCAAAAAAATTGTAAAAATTGGTATATAAAATAAATACACTTAAGATAATAGTTCTATTCAAAAGTAATAAATATATAAATTTGCTAGCTTTATAGGAGATCTACTGAAGCTAACGTTATAAAATTAAAACTCGAAAATAATATAAAAATATACAAATACATACAAATTATCGTGTTATGATACTATATAATGGCTTATTATTTAGCTAACTAAAAACCTCATTTATTTTATATTAAATATATCCTCCACTTTTGTACAGGAAAAAGTGTATTTAATTCAAATATTAAAATTTATCATTTTGAAATATTGTGCATATTTTTATAAAATTTGGAAATAAAAATTTCACCCATCTTACACTCCCTTATGCATGTAAAATTTTAAAATTTTTATTTTAAAAATTTATTAAAAATGATAAAGTTTCATATGCAAACTAAATAAATTTGGCCCCAATATATAAAAATATAAAATGCAAGAGGATGTAACATCAAATTATCAGGAAATTTTGTCAAAATAGGCTGCTGTTTCCTAAAAGGTTAGATTTGCATAAGTTTTAGGGTGCATTTGGCATTCAGAAAACACCCTGTGACAGTTTTTACATGCGTAAAACCTGTCGCATCATCCAGATGCACCCATGATATCGTTGGTGTTGCCGCTGCTCCCCAGGACAAAGTCCAAATGCCAATTAATGTAGACGACGACTTGTCCACATTGGCGCCCGAGGCATATGCTGGACGACGATTACCGACTGCTTTGCCGTAGTACACAGAGGACGTCCAGCCTCTGCAGAAGACGACTGTCGTCGTTGAAACGATCGATTTTTCCAAACACACCCTAGGGCATGAAAAGTTTTACGTGATTTTACATGTTTTTCCAAATGCCAAACACACCCTTAAACTTAAAGGATTATTTTTGCCAATATTTCAAATCTCAGGGATGAAAACGCAAAATTACAAAATTAGGGGTTAGATTGGCAAAATACCCAAATTCAAAAAGAGGGGGAATGGAATTCTGCGACTTGTGAGTGATAAGAGCGGAGGGATAAAGGAAGAAACAACAGGTAGATTAGATGGAGATGGAATCCCAATTCATCGCTGGCTTCTGCAAAATCCTCTCATCTTTCTGCAATCACGTCCAATCCACTTCCCAAGCTCTCCACGATTCTGTTCATCGTCGTCCTCTTCCCCTCGGTTGGTTGCTCCATCATTTCCACACTTTCTATTTTCAAAAACCTGTTTACTACCACTACTGCTTCATTAGTACTCTTGCTTTTGATAATTCATCAGACTCAGCTTCATCAACATTCATCCAATCCCTCAATCGCCGCATCTCTTCCACCAACCCCGATCTCAACCACCTCCACTCAATGCTGCTGCAGACCATCTCCTTCCAGGAACTTCTCGCCCACTGCAATCAACTCTACCAGAAAAACCAAGCACATCTCTTGCAACTCTCAGATCACCTCCACATGTTTGGATACGCTCCTGGACCTGGTAGGTGGTTTTCTTTCTTCATTCTCATCACTGTGGGATTCTCCAGAATCACCTCACCACTGCCTCTCTCTCCTCTCCTCTTCACTTCTCTTCATGCATAATCATATCCATCATACAATTGTCCCAAATCTCTCCCTCCCTCCTGGAAGAAACAAGAAAACAAACAAAAAAAAGGGGATGGAATCTAAGTCACTGCTGCTTCTTTTTATGGTTTAGATGATGAAGACCAAGAGACCTTAGGTTTCGCTACTCCTCTTGCTATCGATTCAGAAGTTCCGAGTCCAGAGAATGCAACGAATCAGCTCTCAATGTCCTGCCCCTCAGTTTCTGCTGCTGCCGCTGCTTCTGATTCTCTAAGGAAGAGGCTTGAAGAGGATCCCCTGTATCCTTTTCTTTCCACATTCTGCATAATATATTGCACCACTTGTCTTTAATTTCATGTATTTTGTTGCTCCGTCTTCCAGCCTTTTGTTGAACTTCACTTGTTATCTTTTGGTTTGTCAAATGTTTTTGTTTTCAAGGAAGTGTTTGAAATGTGCTCTCTTGTTTTTCATGTTTTGCTATCGTCCTATTTTTGGTGCCACTTTAACTATCTTTCCTTTTTATTTTTTTTAAAAATATGGTTATTCTTGATTTTCTCTTAACGAATCAAGCACTCGCTGTGTTTGATGTGATACGAAAGGAAACAAAATACTGGTATAACTAGGTGGTACGAGTTTTGTGAGTAGACAGAGGAAATAACAGTTTGTTGGTAGAAAATGAGTCATTGAGAAGTGAAGTTTTTCCTGCGTATTTCCTGACATTCTAAAGATTTGATGATTCTTTGTGCTTGCAAGATCTGGGCCTTTCAGACATCAGTCTTGCTACTCTAGCTGCTGGAGGTTTGTATTTTCTGTTAATAAGTATTGACAGTGCTTCTATTCTAATAGAAGGAATGAGAGAAAAACTCAAAAAAGTGGATAGGTAATTAAACAAGATATGAAGACATTAGAAATTGCTAAACACATAGTTCATGATAGCGAAGCATGGTGCAGCAGGATCCATTCAGTCAATGCGCCGAACCCACAAATGTGGGAAACAGCTGTTGCTGATGGGGGCCCACCTAGTTCTTTTTGGACTAATATGTGTCTGTATCAATTTCATGTCATTTGGCTAGATGCACCACTTCTGCCACACTTTATTTGATGGTGCTGATATTCATAATATAGTCTTTGGAAAAACACACGCGTGCGCACACACACACACACACTCAAATCCTTGCTAGTTTGACTATTTGAGGAGACTGATGGGCATGAATATTTTGATCTTCATGTTTGTTTGTAAAAATCCTCCATGTTATTCTCACTCCTTCTTGAGTGTCTTCAAGAGACAATCTGTGCAGTTTATAGAATCAATTGCTGTGCCATCTAGGGACTTTCAAACTACAAGAGACATTGTGATTGCCACTTCATACAATTAAAAGTGCAACATCAATGACTTTATTCATTCTGCTTTTGGGATCTATAAAACATGTGTGTCATTTGTGGTTTTCATTTACCTAGTGATAAAATTTTTCGCCTTTTTCTTTGTAGTTAATGATGAACTCTCAAGTCCAAAAATGCTAATAGAGTCGCTGAGGTAAACATCAGTAGCTGGAGTCGCTAATTTGCTAATTTAATTACGATGTTCCTTTTACAAGCGACTTGGAATTGATAAGAAGGAGAAAGAAACATGCTTCTCAACTAATATTTTCTATATATTTAGTTGCGAAAATGAGCAGTCATTGGCAGAGGAATCTGAAGCTACAGAAAACTTTCCTCTTCGCTCAGGTAAAACTTCTTTTCATACTTGAATTGAACTATTGACACAAGATTTTTGCTATACTTAAAGTGTCATAATGGATGTAGGGGAAATAAATGATGCTCTTAAATCCATTGGTAGTATTGGAAAATATACAATAAAGATTACGAAGGACCACTATGACGAATTGCCCTCCTATATGAAGAGCTTAGCATCATGGGAGGTATGGACTTTGTTTTGTCCTTTTATTTATCGTTATTTGTTAGCTTGTGCAATATTGATATAGCTTCTAATATGGTGCAAAATATTTTATTTACTTAGGCATTCATAAGCAATCCCACCCACCAAGCTAAACAAACTACAAATTAATAAAGTATTTAGATATTCTCTCTTTAAAATAGAAAAGAAGGGGAAAAAAGTATAGTCTATTTGATTGTGTGTATGGAACAAATGAAAAGGAATTAATAATTTGGGGCTTAAATGGGTCTAAGTCGATCCATAACCTGGTACCAATTCGACCTATTCTGCATCAGATTATGTTGCTACTTGGCTAACCTGAAATTGAGGTGGCTTGGACTCCTTAACACGATCTAGAGAAAGGTTTTGGGTTATAATCATATCCTGACTCAATGTGACCCATCCCAATCCATGCGTATAGTTTTTAAATTAGAAAAAAGATAAAATCCTAAGTTAAAGGTCTCATTTCTAATTTCAGGCATGATAAATTATACTTTAATTGAATTGATTAACCAAATATTTTAGTAATAAACAATAAAGTTCACCATCTACATAACTTTAGCTTGCACTATGCATAAAAAATATTTTAAATACGATCAACATTTTCAACTTGCATTATTAATTTGAACTTGACCCAATGCCTACTCAAGCTTCATCTATTTTCCAAATATTTTGGTTAGGATTGGATTCACCTTGACCCAATATAGTATACTATGTAGAGTTGAGGAAACGATTTTGAAAATGGGGTGGGGCTGGGTGATCCAGACCTGTTTAAACCTTTGGTACTGGTAACAGGATATTGAATGATTCTAGTTGTACAGTGAATAAAAACCAAAATAGATGGCCTTCTAGAGTTTTAGAAAAAAGGTACAGAGTCATTGAAAAAGTAGATCTCTTAGGTTAGTTAAAAGCAATTGAAGCCTTTTGTTTCATTTCTAATGGCAACTAATTATTTGGTAAGAATAAATCAAATGAAAATCAAAATTAATTTAAAATTTGAATGTTGAAAGCTAAAAGTGAATTTGCTGGTGAGTTTAGTGACAACTAGAACATAGAATTTTCAGTGGATCCCTGTTAATCTCCAAACTTTTGGAAATGGATGTCCCAACTTAATACAGTAGCAACTAGCATGGGAAATACTTCAACTTCTGCAAGAGTTTGAAATTGGGTACATTGTTGTCGAGTTAGAAAACACCATGAATGAAAAGCTGTCCATAAATCTCATGTGATCTGTCCTTCAGCACTTGTACAGAGGCAATTTCCCTGCATGAATGCAACATTGGTTCTACTTCTCTGAAACTTGTCAATTTGCTCAAACACTGTTTAGATATACTTATCTTCTGGACATTATTTAAATTAGTCACTGCAATGGCCTGCAAATTCTCTTTTGATAACCTGTGGCCAATATGGCTTCGAACCTGAAAATAATGATGTTTTATGTTGGTCACAGATTGACTTTTGGGCAAGTACTTATCTCAACGTTTGGATATATTATTTGGTTGTCTTTTTTGACATTTCTAACTGAACATGTTATGGAAAGATTTGTAAAAAAGCATGTGGACACATAATTGTCATAGTGTGGCATAGGAGATGCACAACCTGCTGAAAATTATAGTGCAGCGATTTGCATTATTTAACATACACTCAAATTTGGATCCTCTAGGGAGATGATTTAGCATATTACATTGATGAATTGAATCAATTTATTTTTGAGTCAATTGAGCTGGATTTAGTATAAAGATTGATATCATGGTGTGCGTGCCTGACTGCTGTATCAAATACGGGTTTCATTTTCCAGGACATTGATGAGTGATGACATCCATTCCATGCATGATTTTGGAGAGAAAACGTTTTTCTTCTTTAGATAGTTAAGATGTTTTTTTTTTCAGTCCTTGAACTACGTACAAAATTCTGAATTTTCCACAAAATCCACTGCGTAGGATTTGCAAGTGGTGGTGGAGAAAATGAATTTGATCTTGTGCAAGCAAGACAGATCAGCAGAAGGCTACTCGTTCAATCCAGATGATATTGCATCTCTGGAATTGGGTATGAATCTTGGAATGCAGTATTTCTCGTCCTTTCATTTCCTTTTGTTTTTTTGCTGCATCGTAGGGGATTGACATGGCTGTGAGTAACCAAGACTCGAATGGTTTTCTAATGATGGATTGAATGTTCTCGCAAGTTGTTTCTAGTCTAGAACATCTTGTTAGTTTACTTTGGCTTTGCTTCTATGTAATCCGGTTACATAAAAACAATTTATCTAAATATATAACTCTCTTCATTTTTAAGATATTGATAATTGATACAAAATTTAATCTATTCATTTTATTTAACATTATTTGTTTAGTCAGGGCACTAAGTTTTATCCAAACCTAATATCTATATGGGAAACATTTGCTCAAAAATAGATTAATCCGTGTGTAAATTAGGAAAAATATTTACATCTATTCATATGTATTAGAATGCAATAATACTTCATGAATCGTTTATCCATAGACTACTAATATTTAGATGGTTTATATGTTGAAAATACTACTTACAAATTGATATTTAGTACTAAATTATTTTATTACATTGATTTTAGATATCTATAGATGAGGCCTATATATTATGGTACTATACAACTGAAAAGATTTCTATAATAATATATACAATAGATGAAGTGGATTTTCTATTAACCATCAAGACATTAAAAATGAAGGAGATTACATAGAACAAAAGTTTCATAAAAGTGCAGCCCTCTTTTATGCATTTGCTAGTTGATTTGGTTTATTACTTGGGACACCCCATCAATTCTGGCTCATCTTGATGATTATCCATCTCATTCATTGTATTTAACATAATTTATTCAGGGTGCATTTGTAAAGTGACAAAATATTTGAATGAAAAGTTTTTGTTGGAAAAGTTTTCGAAATAGAAGAAAATGATGAAATATGATAGAGATAATGATGAGGAGTAAAATAATAAAGTTAAAATAGATCTGTTAGCTACATAGTTAGTTGTGTAGAAATGATTGAAATAATTAAAAAATAAGATAGTATTGGAGAATGAAAATTTTAGATGTCTTAGTTTGAAGAGTTATAGTATTAAACAAACACCCTCTTAGTAATAGAAAGTTCATTATTCGTCTAGTATTGTGCATGAGGTTCATCTATAAATATGTATAATTAAGGTACAAATTGATGCTAAATATCAATCTTAAAGTTGTATTTTCAACATCTAAAACATTTAAAATATCATTATTATGTTGAAAAATGATTCTATAAAATATTATTATGTTCTAATGCATATGAATTTAAGCATTTTTAATAATTTATATGTATACATGTATTTCAAGCAAATACGGCTAATGCACATCTTTAATTTGGATGAAACTCGGTTTTCTAGTTATAACAACAAATATAATGGATGGAGTGGATTTTACGTCAGCCATCAAGATGGGAAAAATGGATGGAGTTACATGAAAACAAAACATAGAAGTATTGTTATTTGTTTGGAGCTGGACGATTAAGATGTGATGTGATGTTGTAGGGTCGAAGGGAAGGTCATATCTGCTGATGCTGCTGCGTATGAATCGGTTGGTGGTTGAGACGGCTGATGGCTCCATATCCTACCGTGTTATCATCTAGGTGACACGATATGAACCATCTATTGATACTTAAGGCCACTCGCCTTGATGTGAACCATCTGTTGCACACATTTACCATCAACAAATCCATTATTGTAACTGAAATTAGATTTTCTGCTCCTTATTAAATATGGAACCGCAGGCTACAAGCAAGGATTTCTTTGCAAGTATACCTCACGATTGAAAACTATTGGAACCGCACATTTGCTTTTATAGGCCACCCTCTTAACTAGTGCTTCACAACAAAGAGAGGGAAAAATTGGATAAACCTTATAATGGAGAAGGAAACAACAACAAGATCAAGGGGTAAAAGCATAGTAAAAGGAAAAGGAAAAAGACTTCTCTATTTATACCATGTATACTTCCCTCGTAAATTTTCTATGTACAGGAAAATGTTGTAGGGCATGTTTGACCGATCTGACATATTTTGATTGTGCAAACAATGTGAGAACTGGAACTTTCTCACAAAGGATTGTAGATACTGAATTATTTGGTATTTGGCCTTGTTATTAAATAGTTAAAATTATGAAAAAGAACATATAAAAATAGCTTATGACCAGTTGAAAATGAGCGCATTTCTAGTTGGTTGCTCATTTTCTATTGGTCATTAAACTCATTTTTTTGCATTTTCTAAAATGTTAATACGGATGTGTATAATTTATAAAGGGCTATGCTTCTATGGAACCTTTCTTAATTTTTTTTTGTTTTTTATATATTGATAGTTGATGTAAAATTCACTCATCTATTATATTTAACATCATTTATATCATTATGAAAATCTTTTTATTTGTCTAGTATCATTGTGCATGGGCTTCATCTATGAATATGTAAAATCAATGCAATTGGTTTAATGCTAATTATAAATTTTAAAATAATATTTTCAACATCTAAACTATTAAAATATTATTACTATATGGATAAATGATTCCTTAAAGTATTATTACAATTTAATAAAGGGATCTAACATTTTTCATATACATGTTTAGTTTCATTTCATAGTTCGGATGTATATCGAATAAGTTCTTTATTAGTTTTAATTTTTTGTTTTAAAATTCCATTGTATCCCATGTCTAATGCGTTCATTTCAAGTATTTTATATAATTTAAGTCTACTGGATATAAACTTGGTAAATATTTTACCTTTTATTTGATTCGTTAAGCAGCCTTGGTGTGTTCTATAGTCCGTGGAGTATGGTTTTTTCAAAGTCTTTGTACCAATAGCTATTTATCTTGAGCAATTTTTTCATAAAATTTAGAAATATAATTTAAGCATCCTAAAAAATTTAATTGTTTTTTATTTGTAATTTTATGTGATGAAGCCTCATTGCCTAGACATTCGTAATGGCTAGTCAATGGATATTACATGATTTAAGAAAAATTTTGCAGCATTTCCCTTTAACCTATAAAAAGATGGTATAGAATACAGGGCCTGTTGTATATGAACATCACAATTCTATTTCAAAATATAACATTTAGCTTTTGACATAGCAAGGGAAATGTGAAACAAGGCTAGCACAAAGTTTCACCTTGAAGTTGATAAATAAGTCTCCACACGGAAACTCAATCACAACAAAAAAAGAAAATCCAGAATTTCTTATTCATAAAAATTTTCTACAAAATAAGAGAAACCATAAATTTATAAGCAAATTCTAGCTATCACTACATGCACATCCACATGTAAAATGCACATATGCAAACCCTAACCATCCACTTGTGCATGTTTTATTAAAAATATAAGATGTGTAATTTATTAAAAATAGTAAATTCTGAATTTAATAAAAATAGTAAAGATTAAAAGTAGTAAAACAAAATCTTTAAGAGTTGAGATCAAAGTTGGTCCACTCACGTATCGCTTTAGACCCTTCCACAATGATCGGCTTGATCTAGAAAATCTGTTGCGATGTTGTCTGCATCAATGCCCTCCACTTGAGAAAAAATTAGACCTCAAGTTGGTTGGAACGTCTGGATAAAGGGATTCATCAGAAGAATGGAATGAGTGGTTGTCTACCACGTTAAACATTTTAAAAATCCCCATTGTGTTTGATAGATCCCCAACATATGCACTATCATTGATCTTCTTCAAAATCTTATAGGGGCCATATTTCCTCAGCTGTAGTTTGTTATAGGTTTGTGGTGCCTCAACCCGAGCGTCACATTTTGAGCCTTATCTCGAGATCGTATTGATTGGTAAATGTGATTAGGATTGTTGCTTTGTCATACAGTGGGTTTTATCGGATATTCATCCCATTAATTATAATCATATGGATGTCCATACAACAATTTAAGTTTTCATAATCTCAATCTTAGACATATCTAAGTCATTTCGATCCATTTATCATATACAAACATGCGATTAAAGCGACATTTGATCTTTTGCCTAAATTAGATGTCACTGCATATATATATATCACAGTTGCCGATATAAACCATTCAAATAGATTACATCTATTCAACATAAAGCACTGCATATAGTTTACAACCATTTCATATAAGTTTCATAATATGAGTTTGATAAGTTTTTTCCATGGATTCCTTAAATCGGCACTTGCTCATTTGCCATGACCTGTCCTTCACCTGTCTTTGGGTTTGAAAAACAAAATCATGAGTCAAAACTCAATAAGCAAGCTATTTGCATTTTACAGGTAAATTATTTCAGGCAACATTTTGCATTCAAATCATATTGGAAAATAATCTATACCTTATCTAAAGGTATATCTTAAAAGAATGAAACCCTGTACCCATTATGGGTCTTATATGCATAATGCCATATGAAAACATTAACACATATACCATTTCTCCCTTAGGATAGAAGCTAGCCAAACGACCATCCGTTACGTTAAGTCCCATTTCAGAGAGGGTGCTGTCGGCCTTAGGCCTGTTTCAAGCGACTTAGACACTAAGGGGAGACAATCTGTCCGCTTATACCCTTCAAATGGACCTAGTAATCTGTGCACATGAATTTTTGCATAAATTCATCTTTAACATGCTAGCATGATTTTTCAATCAGAAACATGGAATCACATCATTTTTTCCACAGCATTTATCAAGAAAGATTTCATAACATTGCATTTGAAGTAAAATATCATTTCAACGTCATTTTGCTAAGGGATGACCATCCTTAAAGACATTAGAAACAATTTCTATAATTTCGTCAAACAAGTTAAAGCAAGAATTTCATTTATGGAAATAATTTAGAAAAAGCAAAAATCCTTTAGAAAATTTGCTTGCTTACCTGAATTCCTTAGTTTTCTGTCACTACTTTTTTTTGCCTTTGCCTACATGAGAATAGTATGATTCTTCATTTATTTTTTTCTCATATTTCATTTAGTTTTCCAACCCATTCCATATACATGCATCATTTATTTGACTTCATAAGTCATCATACACATGTATAGCTTATTTTGCACAATCAGCACATTTTATATACATTTCTTTGGCTACCATATACCGTAACATATATAACCTCATACTTAGGGTATTCATTTCAATTACACAAAGTTCATTCAATAACCATCATATATAGGTTCATTGAACTCACTTTGCCATTTATTCCTTTTTTCCACGACACATACAACGGTGCTTGCTTTAGCACATGTTATTGCCTTAGGCTTCATTAAGCAAATTTTAAAATGTGAAATAAATCATCATACACTCAAAAAAGATGTATAATTATGGAATTCATCTCATTTTCATATATTTTTGCATAAAATCATTTTTCATAAGTCATTTATCACCCATTTACCTTTATTCCTTCATATAAGCTCATTTAGCATATAAACATAATACATTTCATAAAATTTGCTAACTCAGAAATTTAATCCCTTTGCAGGGGTTTAATTACCCTTAATTACCACTTCATTCAAGGTATTTTTATGGGATTTAAATCCATTCAACCTAGGTTTCCAAAACAGCAAGTTTGGAACCCTTTTTTCACCCATTTTACGTGTCTTTTGACACATAACCCTATGCAGTCTTAAAATTCTGAAATTCCAACAAATAAATCCATTTTTCCTAATCCGTATTTAGGAATTTAATACATATATGACATCCATGCACTATCATTTCGCAAAACAGCAAGTTACCCACACGTTTTGAGTCCCGTTTCACGTCGGTTTGACATTCTTTCATGAAAATTATAAAAATCAGTATTAGGGTTTATTTTTCCAAATATGTTGGGGCATCCCTAATACCTTAAACCTACGGTATTTTACCCTACATAACATGCATAAAACATACAATTGCATTTCCATTGCATTTTTAACATAGAAACTAAGAAATTAGGTCAAAATCAATGCTTCGCATTCCATAACTTCAAAAATTCATCACTTAAGCATAAACTATCATATATTTTGCATGAATACATGATTCATAGCTCAATCACATCATCAAGTCAAAACAGCAACTTGTCTTGGAGATTTAGGGTTTATCAACTTGGATTTTCCAGTTAATATACATGTATAACTTCACTTTCATCAATCTTACACTTGAAAATTCATACATAAAACCTAATATCCATTCTGTATTCATTTAAAACTATGCTAAACCACCATTTTACAGATCCTCTAATTTTTTTTTTCCAAGTTTTGAGTTTAAACTCGAGTTAAACAACTTAAAACTAAACACATACTTACTTGGTTTTGAGCTAACCCAAACCCTAATCCTTTGAATTGCTTTCCTTCACAATTTCTCCTCCTTTTCTCCTTGATTCCTTTCCTCTTTTTGTTGGGTATATGGGACGTGAGCAGCTAGTGGTGGCTTTGGTGAAAAATCACAACACTTAGCAATTTCCAACCCCTCCTCCAAGTGATGTGCATGCCTTATAAGAGTTGGAAAATTTTCAAGCTGTGGGCCCCACTAGGTGGTGCATTTCCACATACTTAAATGCTCTCTTATCTAATTTATGGGGTGGCACAATTACAGCCAAGTAAAATCTGATTTTACCATTTTACAAAAATAAAAAACTACTCCAAAAATCCAAACTGTCCATGTATCTCAGCTTGCACGTCCATAGCTGCTCATTTTTACATCCATTTTTCATTTTTCTTTCAACCCTAATTCAAGGGTAAATTATATACTTAATTACCCATTAATTCATACATTAATTTGGTGTTAAAAAAATATAACAAAATTGCAGCAACTTAGCAACTAAAATCACATTTTCCATCCCCATAAGCTGTCCACGTTTCGGCTGTATGTACCTGCCTTTTTCAATTTTTTTATTGCTGCAATTCTTCATTATTACATGCACTTCTCATGTACTTGTATCTCAGCAACTTATATTCATATTGTAAAAATAAAAAAATCAAAATATGCACAACATAGCCCCTTGGACGTCCCATGTTGCCACCTTAGCTAAGCATAGGTTTTACCTTTTGTGGCTACATCATGACATGTACTTAATAGCTGGATAATTATCACATTTATGCATTTCAAATAATTGCACAAAATCCCCAAAAAAGGCCAGCAATTGCCACATCAAATTCCATTCCCATCATGCATTTATGCTTGGTACTCTAGCATTAAATGCTATGTACTCATGTGGCACATTAGTCAACCATGCTCACTTTTTCAATGCAGGTATTTTTTCCACATTTCATGCTTAATCCAATCCATTAAAAATAAACATCTCACAATTCTATTCAACCGTTTCAAATTTCATCTCAATCTGAGTTTTTTAGCTCCCGTTATAGCCTTTTAAAGTTAACGGTTGATATTGAAAAATCATCAATAAATCATAACTCTCATTTCATCAAGAATTTTCATAACCCATTTATTCCATAATACCAAGCCCAACATTAATAATTTTCATTTCAAATTTCACCTGAATCCGCCTTACAGGCTATGAGTTATGAATTTTTCAATATTTTTCCATTAAACTTGTCAATTATCATAATAATTCCCATAATTCATATTAAATAATGAAAAATAATTTTTCATAATATATTTGCATATTTAAATCAACAACAATATGCTCTAATCCCATTATCTCATTTTTGCTCAAAATAATTAATCACATCATTATTGCTAATTCAAAACCCTAATTGCAATAATAAGCAAAAATTATAAAATATCTTCATAATTTCATAATTCACAAATGAATATCATATACATGATTGATGCGTACACATGGGTTCTACATAGGTTAGGGTTTCACAAGGTTCATGTAGGAAACCTTTCTTTTTGTAAGAATAACATAACTTGCTATTAACTTCAAAAGTTTGCCCTTATAATGCTAGTTTGCTACCTTCTCATATGTCACATTTGCCTGCTCCAGTTTCTACTTGACCTCTGCTTGCACGTCTTGTCATTAATGCTACATATTTTCAGTACCTACACTGAGGTTGACGGCATGTTGTGGGGTCTTCATGTATGCCACAGAGAAAGGAGATTTTCCTATGGTATTGTAGTATCATTGTTGTATGCAAACTCCGCCTGGGCTAAAGTAAGGTCCACTATTTTGGCTTGTCTCCACATATATTGTGAATCAAGTTTAAGAGTGTTCTGTTAACTGCCTCCATTTGACCACTTGTCTATGAGCGAGCCATACCGTTGAACTTTAGAGAAGAATCGAACATCCACCACAAGGTCTTCCAGAAGTGACTAAGAAATTTACTATCGGAAGTGTGCCATCTTGGAAAACATGTCAACAACAACAAAGACAGAGTCCATACCTCTTTGTGTTCGAGGTATGCCAAGTACAAAATCCATAGACGGATCTTGCCAAATATTTTTGAAAACTAGTAAAGGCAAGTATAACCTTGCATTTTGGGACTGCCCCTTTGCGGTCTGGCACACATACTATCAATGCATGAATTTAGGCATATCTCACCTCATGTGTGGCTAGTAATATCTTTCGCCTACAATAGTAAGGATTTTATCATGACCCAAGTGTCCAACAAGGCCTCCTCCATGCAAATTCTGAATCAACTTCTCTCGCAATGGGGATCTTGGAATGCATAGTTGATTACCTCACATAAGATATCCATCATGGATGTGAAAGTCATTTGCAAGTTGGTTAGTGACGCACTTTGCCCAAGTATCATCAAAGTCCTCATCAGCCTTGTATAACTCTTTCATTACATCAAAGCCCATTATTTATTACATCATTTTCAAGAGTAAATCAACTCACCTTCTTAGCGCATCTGCTACCTTATTTTGTACTTCCACTTCGTGATACAAAATAAAAGAAAATTTTTGCAAAAATTGAATCCATCTGGCATGTATATCTTTGCTGATCCATTTTGGCTATTGAGATACTTCAAAGCTTAGCAGTCTAAGTACAAAATGAACTCTTGTTCAACCAAGTAATGTCTTAGTTCTTCAAAGCATGCATGACAGAGTAAAATTCTTTATCACATGTGGACTACCGGGTGCAACTCGGGTCGGGTTATACCGGTGCAACTTGAGAATTTAATACCGGTTTGGACTAGGTTCACATTGGTTTTGGTTTGATTTTGGGTTGAAATTCGGGTTACCAATAAACTGTTTTTTTTCCAAATTTAACTATAATATAAAAAAAATTATTGAAATATACATACCTGTGTTTATGAAGTAAAGCCTCATGCTGAATTCTGTAACATCCTTTCAAAAAATTCTGCAACATCATGCTGAATTTTGCAATATTCTTTAAATGAACTCTGCAAGCAATTTTTCAGCACCCTATAGACACAAATAAATGACAAATTAGTTAGTTTTATGACTAGTTG
>JAXCLR010000073.1:51858264-51877088 GCA_035584095.1 Annona squamosa
AGCCAAGACTTACTCAAATTGATTTGTTAATCATCAAAACATGGATTTAGCTAGTTTTCCACATATTTCCAACAGAACTAGGACTCTTTTCATTAGCAATAATGAGAACCTTTTATTGTCCTTCTACAATTTGCAGGTGTTCTCCCTACCATCATGTTATGTTAACACATCAATAGCCAAGGCCTATTGGATAATAGGTGATAAGGATCCATGTTTACAACATCAAAATATATTTCATCATTATAGTTTCTAAGGGGAAAAGGTACCTTGCACTGCTCTGTCGCCCATATTTTTTTTCAGCTTTAATCCAGTCAATTGTATAAGGATTAGGATGCTTTTCTATCTAAAAGCCTGCTGATAACATTTTCACAACTGCCGCTATGAACAGCCACATCAATAAGCGATTAGAGATGATGCACCCAATTCAAAACAATTGTTGTCATTAAGTGTCGTCCTTCTGCTTTGGGGATGGCATTGGTCGCCTCACCATATAGCTTTGAGTCTCTTCATCAAATTCAGGCTCGTAGACAAAGTCTCCATCTAGGGCATAATAAGTACCCTCATCATTATCATCATCATCATCATTTTCTTCTTCCCATTCCACCACATGGACTACCTTCCGATGAGGACAATCATCGAATTTGTGGCTAGGCTTGTTACACTTGAAGCACTTCCCAGAATAAGGTCTAGCATACAGATTCTCTATCTTCTAACTATGCTTGGCATTGGTTACTTTTTGCTTCCGAACTGCTTTCTCTTCCTTATTCTATTCAAAACGAACAAGAGCTTCCAGAATGGGTTTGTTGGATTTGCCAGAGGCCTTATAAGTAACCCCACCATAAGTCTTATGGGAATACTCTGATCTTCCCTTTTCTTGTAACATCATCTTTGTCTCTTTAATGTAATATTTCAAACATCAAATATGGTTCGAATTACTAGCACACTAATTTGTTCTCTTATAGTGGCCTTCAGACCTTCCAAACATCTAGCAACCTATTATCCTTCTGATTAAAGTAAGTCATTCATCTCAACCAATCTTAAAAACTCTGTTATGTATTCATGCATAGATTGTCGCCCTTGTGACACCATTAATATTGTTGAAACAATATTTGCTCATAGTCAAGAGGAAGGAAATTACCTTGTAATAATTGTTTCATTCTATAGTAAGTCCAAATTAGCAATTTTCCTTTGCAGACTCTTCTGGATTGCAACCTTTCCCACATGCTAATGCTCCTCTCTTCAATCACAAAGTTACACAAAGCAATCCTCATAATTCATTATTATATAACGAAGCAACTTGAAAAATCATATATATATTCACATAGATTGTAGAGTTCAAAATACCTAAGATAACATATTCATCACGATTGAGTTAAGCAAAGTAAATATCTACATTCATTAATATCCAACAGAAATATAAGGTTTAAAAGAATTAAGAACATAAATATTAATCTAATGACTTTATTTTTTGAGGTTATGTACTCTTGTGGTCCCATCTCGAGATTCCTCACTGGCCTCTGATCTAAAGGCAAAATACCGAATTATGTGATTCTAAACAGGCTCAGTAAAGTAGATATAGTTAGCACAAAATGGAATCAAATGAGATTTATGATGTACATGCCATGACAATGATGCAGTAAGATAATTCCTAAATGACCATACAAGATGTGTGGAATCAACTCTCATACGAAACAACATATGTATATATTCGCATGTCGTTCAATGGGCTATGCATAACCTTTCTCTCATGTCAATCAATAGTTAAGAACAATTGTTTTACTCATGTCAATTAAGAGTCATGAACAATCCTATACAAACATACAACTCACATATATATATATAGTTATATCAAAAAGTTATGTAAAGTCGTGTGTCCATGATCATACCCATGCACTGGACTATCAAATTATAACCACTTATCTCAATAGTACACCATCTAATACACATAAAAATAATTGCTACAAACCACACATACAATATTAACAAAATCAGTATAAGTTTATACTAAGTTTGGCATACCAACTATCCCACAATCATTTCACTGAACACATGGTAGGTGCCAAAAAGAAAATATCTAGTTCTTCATACCAATTTAACTAACTCAAGCAATATCTCATCTAGTAAGGAGAAAATGACTAGTACATCATCCATTCCACAAAATTATGCAGTAATCTTAAATTTTTCATGAATCTAGCCCCAAATATTGTGTATTCTTATCTTATCGTACAGAACTTTATCACTTAAAAATTCTCGCCATGGATGTTTCCCCCTGACCGTTACAACCTAACCGAGCAAGTCGATCTTTATACCTACTCTACAAGGTTCAAGATAGTCATAACGCCTCAAACGATGCATCAATTATACATCTCTATATTAATACTCAGCAAATCATTCCATCACCAAGTGGGTGTAGGACCATCATGCGAATGCACAACTCATAACTCAAATCTAATATACTCATAAATTGTTCGATATAACCCAACATGCTAAGATCATAGTACATATATGCATGCATTACATGTCCCCTAGGTGCCACACCTATATATGATGTACACAATGCTAACGTCATTAACTACTAGTTGTATATTCACAAATTATCTCATGTTAAGAAATAGTTATCATAAAAATACTTGATACTTACATTTTATTAGAGAATTTATCGGCAAATGCAATAGTTCTATTGACAAGATGTATTCGATTATTTTAAATTTTAAATCCTAAGAAAGATATTTTTGCTTGAAATAAATTTTATTTTCCTTTCGGATAATACTAATCTATTTCCATGGAATATATTTTTAAAAGTGTTTAGATGTTTCTAGTGTTGATTCGGAGAAAATAAGTACATTGTCAATATAAAAATAGAAAAATTGAGTAAAAATTATATACATCATTCATAATATTTTGAAATTTGGATGAAAAATTTTTGGGTCTGAATGACATAATATGCCACTTATAGTATCCAAAAGGAACAGTAAAAGTAGTTTCATATTTATCTTGTTCAGCTATTTGTATCTACTAATATCTTGATCTTAGATGAAATTTTGAAAATGTTTTTATTTTTGTAATTTTTTAAATAAGTCTTGTTTATTGGGTGGATATCAGATCCATTGTAATACCTTGTTTAGAGGATTATAATTAATAATATAGAAAGCGACACAACTCCAAAGAGATGTAGTTGGTCTTGTTAAATTTTCATTTAATAGTTCTTCAATTTCTTTTTTACAATATTCAAATAATTTTATATTCATTTGAATAGGCCTAGCTTCAATTGTTACCCATGAGTCATTAAATTCTTTAACATATGGTAACGATACAATGCTTTTTTCTACTCTAAAAGGATTAGGAAGTCTTGAGTATACTGTTTAAGCCAATTTTTAGAAAAATAATCTATTTTAGGTTTTAATAGCCCATTTATTTGTTGTTCTATGTTTTACAACTTCTTTCCTTTTCTAAATAACATAATAAATTCTTTTTATATAGTAAAATTTCTTTTAATTCAAATAAACAGGAAATTTTTTATCTAAAAAAAGAACGTCTTTGGTGGTCCAATAAAAGAGAATATGATGTTATTTTGTTCATCGTTTATTTTAGTAATAAGTCCTTCGTCTGTTGCTATAAATGGTGTTATTTTGTGTAATAAAGGTATTCGTAGAATAATCTTTTGTTGCATATATGAATTCAACAAGTCAAATTGCAAATCAAGCTATACCTAAGTTTTGTTGATTAATAATCAAATTTGAGAATATTGAGACTACTAATAGATTTTGATTCTATGATTGAAGTTAGAATCTTGAAATTCAAGTGAAAGCTAGTCAAGTTGCAAAGTTAAGTTGACTTTAGTGACTTAGGTTAAGTCGATACCTAAGTTGACTTGAACATTGACTTCAGGTAGACAGAGAGTTAAGTGGGGCATACCCCAAGTTGACTCATATGCAACTTTTGTGAAGTTGCAAACCAAAGTTGACTTAGAATGCCATTTGAAGTGCATTAGGCGGTTAAAATTTTCTTTAACTGAAGTTTGAAGAATAAAGTCACATTTTAAGTCGACTTTATCATGTGACTATGCTACTTGAGTAAAGGCGGATCCAAAGTTGACCTAAATCCTGAGACTCGAAAAACTAAGAGAAGAGGTAAAAAAAAAAAAATTAAGTACTAGAAGCAAAGTCATAACCCTAAGTCGACCTCATATGCAACTTGGGTCAAGTATCATGTGAAGTCGGCTTAGAAGCAAAACTTGAAGGAAAGAAGATAAAAAAAAGAAGTTTCAAAGTCTTTTGAATCTTGAAGTATAGTGAAGTTGAAGCTTAATTTGACTTCACATGAGACTTAGTTGAAGTCCCAAGTGCAAGTGGACTTAGAGTGGAACTTGGAGAGTAAAATTTGAAGAAAACCTCTTTGAACACATGTGGAAGATCAAAGTTGCAAGCCAAGTCAACTTTAGCATACGACTTGGGCGAAGTTGCAGTCCAAGTTAATTTAATATGCAAATTGAGTTTAACGATCATAAATTTTTAAACATTGGCACATTTAATACGTGCCACCTACCTCCCAATGTTGAAGTTTCCCTCCAAACTATATAAAGTACATCAAGTGGAGTTATGTGGGTTTGTAACATAATTAATTAAGCTTCAACCTTCCCACTTTCAAGCATTAAAGAATGCATAAGTGATCTTTCAAACAAATCTCAAAAAGCCTACACAAGTGATGCATCTCTCATCTTCTTCATCTTAAGAGCTTGATATTATGCTTCAAATCTTCTGTAAAGTATAAATTACTTTGATTTACTCTTTCCTCTTTGTGTTAAGCTCCTTTGTTTGGTGTTAGAGAATAAGGCCAAGGTAAGGAATAAGTAGTAATTAGTTGGAGTAGAACTCACCCACTACTTGTGATATTGTTGTAAAGGCCTCTTAGAGCTAAAATCAAGAAGAGAGCTAATGCTATTGTTGTTCGCTATTATGATAGTGGAACTCAAAATACAAAGGAAGGTATGCTTGGAAGAGTGGAGTAAGAGATTGCCCAAACACTTATAATTCTGTCTCTTGTGTCAGTGTGTTTATTTTGTTTCTTGCTCTCCTACTAGCTCTTTGCATTTCCTTCAAGAGGATTGAACCAATCAAGGGTTAAGTTTTAATTATCAATAAATTTTTAATAATTGAATTCATCCCTTTCCTCTTAGATTAAGCCAATAATTCAATACCAACAAGTGATATCAGAGAAGGCTTCGAATTAGTTATCAAAGAGATCTATATAATATGACAATCCAATCAACTTTCATCTCTACTTTTGCCGAACGTCAAACTTTCACAAGACTTCCCTTATTTGGTGAAAATAACTTTAGTTATTAGAAGTTGATAATGAAATAGTTGGTTACGACCATAGACACGGATTATTGGATTGTCATCTAAGACGACATTACTCTACCCAAAAGTGAAATAGCCTACTAGTGGATTGAGGAGGAGAAATAATAGTCGAGAATAATGCTAAAGCCATGAATTCGTTATTTTGCATTCTCATAACAGCTAAATACAATCAAGTGTGTTTGTGTCAAATGATTAAAGAAATATAGAATACTCTAACTTCTATATATGATGGTAGTTCTCAAGTCTAAGGGACGAGAAATAACATTCTCTTAGAGAGCTGAAGAGTTCAAGATTCTTGAAAAAGAGGACATCTGAAATATTTTCCTATTTCTTTAAAATTACTAATCTCTTCAAGGTCAAGGAAAGACTATTTTTAAATCTAAGCAGGTCCTGAAAATGCTAAGAGCTCCATTTGAGTCTTGGACACTAAAGATCACAGCTATTGAGGAAGTAAGGATCCTAATACTTTAAAGTTGGAGGACTTAATTAGTTCACTAATGTCACATAAATTGATCAAGAAAAGGAATGAAGAATATAACAAAGGAAAGAAGACTTTTGCATTGAAGACAACTCATCAAAGTATAGATGAGTTTTCCTCAACCTCACCAAACGAAGATGAAGATATGGCCTTTCTTATAAGAAAATTTAGAAAGTTTGTGAGAAGAGAAAAGAATATAAGTTCCTTCAAAGCTTATAATGAAAGAAATAAAAGGAAAAGAAAAAGGATGTTCTCAAATATTACAAATGTGGAGGAGTAGGACATATGCAAGAACAATGTCCTACACCTGATGAGAATAAATCTAAAGATAGGCAGAAAAGAAAGAGAGACAACTCAAAGAAACTTTCAAAGCAAAAAGGTAGAGGAATGTACATAAATGAAAATTCATTTTCATCATGTAGATCATCAAGCGAAGATCAATGAATTGAAAATTGTGCAAGAATCTGTTGCACGGCTATTGAGTTGCATATATGTCGAATAAAGTTGCTTATTTTAACGCAAGTATATGTGTCAATCATGTAATAAAGAATGAGTAGAGTATTATTCCTGTAAGGAGAGACACTTAAACTGTAACACAATCAAAGATTCCCACTACTGATTATGAATTGTTGATTTAAATGGAATTTTTATCAAAAGTGAAGAGTTAGTTTAACAATAAAAATCAACTAAATTAGCTATTGATAGGGTTGCATCAAAAAGGAGATTATCAGGGATGATTAGATAGATGAGATTTATGAATCCCTTGACTCCAACTAAGCTAAATTGATTCTTCTTTAATTAGTTATGTAGAAAATTACTATCTAGGTTCATTTATATTTATATATATTTTTCAATGCATATAAACTTAACTAGGTTTTAGTCAGTTGCTATGTTCTCATGTAACTGAGTAAAACAAGGCTGATTTGCACATAACCTAAACAGGATCACACAGGGTTAATAGGTATATCTCTATCAGTATTAACATCCAACCACTAGAAGTAGCTGGAAGCCTATGCTTTACATGTGGATCTCATCTAAACCTCACTTTTCCAAGCATAGATCTAGATATTACATTAATATACAAGGTGATTAATTTGGTAGAAGCATTAAACAAAATATGTAAAGGTAAATCTCACACAACACAAGTTATATCAAATCTGCAAATTCATTCTTACATAAGAAATCAATCAAGCACAATTTAGGAGTTGAAGATCATCACAACATCCCACCATAAGTTTTTAACCCCATGAACATAATTAAGACTTTAATTAAAATCATGTTCAAATACATTTCAAGAGAGAAGAATGATAAAAAAAAAAGAGAATAGAGAGAGAGAGAGAAGATGAAACTTAGTTGGATCCCCCTCCAATTTGGTCTCCTTATTGATCTGCTCCTCTTGCTTGGAATCTCTTCTTTTCTCCTCTCCCTTGCTCCACGTTGTTCTTCCTTGAGTTGTGTTTCACAAACCCTAAGAGATCCATTTATATCCCCTTGCAAATAGATGTTGACACATGTGGAATTTTTTCAATCAAGTGGTATGGCATCACAACACGAATAGGCTATGGCTACAGCACCTACTCTCTGAAGCCTCTGGAAGCTACCTATCTTTAGAAAATTCTACTGTAGTGCTAAGGCCAGGGCACTAACTATTTGTCTTGAATTTTGATGTTTGCTTGCAATGCATTTCCCTTCCCATCACTTTAGCATAAAGTGCATGAGTAAATCACCATCTTTTCCCTGCAATAAAAGACAAAAATAAGTAAATTCTATCCTAAATTATCTCATGCAATTACAACAACTTAAAATGATATGATTTGCATTGAATTCAACTAAGAATGCGTGAAATGTACACATAATGCAAAACATGCAAAAATGATGAAAACTAATGCAAATGTATTCAAACTTACATGTTTTTCTCGAACCAACATTCTAAATGAATACAAAATTAGTGTTGATAACTCTGTGAATATAGAGTTATTAATAACACATGTAGAAGAAGAGAATTCCTACAACTGTTTCATAGCTACAGAAATGGTAGATACAAGCTTCACACAAAGTAAAGAGGTATCATCTAAACCTTAGGTGTATTTGGGAAATGATAAAACTATTGGTCCCGAGTTTATGGCAACAGTCTAAGAGGGAAGGGTTGAATTGGGTGTTTTAAAATTTTACTCAAATAGAAACTTTCTCCCTATTTAGTTTAATCCCCTTAATAAAATAAGAAAAGAATATGGAGAGAAATAAAGCAATAAAAGTAGTTAAGAAAGCTACAGCAATAGACATGATTTTTATATTGGTTCAGGCTACCTTCCCTACTCCACTCTTCCAAGCACACACCCGTTATGACTTGGGTTCCACTAATGGATTATCAGATACAACTAAAGCAACAACTCTCTTCCAGATTCCAGCTCTAGGGAACTTGCACAAACACAATACAAGTAGGTTACAAGTCACACTCAAGTCATACCACTACTTCACTTTTACTTGGTTCTGATTTCCAATGTCAAACCAAGTGTCAAATACAAGTAATGAAGTAAGTAAAGAAAACTACACTTTACAAGTTTGTGCCAGATTTCATCTTGTGGAAGAACTTGTTGAGAGAATTATTTGATCAGCAATGTCACTTTGAGCAAGTTGGAGCAAAGTTCTTCACTTGAAGTTGGTGTAGATCACTTGATGCTTAGAGAGGGTGGAAGGTGAACACAATGAATGCTTTCTCTAACCTCTAGCACAACCTCTTGAACGCTCTTTTATAATGGTAGAGTAAATTCAAATGTTTGGTGGTAGGTGGTGCGCATTTAATGCGCCAATGTTTGAATTTTTCTGACCGTTGTGAACCAAGTCACATGTGGAGTCAACTTCGGATGTGACTTTACCCAAGTCGCAAACTGGAGTTGACTTCAGTTACGACTTCGGTCTCCAGCATGGCTTCAAGTTCAATTTCAGGTCAACTTGGTCTTGAACCTGACCCAAGTCTTAGGTAAAGTCAACTTCGGGTGCGACTTCACTTTCTGTATGCATATAATGAAACTTAGATTCCTTTGAAAGTGATCCTTGATACTTGTTATTCATCTCATATCTTGTTCTTCCAATAATATCCTTGATTTTAAGTGCTTCGTCTTGGAACTTGGCATGTTCATCTTCTTTTGAGAACTTTATCTCTGTGGCCTTGATCTAAAAATGATCTGCTGTCGTTGAGTTTGCAGTCCAAAGATATAGTTAATTATCTTCCCTTGAATGATATACCATCTTAAATGATTATGTCATAGATATTTGCTTGTATGGACTATCTTGATCTACAGCTTGACTCAAGTCGGATGCCTGGGTTGACTTGGGGTTAAACTTCACTCAACTGCATTTGTAGAGTCGATTTGGGAATGTGACTTCACCCAATATGCAGGTAGAGTCGACTTTGACTGCAACTTCACTTGTCTCCAAGCTCAAATTCAATGCTAGAAGGATTTGATCTCCTGAAGTCGATAGTGGAGTCGACTTGGGTCCGCGACTTCACCTAAGTCGCGGGTGGAATCAATTTTGACTGTGACTTTGCCTGTCCTTGTGCCCAAATTCAGTGCTATAAGGTTTTTTCCATTTGAAGATGATCTTGAGGTCGACTTAGATATCGACTTCGCTTAAGTTGATGGCTAAGTCGACTTAGCCTTGCAACTTGGTCTGCTGTAGTCTGAATTCTAAGTTTTTATCCTTTAACCAAGTTTAACAAACCACATTAGTACTCAAAACATTCTCAAATTGAGTTGTTAATCATTAAAAGATGGATTATGCTTAATTTGCCTTTGATGAAAAAATTTTTATGTAAAATTTTTTAAAATAAAGAAAATGATGTGATATAATAGGCGTAATGATGAGGAGTAAAAAGAATAAAATTAAGATAGTTAGGTTAGATGCATGGATAGTTATATAAACACAATTAAAAAGTAAGACAATTGTATAAGAAGAAGAGAAAATAATTAAAAATAGAGTAGTTGTAGAGAGTAAAAAGTTTTAGTCTGAAAGCTTCGTGTTTACCAAACACCCCCATATCATTCTATATATCAATCAATTTTCTCTTTCTCAAGTGATTGTATCAAGTGTGCCATGTTAGAAGAATTGTAACAAGACTATTATTCATTATACGATGAGATAAAGAAACTTGACATCAAGTATGTCAAGAAGAAGAGACAATGTGACTCAACAATAATTGTAAATGGCAAACTAGCATAAAAAGTCAAGTCTTTAGTTGAAGAAGTAAAGAACTTAACTAGTGAATTAGAGAAACTAAAGAAAGAGAATACAACATCAAATGAATCATTAGAAAAATTCTCTAACACAGAAAAAAGTATTCAAATATTCCTCAAAATTATCACAAAAATAAGTAAAAGAGGACTTGAATACTGAACATTTGATCATGTTGACTGCAGTAATGGAAATGCACCAAAATAGGTAAAATCTCAAACTAAACCAGCTACGCCAAAAAGCCTAGTTAAGTACAAAGGACTGCATGGGTAAGAAGACCAACTTGGCAACCTACAAGCACTTAGAGTGCCCCCCAAAGCGAAGACAAGCATGGTTCATAGATAGTGGATGCTCAGGACACATGACAGCAAACTAGACATAATTCAATGACCTCAAGTCTTACAATGATGGAACTATTGCTTTCGGCAATGAGAAAGGTAAATTCTGTGGTAAGGAAAATATTTATGGCATTTTGAGTGGATGCATAGAAGATGTTCTATTTATTGAATGACTCAAACACAATTTAATGAGCATTAATCAACCATATTTCAAAGGATATAAAATTATGTTTGAATCATCAATATGCAATATATTGGATGAAAAACACATAGTTTTCAGTGGTAAAAGATATAAAAACATATATACAATATGCCTTGATGAATTAAATACAAATGTGTAGTGGCTATTAATAATGATCTATGGATGTAGTACAAAAGACTTAGACATATAAACATGCCAAATATAAAGACCTTATAGAAAAAAAGTTTGGCGGAAGGATTACAAAAGTTCAAATATGACAAAGATAAACTATGTAAATCACGTCAAATGTCCAAACAATCCAAAATATCATTCTCACCTAAGATTGAAGTATCTACATTAAGATCACTTGAGCTGTTGCACATGGATCTTTATCTGATATTTTAAGCCTTGGAGGAAAAAGATATCTGTTATTGTTGATGATTACACTCAAAGTTTACTTGGATAATGCTATTAACTAGCAAAGAGGAATCCTTTTCTATATTGTATAGTTTTTCAAAATTGGTACAAAATGAAAAATAAAATTCAATTATATCTATTAAAAGTAACCATGGTGATGAATTTAAAGATAAATGATTCATAGAAATTTGCAATGAAAAAGAAATACACTACACATTTTTTGGACTACGAACTCGACAATAAAATGGAGTAGCTAAGGGAAAGAATAGAACCATGCAAGAGATGACTAGAACTATACTAAATGAATGCAAGTTATCCAAAAAAATTTAGGTTGAAGATATTAGCACAGTTTGTCATGTAATAAAACGAAGTTACCATAGGAGCTCTCTTGAAAAAGACCTATATAAGCTCTGGAAAGGTAAAAATCCAAATATATTGTATTTTCATATCTTTGATTCCATATTCTATGTGTTGAACAACATAAAAGATAATATTGAAAAATTAGATGCAAAAAGTAGTGAAACAATATTTCTTTATTACTCTTCCAATAGCAAAGCATTTAAAGTATTCAATAAAAAAACTCAAGTAGTAGATGAGTCTATACATATTACTTTTGATGAGATTAACCTAATTCCAAAAAAAAAAAGGATTAGTTAAGTGATGTAGAAAATTTGTCAAAAAATTTTGAGAAACTACAAGTGAAAAAGAAAGTAGGAGAAGAGCTCAAGCAAGATAGGGAAGATTACAAATCAAGCAAAGAAGTAAGTGAATGCAATATTTCCTATAAACGCCCTACAAATCTCAAATTTAGGCATGATTATCTAATTGGACAAGCTATTAAAAACATATATTTGTATGAAAATGAGAGGCTTAAGACAATATATGCAGACACTTTGCATTCATATAAAAAATTGAGCCTAACATAATTAATCAAGCTCTAAGTGATGCAAATTGGATAGTGGTAATGCAAGAAGAGCTTGATTAATTTTTAAAAAATAAAGTACGATGACTTGTTCCTAGGCCTAAGAATCATACTATAGTTAGAACAAAATGGGTATTTAAGAACAAGTTGGATAAAAGTGGACTAGTATTAGAAATAAAGCAAGATTAGTAGCTAAGGGTATTCACAAGAAAAGCAATTGATTTTGAAGAATTATATGCCCTGGTAGCTAGATTAGAAGTTATGCATATATTGTTTACTTTTACATCACATATGGGTTTCAAATTATTTCAAATGGATGTCAAAAGTGCATTTCAAATTATGTTTAACAATCTTCAGGTTTCAAAGAGAATGATCAATCAAAATATATGTATAAGCTAACCATAGCATTATATAGACTGAAACAAGCTCCTACGAAAGACTAAGTAAATTTTTAATTGATTATGAATTCAAAGAGTGTAAGAAAGTATTTATAATCTCTCAGTAATCAATTAGATCAGATCTCCAAATATCTGAATGTACTAACTCAAAAAATTTATTTGAAAAATTGTAATATCTTAGGAATCATAATCTATGCTATTTAGAAAAATAGCAGGAGATTCACATTTGTCAATTGAAATAGAAGAATCAAAGGTGTACAAATTCTTATTAGGAGGGTGTCGTAATCTTTGATACCACAGTAATGAGAAATCTATATTTTTCTTTCTAATAAATGTCTTTTGTGGACTATATAAGATATAAAACCTTGACTAAGTCTTCCTTCACCAATCTTCATCGTATGGCCTATCATGAAAAATTAGAGAATTGGGAGAAAAAAACAACATTACGGTTCAAGTCATTAATAATCTTGTTGATGGATAACAAGTTAGAGGTTAATGATCAAATAAATAAAATATCATAAATGCATGCGAGTAGTTGAGTTTTTCCAACTCCTTGAATTAAAACATTTTTCCCTTTGACAAAAGTAATTTGAGACATTACAAGTTTAAAGCAAACTTTAGTTAGGCAATCTATGTTGCCACTTATATGATCAATGATACCAAAATCTATTACTCAACCATCTATATAGAAGAGAGAGATAGAGTTATACCGAAAGATTGAGCGAATGTTGTGGAAGAATCTTTAGTGCAATTAGTTGTAGTAGTTTTCTGAATAAGAAGCAAAAGATATTTTGCAAGACTTTCTATTGCACTTTGAGAAGAAGGAATGTTAACTTGGGCTACTATTTTGTTGTCGTACTCTTTTTCTTTGGAAGCCCTAAAACAAGAATATAAGACCTAGCATCGGTCTTTAACATATCCTATTTTGTTATGCTAATCATAGTAGGGACGATTTTATTTATCTTGTCTTCTTTCTCAAAAAGAACTTGATCAGCTTCCTCCATATTGAGTAGTTTCTTTGAATTAAGATTTAATAGCGAGAGCATGACTTTCAATTCTTACTTCATTTTTTGATTTTCATTACCCATCGTCTCATTTTTTTTTCTCTTTGGATAATAGCACAAACATTAAAAAATGATGGAAGTGGTGGCTCATTAACATTTGTCTCTTAAGATCTTTATATTATAGTTTTACGCTAGCCAATAACTAAAAGGTTTTGTCTTATTCTTCTCTAGTTAAATAGTTTTCTACTTTTTTGGCTGGGGGACAATATTATCTTAGTTCATCCCAATATTTCTTCATGACTTCTAATTATTCAATAAATGATTGATCTGATTCTTAGTTTGCACGAGTGATTTCTTGTTACAATTCAAAAATTCTTGTGGCATTATTTTCTTGACCTACACTGTTTTGAAAGAATCTCATAAGTTCTTAGCATTTTCTAAGTACGCAAAAATCTTATATATTTTTGGATTATGGAATTGAACGACCAAGTCATAACTAGATTACCCATAGCCAATAATTCTTCAAATTTAGAGTATTCAGGTTTGGGAATTGAAAATTTTTCATTAATATATCTAAATTTTGATTTTTCACTAAGAGCAACTGAAATAGCTCTTGCCCATGGAAGATAAATTTTTTTCATTTAGTAATATGGTGATCAACTTCATATTGGTATTATTGGAATTTGCAGTTTGACACTTCAAAGTCGCCATTTAGAACCTAAGATGGTTTATGAAAATATAACCAATGAAGGGCTAAAAATACCTCGATATGTTCAAGAAATTATCTTTGAAGAAGAAGGCAGGTGACCTATCAGTAGCTTTTGGATATGAAGCAGTGTTGAGCGGTAGTGCACGGGCAAAGTAGACCACGCTGGGCTTCAGAGACACCCCAAGTGGTACAAGTGGCGGCAGATTTCAGATTCAAGTTTGAATCTAAAACTTTTGGTGAGAGAAAAAATTTTCCAATTGGTTAGATGGATTTTTGGCAGTCGGTGATCTGCAATAGGCTAGACTTTACCAATTTTCAGTTTTGGTAACAGAGAGAAGCATCGATTAAAGAGGCAATTTCGGTCGACACCGATTGAGCGCTGAGAGGAGCACCAATTGAATGACTGATTTTGGGCTATGTGAAGCGAATGGCTTTTTTTTTACTCTTCACGGACATCATGGCTTTGAATTAAAGCATGTATGTTTACTTCATCTGTGAAACCATGGTTGCGATGTGAAGTGAACAATAATGCTTTTTTCATATGGTGCTGGATTTCCTAATGTGCGTGTCGAAATCGTGAGAAACAATAATTTTCAACATTGTACAAATCATAACAACATGCTAATGAAGGCAAAGGCGGTAAAACAACATGTTGGCTACGTGTGGATGGCAAGCAGAATTGTGAGAAAGAAAGTCGTCACAAGAAAAATCTCAATCCTTTGTGACCTTGATAACCAACTCTGATACCATGCTGGAAGAATAGCATTCATAAAGCGCAAAGCAAACAAGACAGATTTATGTGATTCAGTTTAACCTACTCCACCGTTGTAAATCCTATTCAATCAAACGCGTAAGGTTATTGGGTTTCACTATTCATAATTATTTCCAAAACTTTACATAAATCACACAATGCACTAGCTTGCTCAATTTTAAAGGTATTCTTATTTTGTCAACAAATATGTAGCTGTTTGGTAGTTAATTCCTATCTGAAATCCAGGGTTCATGGCTCTTCTCAAGCGGTCTTTCCATGTTGTTGTTCCAATCGGAAGAGACATTTGGAAGGTGATCCAAGATTAGTTCTAGGAATCTGGGAAGAAAACCAGGCTTCCTTATATTAAGCTAGGATCTAGTGGATTCAGAAGAGATCGTTGGAATGTGTGAATATTTTGTCTTTGGATTGCAACAAGGTAGAAAGGAGAGGGATATCTCAGGGTTGGCTTGCTTCCAGTGGTGCTAGCCAACACTTGTTGGTATTTTCTTCTTCATCCACATTGTCAACTTTTACTATGACGATTCTGATGGAGCCTATGTCATTGTACCATTGTTAGAGGGATATCTTTGCTCACTCCTGAGAGCAGCGCCAACATGGAAGGAAATGTTCAGTGTAACAAACCCCAGCGTAAATTCTTTGTTTTCTCGAAGCATTCATTCATGGTTCCATTGGTTTGGCTCATGATCGCTTGGAGAACCTTGAAATTTCTCTAGGATTTTCAAGTAGTAGATGATGGTCCTGTGGTGGTAAATCTTAGCCAAATGGCGGCATTGATTTTTTTGATGATATTGTCGACAACAACACCATCTTCTTCAATGGCCATGAGCAATGGATCGCAGCAGATGGCCATCAGTAATTTCAGTAGCAGAATCGATGGTCGACATCTTATTGGATGCATTAATAAGTTTCTCTCTTCTTTTTTTGTTTGATTTTTCTAAAACCTTCACTACATCTAGCTACAATCTTTTCCTCATATCTAGATGCTGGCAACTCTGTTTCTAACTGCACCATTCTCAATAGCATTTTTTTTATTTTTTATAGTGTAGATGCATTGTTGACTACTTTGCTTATCACTTCTTATCAACCAACCATTCGCCTGTTTCCTTATTAGCCAAAAAATGCTTTATTTGTGATGCTTTGACCAAAAGAGTAATGATGAGACCCCTTTTTAGTCTTGCTTAAATCTTCATGCATGGCAACTCCTTACCAAATTTATAAAGATGATTGGGCGACAAAAATCACTAGGCCTGCAGATGTTAAGGAGGTCAAGCTACGCATATCAGAAAAAGCACTAAGTGTAAATGTATCTAACATTCAATCTACTTCTTCGACCTCAATTGCAACCTTATCGTCTTCTTCATCATAAGTTTTTGTTCAGTTTTCCAAAGAAGTCCAAGTTTGGTGCGGCTAGCCATCGCCTCCTCAGATCTGTTCTTCTGCTACTGCCATTTCTAGCACCAAAATTTTCTTGGTGGATTTTTCAGCGAGCATTTTTTTTTTTACTTGTAATCTCGATTCTTGGATAGCTATATACTTCTATAACATAAAATTATTTGTTTTTCTACTTTGGTAGGCCCATTTGCTCCAAGTAACTCTCATCCCGTAGCATTTGGAAATAATGACAAACATCTAATATGTTGGTATAGGTAAATTTTTTAGTTTCATAATGAATGCATTGAGAATGTATTATATGTAGATAGTCTTAAGTACAACTTTTTAAGCATTAGCCAATTGTATGATAGATGTTAAGTACAACTTTTTGAATTATCTTCTTGCAAGGTGACATAAGATAATTACGTCCTTTTTAGTGACAAAAGATAAAAGAATATATATATTCAGTTTTCCTTGATCAGCTTGATAGTAGATGTTTGATAGCCATTAGAAATGATCCATGGGTATGACATAAAAGGCTTTGACATATTAATATGTCAAACATCAAATCATTGTCAAAAAAATTGACAATTGGCACCAAAGCTAAAATATAATAAAGACAAACAAAATCATGTTAAATGTCCAAATAATCCAAAATCTCAATTAAATCCAAGAATGAAGTCTCAACATTTAGGCCTCTTAAAGTATTGTATATGGATCTTTATGGGGTCATCAAACATAGTTAGCCTTGGAGGAAAAGGATATGTACATGTTATTATAGAAGACTTCTTTAGATTTACTTAGGTTACGTTCTTTAGCTTAAAAGGATGAAACTTTCTCTATATTTTCTATCTTTTCAAAATTGGTGTAAAATAAAAAAAATAAAGTTTGATTGTTGCAATTAGAAGTGACGATGGTGGTGAATTTAAAAAAAATAATTCGTAAAATTTGAAAAGAAAAAGAAATCCATCATAAATACTTTGTACAAAGAACTCCAAAACAAAATAGTAATGTAGAGAGAAAAGTAGAACAATATAATATATGACTAGAACTATGCTAAATGAGAGTTAATTGCCTAAGAGATTTTAGGATGAAGTGATTAGCACCACTTGCCATGTGCTAAACTATGTAACCATTAAAGTCATCCTTAAAAAATATCGTATAAACCTTCAAAGGGAAAGAAACCAAATATTATAAATTTTCACTCTTTTCGTTACACATAACATGTGTTGAATGATAGCAAAAATAATCTTGGAAAACTAGATGAGAAAAGTAATAAGAGTATTTTTCTTGTATATTTGACAAATAGCAAAGCTTATAGAGTGTTTAATAAGAGAATTGAAGTACATGAGAAGTCCATTAACATTTGTTTTGATCAGATTAGTTTAATTTCGAGAAGAGAAGATGATTTAAACAATGTAAAGAATGTAACCAATAAGCTCAAAGATACGAGAATATATAACAAAGGGAGGAATGCAAAAAAGGATGAAAAATATCCATAATCAATGGTAATAAAGGTATATGAAAGAATTAGGAGTGATTTTACAATTTATATAAGAGTGTAATTTTTAGCATGAATGATTTGAAATGTTTCATTGAAAATTTATATTGATTATTGGGATTAAATTATTGATGAACTTATGGACTTAACAATGTCCAAGTTGGATGACAAGTGCGCATAAGTAAAGTGGGCTTAAGTGTTCTATTAATTAAGTTTAAAATAAGAAAGTGTGGTTACCAAGATGGTTAAGAACTTTGGTGGGGAATTTGCATCTTAAATTCTCTAACTTTGCGTATAAGCATTTTGGACGCCGAAGTTTGAGTTTGTTTATTTGTGTAATAATTAGGAAAAAATGATGAGTTGACTATTCAACTGATGATGTGTCCACTGATGTGGCATCCTGACCATTGACCATTTGACCAAGCAATGGGCCAAAAATAAGTGGAAGGTTATTGGGCAAGACCCAAATAAGCCCACTTAGAATGATGGGTTGAGTAATATAAAATATCACGAGTATTTAACTCAACAGCCCAAGGTGCTCAAGTGGTTAAGGCGTTGGTCTTTGGTATAGGAAGTCTCGAGTTCAGTTCCAAAGAGTGTATAAATGATTTATTTTGCTTTTTGGGCTCTGTGAGTCTCACCAGTTTAAAATTCGAATTTAAAATTTGATTTAAGATCGGATTACGATTAGGGATCTTGAAATCCGAATTTGAAATAGATTTGAGATCAAATTGTGATTGGTGAACTTGAAATTCAATTTTGAATTGAAATCTAATTTCGAGCAAAAAATCCTCCGGTGAGCTATAAATAAACGACTTGGGTACTCGATGGAGGTACCAGAGGAAAGAGGAGGAACGCTGCCGCAGGAGAAAGGAAAAGGCCTATCCAATCCGTTCAAGTAATCCATTTTATTTTCTTCTTTAAGGTAAGGGGGATTTTGCATCATTAGCCTTTAATTATGGCATGATTTAATGAGAATTTATCACATAATTATTTAGTAGTTTTACTAATATGTATTTTTTTAGCCATTAATCATGCTGGGATGATATGAGATATTATATGTTTAATTGCACACGGAATGGATGCCACATAATTATTTGAGAAATGTATTATTTACATTAAATTAATTATGTGAGGATT
>JAXCLR010000073.1:51877188-51892303 GCA_035584095.1 Annona squamosa
TTGGATGGCTTAAAATTAACTATGTTAGCCAAATTATTGATGAGATGAATTTTTAATGCATTTTAATGCATTTAAGATGTTTAAAGGAGGTATATATATGAAAATAATATTAAAATATTATTATATATATCTTGTATAAATGGCTGGATGAAAAAAAATAGATGTTACTGCCTATTTCTGAGTTTTTGGATATTTTACAATTATGCCTAATGGTTTTTCTGAAAATCATAAGCTGTCATAGAGTTTTTATAAAATCATAAGACAGCAAGAGAATCTATAATTTTTTAGAAAATGGTACGGGCTTCAGAGAGTGGGCTAGATCCAGGCTGAGCACAGCTGCAGACGATCCCAACTGTTGCAATGGGTCTCAGAAGGAGGATCCAGTGAGCCAACCAATGGCTTAGAGCCCGGAGATGATACCCAGGCAGGAGCCCAGGCAGTAAAGCCCAGAATGCAGCCCACCAGAAAGACCAGTCGGGCAGAACCACCAACGGCGAGCCCAAGTCGCCGGTGGCGAGGGACACGTGACACCGTTTAGTGCGTCCATCTTCAAATTGATGTAAATTGAGCTCTAGAGGTCCGATTTGAGTGATCCAGAGGTCATTTCCTATGGATTTGGACATTTTGAGTTCAATGGAAGGGCTAAATTATCTAAATGATGCTTAGAAGTTTGAGATTTGGGAATAGAGGAGTATCCTAAAGGATTTAAGGTCTTAAATCCTTAGAGTAGTCCCCAAATTTGAAGTTGAGTACTTCTATAAAGAGATGATGGCATATAAGATGTATTAAAAGCTCTAAAAGTTGAACAATTGAGTGAACATGGTGTTTTCTTATGATCTTAATTACAGGGCATAATCCTACTTACTAAGTTCTTGTGAACTTACCCCTTTTTCATTTGACTCTCAGATGATCCCGAGGATGGTGGCCAATGAGATAGTGGCGGCGTGCTAATGAATAAATCTATTTATTTATTTCTTTCTATATAATGAGTGGCTTGACTTCGATGTAACGAATTTATTGAAGTGGACATGTTTGTAATAACTCTATGGACTTGGATATAATAATGCAAGTTTATTTCTTATTGCATAAATGAGATGGTTTAATCGTCGCATGGGAAGATCCTGGAGTTTTTAAAATGACTTAAACTGAAAATTTAGGCAAAAGCCTTGATTTTTAGTTCAGGGCGTTACAGATGGTATCAGAGCAAATTTCCATGCATAAAGACGAATAAACCAGAGAACATGGAAACATGTTAAGAGTAATTTTAATGTCTCTTTTCCTGTGATGTCGAAAATAGTGATTAAATTGACGTTCACTATTTTCATGAGCAGAGAAATGGCATTTCGAACGAGTTTTCCTGAAAGAGATTTAGAAAAGGGGAAAGCACCAGCTAATGGTGAACCTGGAGCAGCACGGACACGTGCTAAGAAGGCACCAACCAACGCTGAGAAGTTGGACCTAATGAAGGATGATCTAAAAGAGTCAAGGTTGGCACAGGACGCAATTAAATTGGAGTTACTTCAAACTCAAGAGGCTGTCCGACAAGAGATGCGTCAATACTTTAAAGCCTTACAAGGAGTGGTATCCAACTTGGCGTCCATGATGTTAAAGATGTAAGAGAAACAGATGTCACAGGACGCAGAGTTGGCCACGTTAAGGGCAAAGTTGACAGCATTTCAAAAACAACCTACAGAGACTCAAATATCCCCTCCTAAGAGGCCTGCTGATGTTTCCCCTGAGATGATGGAGCAAGTGATGAAGGAGGCAACTATCCCGCAACCTGTTCCTAGGAAGCGGTATAAGCAAATGGCGAACAAGGTGTCTAAGGCCTATGATGAGTCGGATGATAATTTCAAGTCAACTGACAAAGAGGGGTCGAAAGAACCATATGAGACCTATTGTGGGTCTAGCTCGTCTATCCCAAAGCCAAGTCCTCCAACGCAACAGATGCCCATTCCAAATGTGCCATACCCTCACTGACACATGCCATACCCTCAAGAGAGCCTACATCTGAGAAAGTTTCGCCTAGTTTGAGGAAGCTATTACCATGTGCTAAGTGCAAGTTTAGGCATATTGAAAGTGTATGCTTCCGTCAAACACTTATTTCAGATGTATGCAGCCTGGACATCAGGCGAAAGACTGCCCTCACGAGATTGCTTGCAATATTTGCAGGGCCCCTGGGCATCGGGCTAAAGAGTGTCCAATGAAAGGACAGAGGAAAAGAGAAGATTAAATTGAGTTATTTTTTTTTTGTACTTTTTGAGATGTAATAAACTTGCAGTGAATAATAAAATTTAATTACGATGGATTGTTCTTTTATGTAGATGGATATAATTTGTTTGGCTATGTGTGAACTTAAGATGTTTTCTTAAGATTAAATGTTACATTTCTTTTCATACATGGCCTTTCATGGAAATCCTCCATGACCTAACCCAATGCAAAAGCAAGGTCAGGGAGTCAATCCATCAACTGTTGGTGTATCCGAAGTGGGTACATCCCAAGCAGGAGTTATTCCAAGGTTAAACTAAAGAGTGCACCCACCCCAAGGAGAACCATCTCAGAGGGCAAACCAAGGAGTTTTTATACCACTTGAAGAAGGCCGGAGGTCCCCTCAGAGGTCTGAAGGGACAGTTGGTACCAACCAGAATCCTGGGAGGATGCCAACAATTCATGAGCGTATGACGCAGCATGAGGCTCGATTCGAAAGTTTTGTTGAGAGGATTTTAGCCCAATTAGATAAAATCGATGAAAATCTTCATCAACAAGGAACTACTTTAGTTGATTGTGATCAAGCTGTGACGCAAACCAACAGAGAGGACGAGTTGTAAGCCAGAGAAAACAACCAAATATGATGGGGCAAGAGGAAAAAGTTGGCGAAGATGGTCAAGACCACATTAGTGGTTTTCGACCAAGGGTGGAAGACTAAACTGCTGAATCCTAACCCACCACAATGCCCTCCAGAGACTACCGTGCTAGAGAGGAAAGAGATAGGAAGGATGCTAGTGCTTTTCATCAGCAGCATCCTCCTTTTTCAGGAGGTGATAGCAAGGCAGCTGAGAATTGGTTACTGGCTATCAACAAAATATTGGAGTTCCTTGAATGTTCGGATCGACAGAAGGTGATATTTGCTGCATTCAAGTTGGATGGAGATGCTTACCGTTTGTGGCAAACACAAAAGAGAATCTTTGAGAGCAAGAAGGAAGAGATTACGTGGCAAAGATTCTCGGATGCCTTCTATGAGAAGTTTTTTCCACCAACTGTTCGAATCACTAAAGCTCGAGAGTTTGCAGAGTTAAAACAAGAAGAGATGTCTGTGGCTGATTATGAAACAAAGTTTTCATCCTTAATACGATTCGCCCCTAATCTAGTAGAAGATGATGATGCTTGAATATGAAGATTCCAAAATGGTCTCAATGAAAGCATTCGAGACATGGTGATGGTCGAGCCATGCGACACATATGGCAAGGCAGTGGATCGAGCAATGTAGGCTGAGAAAATAATAGCTCAACTCAGTAAGATGTTTGTAAAGAAGAGATCAGGGGAATCTATTGAAGGAGGAACTTCAAATAAAAAGCTAATGTAGACATCTAGGGCCTCAGCAGGTCAAGGGTCTAAGATCAAAGGATCCTATAAGATGAATAGGCGGAAAAAGAAGTGCAAGCGATGTAACCGGTTCCACCAGGGATAGTGTCGCCTTTTGCCTCGCACTTGTCACAAGTGTGAGAGACTGGGCATTCACCAGAGAGTTGCTCAGTGGGAGTGGTATGTTTTCAGTGTAAAATGCCAAGACATATGGCAAAATTCTGTACTGCTATTGGAGCACCAAATCCCCAACAACCTCAAAATCAAAATAGGCAAGCGGGAAGACCAGTGGGGCGACTACAGAATGTGCAAAACTATGGGGCAAGACAGCCAGCAAATATTTTTACACTACACCCGGGACAAGTTTAGATACCAGCAGACAGAATTACAGGTATTGTAAAGATTTACAATATCTATGCCAGAACTTTATTTGATACTGGTGTAGATTTGTCATTTATTGCATCTGAGTTTGTCAAAGAGAATAACATACCAACGAGGTCATTGGTGGAAGAGTTAATTATCACATCACCAATGGGAGGTAGTCTTCCCGTGAGAAGTGCATGTTATGCATGTCCTATGGACATCAAGGGACTAGTGATGTCAGCTGACTTAGTAGTGATGCCTAAGAGAGACCTGGATGTAATTCTGGGATGGGATTGGATGACTAAGTAGGTAGCACATATTAGTCCGCAGACACGGAAGATTATAGTTGGCATACCCAATCAGATGGTTTTATTTTAAGGAAACTAACGAAAAGTGTCATATTTGATCACAGCGATGCAAGCCTTGAGGAAACTCAGGCAAGGATGTTATGGGTTCTTTGTGGCGACCATGACGACGAGTGAGGTTGAAGTAAAACTGGAGAATGTTCCGGTAGTCAGAGAATTTCCTTATGTTTTTCCAGAGGAATTACCAAGGTTACCACCTGCACGAGAGATTGATTTTGAGATCAATCTAATTCTGGGAACCAGTCCAATCTCAAGAGTCGCATATCGCATGGAACCAACAGAACTTAAAGAGTTGAAAGAGTAGCTGCAAGAGTTAGTGGATTTGGGATTTCTTCGTCCAAGTTTATCACCTTGGGGAGCACCTGTACTCTTTGTTAAAAAGAAGGACGGCAGTATGCGACTATGCATTGACTATCAAGAAATAAACAAGGTGACGATTAAGAATAAATATCTTTTTCCACACATCAATGATTTGTTTGACCAACTACAAGGGGCATCTGTCTTCTCAAAGATAGACTTGAGGTCAGGGTACCACCAATTGAGAGTTAGAGAAGAGGACATACCAGAGACAGCTTTCGCACTCGGTATGGTCACTTTGAGTTCTTGGTGATGTCATTCGGGTTGACCAATGCCCCTGCTGTATTTATGGATCTAATGAACAGAGTGTTTTAACAGTTCTTCGATCCGTGTGTGGTGGTATTCATCGATGATATCTTGGTATATTCCAAGGAAAGTGAAAAGCATGAGTAGCAACTGAGAGAAGTATTGCAAGTCCTTAGGGAAAAGAAACTTTATGCCAAACTCAAAAATTGTGAGTTTTGGCTAGAAAGTGTTGCTTTTCTTGGATATGTAATCAGTGGCAAAGGAGTCTCTATTGATCCATAAGAGATTAAGGCTGTGGTGTCCTGGGAGAGGCCGACCACAGTTACTAAGATAAGAAGTTTCCTGGGATTGACAGGCTATTACCGACAGTTTGTGGAGAACTTTTCCTCAATTGCGGTGCCGTTAACTCGGTTAACCCGCAAGAATGCCAAATTTATTTGGACAGAGGACTGTGAGGAAAATTTTCAAGAATTGAAGAACCGTTTAACCATGACACCGGTTTTGACTCTACCAGCAAGTGGGAAAGAGTTTGTGGTATATAGTGATGCCTCCAAGAATGGTCTGGGATGTGTACTTATGCAGCAAGGAAGGGTAATAGCCTATGCTTCAAGGCAGTTGAAGCCAAGTGAGCAGAATTATCCTACTCATGATTTAGAGTTGGCTGCAGTAGTGTTTACCTTAAAGATTTGGCGTCACTACCTATATGGTGAAAGAACAGAGATATTCACAGAACATAAGAGTTTGAAGTACATATTCTCCCAGAAGGAATTGAATCTTCGGCAATGAAGATGGATGGAGTTACTGAAAGACTATGATTTTTCAATTCAGTATCATCCAGGGAAGGCCAATGTTGTGGCAGACACTCTTAGCCGAAAAATGAATATAGTGGTTGCAACCTTGATTACCCAACAAGAGGAGTTGCTGAGGCAGTTTGAAGCCTTAGAGATAGAGGTAATATCCTCTCGAGATATTGCTCGGCTAAGTGATTTACAGTTGCAATCCTTGTTGGTAGAGAAAATCAAGGAAGAACAAAAGCAAGATTCATTTGTCTTAAAAATTTTAGACAAAATGAATCAAGGTCAAACCACTCCTTTTCGGCAAGGGATTGATGGTGTTTTGATGCTCCAAGAGAGAAATGTGATTCTAAGGAATGAAGAACTCCAAAAAGAACTCCATGAAGAAGCACACCAGTTGAGATTCTCTGTTCATCCAGGGAAGTACCAAGGTGTACAAGGATTTGAGTTAGAGATACTAGTGGAAGAGAATGCGAGTAGAGGTTACAAGATTTGTGTCCCAATGTCTGGTCTGCCAACGAGTAAAACCAGAAAAGCAGAGACCAGGAGGATTATTGCGACCTTTGGAGATACCAAAGTGAAAATGGGAACACATCACGACGGATTTCGTGATTGCATTGCCAAAAATGCAAAGCCGAATGAATGCAGTATGAGTAGTGGTAGATCGATTTACTAAGTCGGCGCATTTTCTACCTTACCGAATGACTTATCGGATGGAGCAGATGGCGGAATTGTATATGAGGGAGATTGTTAGGCTTCATTGCGTTCCTGTATCCATAGTCTTTGATAGAGATAGAAGATTTGTGTCTGAATTTTGGCAAAAATTACAAACAACTATGGGCACAGAGTTACGCCTGAGTACTGCATATCATCCACAGACAGATGGCCAATCTGAGAGGACCATCCAGATATTAGAGGACTTACTGCGGGCTTATGCGTTAGATTTACAAGGCTTATGGGTTGAACATTTGTCAATGACAGAGTTTGCTTATAACAACAGTTATCAAGCAAACATTGGTATGGCTCCTTTCCAGGCCTTATATGGCAAGAAATGTCGCACCTCGGTTTACTGCGAAGAAGTCGGCGAGTGGAAGATATTAGCACTGGAACTGATCGAACAGGCTACCAAGGTAGTGCAGTTGATCAGGAAGAGACTAGTGACCGCTCAGGATCGACAGAAAAAGTATGCTGATGGAAAACAATGTGATTTGCAATTTGCAATCGGGGAAAAGGTTTTCCTAAAGGTCTTGCCTACTCGAGGGGTAATGAGATTCAGAGTAAAAGGGAAATTGAGTCCTTGTTATCTTGGACCATTTAAGATCTTGGACATCATTGGTGGAGTTACATATCAGTTGGCATTACCGCCAGCATTGGCGGGAGTGCATGATGTGTTTCATATCTCACAGCTGAGAAAGTATGTGTCGGATCGAACCCATGTGCTGCAGTTTGAGCAGTATCATGTAGAAGGGGATCTAATGCATCCAGAGCAACCGATACGAGTTCTTGACACCAGAGAAAAAGAACTGAATGGTCGATAGATCAAGCATGTTCTAGTGCAGTGGAGTAACCACAATGAAAAAGAGGCAACATGGGAACTCGAGGAAAATATTTGAGAAATATATCCTAATTTATTTCTACCTTATAATGAAATGTAAGTTTTAGGGTTGAAACTTTTGTAAGGAGGGGAGATTGCAATAATTAGGAAAAAATGATGAGTTGATTATTCAACTAATGATGTGTCCACTGATGTGGCATCCTGACCATTGACTATTTGACTAAGCAATGGGCCAAAAATAAGTTGAAGGTTATTGGGCTAGACCCAAATAAGCCCATTTAGAATGATGGGTTGAGTTATATAAACTATCATGAGTATTTAACTCAATAGCCTAAGGTGCTCAAGTGGTTAAGGTGTTGGTCTTTTGCAGAGGAGGTCTCGAGTTCGAGTTCCAAAAAGTGTATAAATGATTTATTTTTCTTTTTGGGCTCTGTGAGCCTCACCAATTTGAAATTCGAATTTAAAATTGGATTTAAGATCGAATTGCGATCAAGGATCTTGAAATTCAAATTTGAAATAGATTTGAGATCGGATTGTGATCGGTGAACTTGAAATTCAATTTTGAATTGAAATCGGATTTCGAGCAGACAATCCTTCGGTGAATTCTCCGGTGAGTTATAAACAAACGACTTGGGTACTCGATGGAGGTACCAGAGGAAAGAGGAGGAACACTGCCACAGGAGAAAGTCAATTCGTTCAAGCGATCCATTTCATTTTCTTCTTTAATGTAAGGGGGATTTTGCCTCATTAGCCTTTAATTATGGCATGATTTAATGAGAATTTATCACATAATTATTTAGTAGTTTTACTAATATGTGATTTTTTTAGCCATTAATCGTGCTGGGATGATATGAGATATTATATGCTTAATTGCACACGGAATGGATACCACATAATTATTTGAGAAATGTATTATTTACATTAAATTAATTATGTGAGGATTTATTAATAATTTTGAGGATGTAGAACATAAAGATAATTTTGGGCAAGATGGAAAGCATTCTGACATAATTATAATTTATTTTGAGTAAAATAAATTAATGAGTAAAATTATGTACATTATATTATGCTTGGATGACCAAAAATTAAATATGTTAGCCAAATAATTGATGGGATAAATTTTTAATGCATTTAAGATGTTTAAAGGAGATATATATACGAAAATAATATTAACATATTATTATATATATCTTGTATAAATGGCCGGATGAAAAAAATGGATGTTACTGCCTATTTCCGAGTTTTTGAATATTTTACGATTCTGCTTAATAGTTTTTTCTGAAAATCATAAGCTGTCATGGAGTTTCTGTAAAATCAGAAGACAATAGGAGAATTTGTAATTTTCCAAGAAATGTTACGGTCTTCAGGGAGTGAGCTGGATCTAGGCTAAGCCCAACTGCAGATGAGCCCAACTGTTGCAATGAGCCTCAGAAGGGGGATCCGGTGAGCCAACTCATGCCTTAGAGCCCAGAGATGATACCCAGGCAGGAGCCCAGGCAGTAAAGCCCAGAATGCAGCCCACCAGGAAGCCCAATCGGGCAAGACCACCAGCGGCGAGGGACACGTGGCACCGTTTGGTGCGTCCATCTTCAAATTGATATAAATTGAGCTCTAGAGGTCCTATTTGAGTGATCCAGGAGTCATTTCCTATGAATTTGGACATTTTGAATTCAATGGAAGGGATAGATTAGTCAAATTATGCCTAGAAGTTTATTTTTTGGGATAGAGGAGTATCCTAAAGGATTTAAGATCTTAAATCCTTAGGGTAGTCCCCAAATTTTAAGTTGAGTACTTCTAGGAAGAGATGATGGCATATAAAATGTATTAAAGGCTTTAAAAGTTGAGCAATTGAGTGAAGATGATGTGTTCTTATAATCTTAATTGCAGGGTATAATCCTACTTACTAAGTTCTTGTGAACTTACCCTTTGTTTCTTTGACTCTCAGATGATCCCGAGGATGGTGGTCAATGAGATGGTGGTGGTGTGCTAATGAATAAATCTATTTATTTATTTCTTTCTATGTAATGAGTTGTACTTGGATGTAAGGAATTTATTGAAGTGGGCATATTTGTAATAACTCTATGGACTTTGATGTAATAATGCAAGTTTATTTCTTATTGTATAAATGAGATGGTTTAATCACCGTGTGGGAAGATCCTAGAGTTTTAAAACGACTTGGACCGAAATTTTAGGCAAAAGCCTTGATTTTTAGTTCAGATCGTTACAATTTGTGTTTAGACCCTTTGCCCTAACGGTGTTAAAAAACACCCTTAAAATCTTATAAATGTCCAAAATGCCTTTTGTAGGAAAATTTGCATTTTAAACCTTGTAACTTTGTAAATTTATATTTTAAGCCTGTGAATTAGCATTGTAAACCCTATGAAATTTATTTTTTTCCTTTTAGACCCTTGGTCATCACGATGTTACAAAATATCATTAAAATTTTGTAAAATATCTAAAATATTATTTGTATTTTGAACTCTCTAACTTTATATATTTACATTTCAAAAAGACTAGTGTTGAATTAAAAATAATTGGATTCCATATTGCAAAAATCAGCGCACATGTGCATAAAGTGTAGTAGACCACTGGATCATCAAATATTTTAATCTTCTTCCCCATTCATGGAATCAACTATGACTGCCAAGAAATTAAGGAAAAAGATTAGTTGTTGCCTAGAATGAGAGGTGCTGGCACAAAGGTCTGTTGTTGAAACTTTATTTGACACTTGATTTAGCTAATCTTTGAAGGAAAAAAAGAATAGTGAATTTTTCCTTAATTTCTTGACAGCCATGGTCGATTTCTTAACAACCATGGTTGGTTTTATGAATGAGGCAGAAGGTTAAAATTTTTGGTGATCCAACGATCTATACATAGGCCAATGTTTACAATATGGAATCCAATTATTTTTACAATTCAATCTAATCCTATTAAAATACAAATATGTAAAGTTATCGAGTTTAAAATGCAAATAATAACATAGATATTTTACAAAATCTTAATGACATTTTTAATGCTATTTGGGCCAAAGGTCTAAAATGCAAAAAACTAAACATCATAGGGTTTAAATGCTGCTTCATAAATTTCAAGGCTTAAAATGCAAATATGTAAAGTTAGAGGACTTAAAATGTAAATTTCTCTACAAGGGCATTTTAAATTTAAATATTTTAGTAGTATTTTTAATGCCATTAGGACCAAAGGTCTAAAACACAAATAACCAAACTTTACAGAGTTTAAAATGCTAATATACAACCCGAAGTCTAAAATGCAAATACGCAAAATTGGAGGTTTTAATACTCAAATTTTCTGAACTTTGGTTGCATGTGATGAGATTTAGGTTCAAGGTTGAGTTTAACTAAGTACATATAAAGAAAATTATAATTTTATTTTAGCCTAAATATTATATGTGGGCCCCACAAAGTGATACAGGTAATTTAAAATGAAGAGCCCCATTTATTGAGGAGATTGGGTTGGGATACAGAATAAGAGATTGTAAAATGGAGATCATTAACTCCCCATTTATTTAGGAGATTACACTTAAGGGGAGAAATGAGAGAGGGAAAGAATGGTTGAGCAATGTTGTATACAGAGGCAAGATGAGTCTATTTGGAAGGCAATTAAAAAGGGGAACTCGATCATGTGTTCGGACCGAAGTCTAAACGACTTTGTTCTCCCACCATTTGAATTTTTATTGTCGTTCGATTGTGCATAATTTGCACAACACAATTAGATTGGCGTAATTAACTATTTTTCAAAAAAGTCTCTAGGAAAACCAAAAACCCATTGTGGAGCCCCAGCTCGAGCATCACAACCTTACTCAAAGACCTTATTGATTGATAAATGTGATCAGAATTGTTGCCCTGTCACATGACGGACTTTATTGGATATTTATCCACTTAAACTTTAACTTCTTAGGAGTTTATATCCTTTTATACATTTAATTTTTCATCAAGTACCTTTTTAGTTCATTATAACATTTGAATATACACCTCTTATATCATAAAATTCATTTCTCCTTCATAATATGATTAAACATATGTTAACATTGGTCTGCAATAATTTTTCGCCTTCTATGGTCATAAAATCATAACATAATTCATATACAACATTAAACAACTATTTAATGTCATCATTCATACAACCATTCAGCTCATAGGTTCATACACAGGTAACTTGTAGAAATTCATTCATCCTTGAATCTTCACCTGTGCTCTTTGCCTCCTTCTTCCTTTCACCTGTCTTTGGGTTTGAAATACAAAACGTGAGTTGAAACTCAATGAGTAAACTATAGGTTTTTAGGCAACTCATTTTAAAGGCAACGCTGTTTAAAAGCATTTATCTCCATTTGGTAGAAGACACTTAGCAAGTGATCAACTACCACTTGGAATAGAAACTTTTTCATAAACCATTCATGTAAACCAGTCATGTAAACCAGTTTAATCCCAATTTTTGGGCATTTTATAAACATTGGATGTGCAAATGCATCGTTTCCATTCATGACATAATCCTTCATGTGAGGTACGCTAGCTTAGGGAACATACTTTCATAACATGATCTTTTCCATCCTTAGCACCGGACCTTCCAACTTGGAAATGTCAAGGTTAGACTTCCTGTCCTGCTTTCTACCTTGACTAGCCTACTTGATTTACATTCCATGCATGACTTTTAGTCACTCCGCCATTATATACCTCTTACACATGGCAACTTCTCATTCTCATAATGCAACATCTCTTTTGAACATCGTTTTAATGTAACATCATTTAAATCTCTGCTACATCACTTTTTATAAATAATTGTGAAATAGTAAGCAAGTCATTTATCATAATTGAAATAACATTTTAGTACATATTGAAGTGAAGGAATGGTCATCCTTAAATAACTTGAAAATAATTTCATAAATCAATTGTATAATGGTTCAAACCTTTAAAACATCATTAACAATTATTTTATCATCTTCCGATAAAACAAAAGTCATTGAGAAAGTTGCTTGCTTACCTACTTCACCTTAGCTTTCCATATCTACCTTTTCTTTGCCCTTGCCTATACTCATAAGAATGACATTGCATTCATAACATTTTCATTTCCTTAGTTTTCCAACTCATAATCCATTAACATACATAACCCACTTGAATTCCAAGTCGGGTATACATACATCACACTCACTTGTGCATCATACCATCCATTTCATATTGTACTTTAAACCCATATTTAAGGTAAACAAATAATTTTCATTCATAATTCAACATATGGGAATTTATATCTCCCATTAACCATTTTTCATCTATTTTCTATTTTCCTACATCAATGCTCACATATAAGTGACGTTTTAAGCTTTATAACTGAATCTCAAATATTGAGATAATCAAAATTCATTCATACAGAAACATCCTTATGCATTTTATCACATATTCATGCATAGTGTGCATTTTAGCAATTCTACATATGTCATGTATCATTCATTCATACATACGTTCAACAAACATCACATAAATTATGTGTTTCTTAAAATTTCTTAACACAGAAACTTACATCCATTTTTGACATCATTAAATCCTTTAATTAACATATCCTTTAGAGTATAATTTTAGATTTTTAATCCACTTATGGCTGAGTTCCAAAACAGCCATGTTAGAACCCCTTTTTTATCCTTTCAACGTCTCTTTCAAGATTTAAAGCTTAACAGATTTTTAAGTCATAATTTTCAGCAACTAAATATACTTTTCTTAACCCAAATTTAGGGTATTATCACATATTTAAAAGAAATAAGTTAGTTGCTTCCAAAACAGCAACATTTTCAAGCATATAAGGCATCCATTTTGATCCATTTCAACGTGTCCATACACATATCCTTAACAATCAGATTTAGGGAAAATCTTTTTAAGCCCTTTTGGACACTCAAAGTAACTTTATCCTAGGGTAATGTACCCTTCATAACATCTATAAATCATTTGTTGCCGAACAGTAACAAAAATTACATGTAAAGCACCCATTTTGGCCCCCATTTGAACATTCCATACATATACCCTAAAAATCAGATTTAGGGCAAACTCATCCAACCCACTTAGGACATCCAAAGGGTCCTTAATTTAGGTTAATTTATCCTATAATTCATCCATAAACTATTTAAGCACTTCTTTATATCATTTTTAACTCAAAAGTGGAAAAGCCGGACATTACTTGAAACCCAAAGTTCCACTTTTGCTAAAATCATTAACAAATGCTCAAATCAACATATATAATCCAAAAGAACATAAATTACATCCAAATCATCATGCTTTAATCATACAGAAACTTGATTTAGAATTTCGACAATTTCCAAGTTAGATTTCATCTCAAAATTTAACCCTAACTTCCCTTTTCACTCTCTTAAACTCTTGATCCCATTTATATCTTTCAAAAATCGTTTAATACCTTCATCAAGGTATCATAACTCATCCTTTATGAGTTCTTTATGAACCACATTCATGACTCATGATTTGAGAGAGAACCTTGATTCAAACAATTCAAAATTTAGATTTCACTTACTTAGATTAAATCTAACTTAAATCCAACTCGTTTAGCTTGATTCCTTCTCCTTTTCTTCCCTTTTTCCTTCTCTTTTTCTCTTATTTTCTCCTTCTCCCTTGCTGGTTTTGGACATGCCCAAGGTTACTTCCACACATAGAAAATTTCGGGAATTTCTCTCCCCTTTCTCATATGGACATTTTCCATGGGCATGCCTCTCCTTTTATAATTTTTTCACAAGCCCTCAGGGCCCACTTTACCACATGTCATGAGGGTAATTTAATTCTAGCTTAACCCTTGATGACACGACAATTTTATTCCAAGTAAAATATGCATTTTCCATTTATCAAAAATCATCAAAATCGACTCATTAATGTAATACATTGTTGTCCACTAGGGGCGTCACCCATTAGGCTTGCCTTTTGCCATTTTTATGCCTCAATTCCCACACATTTAAGTGTCTATTTACTTCACCTAGGTGTTAAGCTATTTAGATATGCATTTTAGGATTTTTTAAAAATCCAATTTAAATGCCCAACTTGCCCTTGGACGTCCATTGGTATGCCCAACTCGCACTTTTTCCATGGATTCGACCATTAAACAAATCCATAAAATCCAGCTTCTTTCGCCTCCATTTGACACCTTGCATAGCATTAAATTAAGTCATTTAACTCACTTGCTTTAACATAAATGCTACGGTAGTCTAGGGTGCACAAAGTCAATGTTAGGTACCTTTTTTCCAATTAAGAACTTTTCCATGGTAATTAGATTAATCCAATCCATCCATACCATATATTTCATAATTTTATTCAATCGGTTTCAAATTTCATTTCAAACCGACGTTTGTACGTTAAGTTATGAACCTTTGAAACTAACCTTAGAGTGTGAGATTAAAAATAAATAATTATTACCTTAATCTTATCACATTTGTCTTAATTCAATCCACTCATAAGGTTGAGTCCAAAATCATGAACTTACATTTCAATTTTCATCTCATTCCGCCTTATAGGCGTCTAGTTATGAATTTTCTACGATTTTCTAACATAATTCCATAATTTTTATTTTTATTTTCATTAATTAAATCTTGAAAATTAAAATAAATATTAACATTACATTAGCATATCCTAATCTTCCTTAAGCCTCTTTAGTCATCTTGACTCACTTTGGGCTACAACAATTAATCTTAATCACCATTCTTAATTACATACTCTAATTGCAAAATACCATTAAATCATGAAAGTCATAATTCATCTATAATTCATCAAAATAACACATGTATCAAATTTATAGACTTACTTGGGTCTGGCCATCACACCCATAAACCCAAAATCCATTTCTTATGGTACCTC
>JAXCLR010000073.1:51929163-51943204 GCA_035584095.1 Annona squamosa
AAGCTTTCAAGGGGTTAAGTTTTAATTTATCGAAGAATTTTATAAGAACCCAATTCACCCCTCCCCTCTTGGGTTTTACCATTAACTCGGGACCAACAAGACAAACTCAAACCAACCCCCTATTTTCCTTCTTCTTGAATTCAGTCTCCAACATCGATCTAAAGCAACAATAGAAAATAAAATAGACAAAAGAGAATTGATAATTTATAATGTGTAATCAATCAGCTCCGGGAGTTCCTTGTTATGTGAAGAAGATAATCTTGCAAGAACACTTGAAGTAGTAGCACTTGAAGTTTCAATAGTTGTTCAAATGACTTCAACACTTTAGAATAATAAAAGGTGTAAGCTCATCTTGTGTTTCTCTCTTTCTTTTCCACTTCTCTCCTTTTTCACGTTCATACTTCAATGATATTTATAAAAGAAAAAGATCTAGTCGTTGGAGTGGATGTTGACAAGCGTTTAATGCTCCAACGTTTGGATTTTCAATTGTTATATGTTGAATTCGTAAGTGGAGTCGACTTGGGATAGGTGAAGTCGACATGGGTTGTGACTTCTCTTTGTTAAAGCATGTTGTCCACTTGCTGTCCAAAATTTTGCCTTTAAAGTCGCGGGTAAAGTTGACTTGGGTTGAAACTTCACCCAAGTCACGAGTGAAGTCAACTTGGGTTGGGACCTCACTTTGCTATCTATTAGAAGTTGCAGGTGAAGTCAACTTGGCTATGGGACTTCACCCAAGTCGCAAATGAAGTCGACTTAGGCTGGGACTTTACTTTGCTAAACTTGCTATTCATGAACTTGAACTCTTGAAATTTAAATTATTTTACATTTTAATTGTCATGCATATAATTGGAGACAAAATATCCGAGCACACTTAGACAAATTCACTATAACCTTTTTAATAATATTTCAATTATTTGTTAATCATCAAAATCAAATTAATTTTTCTTAAAGCAAGCATATGATCAACACTCGGTACTAGCAATTTGCCCTCAAATTGGTAGCGACTTATTGATATATTAATTCCAAAAAACGGTCAAGTTACCTCGCATTAAGAAACTACAAAAACTCTCATATTAAGCTAAAATTAAAAACAAGGTAGATCTTTCATGATATATACACTCATAAATTTTGGTGTAGCTTAAATTTAGAAACCAAGAGGGTAATTTCAATCCACAACCTTTTTCAAATGGATCTTTTAGGCCTAAAATTTTTTTGTTGACTCACTTAAAATTTTCATATAAAACTAAAACATGTTAATTGGTCTAAAACAATTCAGGTGGGCCCATTTGATTTCCAGAGCTTCTTATTTAAATCCAAGGTACTCTAGTTCAACCTTACATTCCCCACTCGAGCCAAAATCATTTAGTTGGCCCTAGAACTTTTTCGATGGATCACTACTTTCCAATTTGATCCACTTAAATCTATTTGGGCTTAAAACATTTGATTTGGCCCACTTGAGGCCTCAAACCTTTCATTTGGTCCTATCAAGCCAATTTAAGCCCACGATGATCCACTTAAGTATAAGACATTCCATTTAGGCCCAAAATTCTTCAAGAGACCCAAACTCTCAAGATGACCCTGTGGTGCCCTGAACCGAGCATCATATCCTAAGCTTTACTCCAAGATCCTATCGATTGGTCAATGTAAATCAGGATTGTTGCCTCGATCACATGACGGGTTCTTAATTGGATCTCGTCCAAATTTTTTTTTGTTTCATTCCTTTTGTCTATCTCATTTTATTTCTTTACATTTCACTTTATTCGTCTTACAAGCAACAATACACTTGTAATCAATTGCACATATCAAGTGCACATTTCATTTAGAACATCTCAACGTGCTCTTGTACATTAAAGGTCATCTTGACCTAATCTTGACATTTTCATTCCATACATACATACATCCAATCATCAGTTCACATAGAACTTAGAAACTTAAATAAGTTCATGTACGTCAACTTAAAACGTTAAAACATACCATCCCATTCATCATGGCTACTCATTTTAGCCCACATGGATACCATCTCATACCCTTTTTTTAATGCTCAGGTTCTCGACCTCTTGAGCGTCCCTGCACCTGTCTAAGATTTGGAAAAACAAAATGTGAGTGATAACTCAATAAGCAAGCATTTTATCTCTAGGCAAGCACTTTCCTTTAAAACGTTTTCATAAACATCTTTAAAACCTTTGGAATGCGACGTTCGGGCTTTCAAAGGTAAAACATGTGTGTTTTACCCTTTTCATATAATTTTCTTTGGTCTTACGTGAATATTTATAATGTTTCAAGACATTTTACATAAAACCTTCTTTTGCTAGTGGACATTTTTACATCCAAACCATTTTTCTCATAAATTCTTTTAGTCAGGGGACATTTTATGTCCCAAAACATCTTTGACATAAACTTTCTTTGGCAATGGACATTTATATGTCCTAAAATATTTTTCCACAGTTTCTTTTGGAAACGGGCATTCATATGTCCTAAAATATTTTTCCACATCAATCCTTTTGAAAACGGATATTCATATGTCTAAAAATATTTTTCCAAATAAGCCCCTTTTAGACATTTTTATGTCCAAAAATATTTTCTCATAAATTCTTTTTCATAATCCCCATCTTGGGGCTTGCTTATAGCAAATAAAACATAAAACACATAAACCTTTTTCATGAAAGCATTTGCATAGAAAACATTTCATCTCATCCTTGATATTTATACTTTTGTGTAAAACACCCTATTTTTAGGATAATCTTTTATGCATAGGCTCATATAATCCCATTTAGGATAACTTTTCATATAAATGCTTTTCTGTCCTAGTCTTTAGGTTTTTAAAAGAAAAATATATGCAAATGCATTTCTCCCCATCTAGTAGTGTTACTTATCAAGTGATCATTCTACCTTTTGGAAGAAAATCCATCATTAATAGCACGTGAGCCAGGCGACTGTTCTTTAATCCTTCTCCTATCTTAGGAAGGATGCCGCTGGTTTCCTGTCATCTCTTAGCAACTTAGCCATATGTAGAGTGGACCCTGGTCCATTTTTTACTGTGCTTTACAACTGGCATTTCCTTGTATTGGTGCACCATATATCATCATAGATGTCCTTATGCCAGTATGATCTCATAAAACATTACAAAACGCAGTCTGTGTAGTTTAAAACATCACAGACCACAGTCCGTGTCGTTTTAAATCATCTAAAAAAAGCAGGATTACAGACCACAGTCCATATCCATCTTGAAAAACATCATAGACCGCAGTCCGTGTTCTTTTAAATCATTTTGAAAAACATTGTATATCGCAGTCCGTGTAAACTTGTAAAGTGAGCACACCCACTTTAAACAAGTTATCACTTGAAATCTAGTTTTAGGATGACCTTCCTTAAATTCTTTTAGAAATATTTTGAAAAAAAATTTTGATAAGCATTTGAGATGTTTGAGAAAATAATCTTTTCAAAAAAATAGTTCTTGAAATATACCTTGAAATTACCATGATAAAGAAACTTCAAAGCTTTTGAGTTTTCAAGAATAAACAACATATTCCAATATCATTATCTTTGTTTCCCTTTCGAGGCCTTTTTGCCCACAAAAGTTATGCAATTGCATCATTCCCTTTTTATTCATCCTGATATGATATCCTTGTCCACAGATCCTTCTTGTCTTTTTACATAAAAAGGGGCTTGCATAGCCTTTTCTATGCTATTTTACCAATCCGAAATTAAATCATTTTATGAAATTAACTTATCGGGTTAGTCATCGTTAAACTTCTTTTAATAACATCCATATAATATTTTCCAAGACGTTTTCTAAAGTATTTTCATCTTTAAAGGAAATCAAAACTTTTCTAATATCATTTCAAACCAATGGACAATGTCCAAACCATTGTGTATGTTTAAGTGTCCTAGCATGGAAAACCAATATTTTTCCATAATTTAAATCCTTTTTTCATTTTCTTTCATAAACATACTTGATTTTTATAAAATTTTTAGGAGTAAACTCAAACTTGTTTGTAAGTATTTCTTTGTGAAAAAGGGTCTAAAATCTCTTTTCCTTTATAAAACTCATTTGAAAATAGCATCATAAAGAATTTACTTATTTGTAAGAAAATTCTTAAAACCATCAACATAAAGCATGAAACCCTTTGGAAATAGCATCATGAAGGACTTGCTTACTTATAAGCAGATTCTTAAATCCATCAACATAAAGCATTCCCAATCTTTGGCAACACTTGTAATAAAATAATTATCTTAAAAAGTGTTGTTTGCTTCCCATAAAGTAAACCTTGAGGCTTTTCATTAAAGTCTTCATTTTCAAAACTTGTGCTTGCTCAGTTGTAAAAATTCATAAAACATCAGCATAAACATATTTAACCATTTTAACACACCTGAGATAGCCTTAATCCTTTTTTTCCATACTTCTCCTTGCCTTTGCCTAGATAAATGAAAAGGACATTTCATTTATACGCATCAACTTCAACTGCTTGCATCCCTTAGGGTTTTCCAACCTACACAAATCCAATTGGATTTACGTTATACTAGCTTTACCCACTTGTCTTTCAAATCGGGTATTCGTACTAACAATATACTTGTACATTACATCATTCATTCATTTCATTTTTAATACCCTTATGTAAGACAACTTTCAAACATATCATATACCCTTCACTAACTCATCATATGGAAGTTCATTACTTCCATCCATCATTTATCATATATTTTTCACATTTCACACATCGGTGTTTTCTTTAGGCACATACTGAATAGTCTAGGCCTCACATATTAATCTCAAAATTTGAGATTTTTAAATATTATCAAAACAGCACCTTCCTTTAATATTTTATCATATTTTCATCCATTTTTGTATTTTAGCAAATCGTATTTAGTCATTTCTCAACTTTGCCATACATAACCTTTATATGCACCCTTCTTATTACACATATATTATGTGTTTTCTATTTTCTTTCAAAATAGTAACTTGCCCTCTATTTTGGCATAATTAAAACACTTAATTAGCACATAGTTTAGGGTATTTTCATGGTTTCAAAGTTCATTAAATAATTGTAATTTACTCCCCCTAAACATAGCACAAAGACAAGTGCTAACCTCACTTGCGTGGGGGTCAATGCTGCGGTGCCACTTGGTCGCACCTAGGTGTCAAGTCTCTAGCCACCCTTGAACGTCCACACCTTAGGTTCCAAAAAAATCAGATTTTTTGCATTATCTTCCCTCTCCATGTTGGACGTCCCTTGTGCTCTAAATTTAGGGTCCTTTACCCTTTTAATTCATCCATGTATTATTCGAGTCCTCATTTAGGATTCATAATGGATCAAATTTATGACTCATGAATGAAGCTAAAGAAACTTAGAATTTAATAAATCAAACTTGATTCAATACTTAGATTTGTGAACTTTTGCTCCAATCCTTCCTAACTTAGTTTCTTCCCTTTCTTCTTATCTTTTCCTGCTTTTTTCTTCTTTCTTTTTCTTCCTTTCCTCCTTGCATGCTGCTGGTCCCTTTTTGGGATTTGTTTTCCTCTCAAAAGCGTTCAAGTGAATGTCCCCTTGCTCTCTTCTCAAAACCATCCAAAGTGGATGTTCAAGTTGTCCACCCAAGGGTGTCCAAGGGCTGCCCCCTTGCCCCTTTTATAAGGGTGTTTTCCACCTTCCTTGCTCCTTAAGCTTTCCATTTTGCTTGTGTGAAACCCTGATTTTAAAAACGTGTATGAAATCCTAGAGTTATAAACCCTTGGCAATGTAATGATATTTATATGAAATATATATTAATGATATTTTATAATATATGACATTAGAGGATTAAATAGCTATTATGGAATATTAATTTAGATGAATAGTAAACATGAATAGTAAATGTGGGATTAAAGAATATGTTAAGTTAATCAGTTTGGATTAACTTAATCATAAAAGACGACAAAGGAAGCTTCCCACTAAAAGACAAAAGAGGAATAGTGATGCTTTTTGAATTTTTTAATAATTTTTGGATTTAAGGATGATTTTGAAGAAAACATGAAGAAAAATTCATAATTTGCAATCCAAACGTAGAATTTACGTGAAATTTTTTATAGATGACCAAAATCTTATGATAAACATGATGAGTGATCCAAGATCTATTAAAAATCATGAATCATGAAAATGACAAGTTACCTGATGTAAGAGGTATATAATGACCGAAAAAATCAAAAGTCATGCATGTAAGAGACCAGGTAGGCTAATCAAGGTCAAGGACATGAGGTCTCCTTGATGAGGCCAAGTCGGAGAAGCCAGCGTAATGGACCATACTATGTGAGATGGTTTTCAGGTTAGTATACCCACACACGAAGGTTTATTTTAGATATGGAAATGAAGTATTTGCACATCTAATATTTATTAAATGATTTTTTTAAAAAGGTTTCTGTTCCGTTAATAGTTGATCACTTGGTAAGTGTTTTCTATCGAATAGAGAGAAATACATTTAAATGAAAGAAAAATATTTGCTTATTGAGTTTCGACTTATGTTTTGTTTAACCAACCTCAGACGGGTGTAGGGGAAGACAAGAGATAAAAGGCGTGTATTGCTAAAGGAAAAGAGGAATCTACAAAGGTTAGTAGATTTTTGTATAAATAAATGCCCTGATGGGATTTGGCAAAAAAGACATAGGTTGCATGAAATTATGAAGTTATGAATAATATGAGAAGTTGATGATTTATGATGATATGGATAAGTCCATTATGAATTATGATGAGTATATGATTATATGATAAAAGAAAAAAAAAATTGGACGAGATCCAATTAAGAACCTACCGCATGATCAGGGCAATAATTCTGATCACATTTACCAATAAAAAAGGTTCCAGAGTAAGGCTTCTAGGCACCACAGTTCGGGGCGCCACAACTTGCTACCTAAATTTTCCATTTTGCTTGCCCCTTAAGTTTTCCATTTTTAAATATCAAAAATCAACTTAAGGAAGCCCCCTTGGACGTCTCATATGGCCACCTCATCTTGGCCATTTATGATTACACAACCTAGCCTACACTCATGCTATTAAACACATTGATAATTCATGGTTTTTGTGAATTTTTGAAAATACAAAAATGTTCCAAAAATCTCACCTTGTGCCACCTCAATGAACCCTTTAATTGTCTCACTAATGGGTTGATTTATCATTAATTGAATAGATTCCAAATAAAACCTACGATGACACATGTCACATGTATCTTTCAAAAGTCTACTTCTCATTTAATTAGTTGACTTTAAATCTTACTCAACAAATCTCGTATCGACACATGTTAAGTTGTCACTTTCGGTTCATTAATGGCACATCACTTTTCATGAGCAAAAGTCAACCGCTTTCATCCTTTTGTGATTAAGAAATTTTTGATGATAATTATCTTAATCAAACCCATCCATAAGATTTACCATATTTTTTTAACTGTTCATGAAAAATTTCATCCTAAAATGACCTTTCTAGCATAAGTTATGGCCATTTGAAATTATCTTTTGGATTTGGATGAAAATAAATAATTATCACCCTAATCTCATCCTAATTTCCATAATTCTCATAAGGTTGGGCATATCATCATGTGCTTACGTTTCAAATTTCACCTCATTCTGCCATGTAGGCATCAAGTTATGAATTTTCTAACATATATCACCTCGAATCTATAATTATTATCATAATTTTTACTAATTTAAATTATAATATATGAGATAATTATTCATATACATCCATATTTCCTAACCCTCATTTTATCCTTTTTGAGCACATTAACTCATAAGATGATCAACTTAACCACCTTACTTAGTCATTAGACCTAATCTCATTTATCCATTTCAATCATATAATTTAGCAACAATTACATGCCTAGATTGCATGTATAAGTCATATTTGTTCTGGGTATCACAAAAATTTTAGGTTCACCACTTTCCGATTAGGAACAATGCCATTACATACGAACCACCTAAGTCCAAAAACTTTTAGCTAATCTTATCAAGCCCAGTTTGGCCCAATGACTTCCATTCGGCTTAGAATCTTCCAAATCGCCTCAGTTAGGCCTGAATTCTTCTAATTGGTTCACTTGGGCCCAAAGTTTTCCACTTGGGTTTAGAATCTCCCATTAGACTAATTGGACCCAAAACACTTACACTCGAGTCTATAGTCTTCTAGTCGAGTTCAAACGCTTTTTTGTCACTTGGCTGGGCCTAAAATATTTAAGGCAGCTCAAGTACTGTCAAACTTTTCAAAGACATCCTAGTTGGCCTAGTCAGTCCAAACTCTTCTTAGTTGACCTAAACATATTTCAAGATTTGGCTAAAATTTAATTTTCTTCTAAAACTACCCAAAAATCAAATCCATAAGTTGTATGTATGACATTTTGGATTGTTGCATAAATCTAAAAGTTGTATGCAAGATGTACTAACTTGTTACGTGGATCTAGAGGTAGCATTTTGTCTTGCTGTATAGATCTAAAAGTGCACACAGTACACCAGCTTATTGTATAAGGTCATTAATGTAGCAAACAGATCCCTCAGTAATCTCAAATCAAGTTAACACTGGTCAATAGGCTAAGCATAGACTTACCTCAAATCATAGTGCGTGACAACATTACTTGCTTACTCATTTGAGTTATGATGCATGGCAACATGCACTCTATTTATTTTTGTTAGTCATATTGTATTATCAATATGAAATCTAGCCTTGACAAAATTTTTATATGTTTTCATATATGTTGTTCAACATTATTAAATAAGAATGGTAACTAAAAATCTAAAACAAGTATATCATCATAATTGAACAACATAGTTATTCTTCAATCAACATGGATAATGATCAACTTGAATTTTCAACAATAATAAATAGTTCAAAACTAATGTAGTCCTACAAAATGAAAATTGAAGTAAAAAAATTATAAAATGAAATAGAAGTATAAACATAATTTCACCTATCTTTATTACTCTATTTTCTCTTTTTCTTGCAATTAAAATGAGAAATACATCGCTAAAATAAAAATAATAGAAAATGGAATAAACGTAGTAAAAAAAAGGTGAATGTACTATGATACTTGATTAAGTTATACAAATCTCCTAATGTAACACACCATAACCAACTTACATTGAGATACAAATTCAAAACTGAAAAAATACCATCTCTAATCAGTCCTATATAAAGGCCATTGCATAATCCATACTATATAGTTCATACCAATTAAATTAGCATGTCCACAATCAAACTATCACATACATTTTAAATCAAAATATTCATTCGAAATAATAACATAAAATGGATTGTCCAAGTAACCAAAAAAATTTCAAATTTTAAAGTATGAATGAAAGCATTCATTCTAACATCATGACATTTTTCTTTGAAAATAAAAATCAAAGAAACTATTAGTAAAAATATGAATATTAACATTAAATATGAAAACGTAAGTAGAAGTAAATGAAACCTTATCGAATTGGTTCATATTGGCATCAACAAATATATCTCCTCTTCTTACTGCATATGAATGGAAGAATAATTATTAGGGTATTGATACAATGCACATAGGTGCACTTAGCTTTGGTACAATAAGGTATTTTCACTCTTTTTTATTTATTTGAAATTTTTTATAAAACTATTAAACTAAGTGTATTTTTAACATGTGTGTCAAGTTTTACCATTTTTCAAGATTTTTATATATTTTATTTTTTAAAATCAATGGTATTTTTAAAATTAGTGAAATGCAAATGATTTTCAAAAATCAAAAAAATATATCTAAAATCTCAAAAATAGTAAAACTTGATACACATGTTAAATAAACTCAAAGTAACAGTTGCATTAAAAAAATTTTAAAAATGGGTTAAAGCACTCGGGTGCACAAAGACTAAGTGCACCCAAGCACGTTTAGCTTCTTTCATAATTATTAATATAAAAAGACAATAAGTATGAAGTTAACATTTATGAAATGAAAGATAAAATGAATTTGTAATTACCTAATTCAAATAGGGATTATTCTCTAATATTTCTCTCAATGTTAGTTGGTTTTAGGCCTCGTATATAATCTTGAGCACATACTAAGGATTCTACAACCTTGGAAGATAATGAACTTCTATATGCATCAAGAATGCACCGACTAATGTTGAAAGCTAATTTGGATACAACAACCGTGACAAGAATAACTAAAATATCATGAGTCATCTGAGACAAAATTGTCTATCTTGAAAAATGCAATGACCAACACTTCAAGACACTGAAGTCATCATAATTCTTCTGACTTTTCTCTTTAAGATAAGCTTTAATTTCATATTCCATTTCTTTATGTTCCTCATCCTCACATTGTTGAAAATATAATTTAGTTGGGTCATCGACATTTGTTGTATGACTTCTACCTAACTTTCCATCTACCTTGCAATTATTAGAGAATACTTTAACTCATACATGCTGAATATCTTTGTAAACTCACTCTTCACACTTTCAATGATTTCCAAAACCTTTCTCTCATCATCAAACATGACATAGAAAAATATAAGATGTGTTTGGAAAGTGATAAAACTTTTGAATAAAAAATTTTGGATGTAAAAATTGTCAAAATGAAAGAAAATTATATGATATGATAAGGTTAATTATAAGAAATAAATTTAAAATAGATAGATTCGTTATACAAATAATTGTATAAAAATAATTGAAAAGTAAGGTAGTTTGTAGTGAAAAATGTGAAAAAGTAATTAAAAATTGAGTAAATATAAATAGTGAAAAGTTTTAGTTTGAAAATTTTTGAAATAAAAGTTTTATTGGAAGCCAAATAGAGTAATAAATTTCATTTTATAACATGGATCTAACACATTGGCTACAAGCATCGGTGTATTTATCTTCTAAACTATAACCCAATATTTATCATACTTCTCTCTCTTTCCTTTAGTCATATTCCGAAGTAGTTCATGATTTGAATTTGAGTATTTGACTAACGAATTTTCAATCTTAAATAGTTTAAATAAGAAAATATTTGAAATTATGTACGATGTGCCTGATAATTTGTTGGTAATATAATGAAATTTTTTCAAAAAAGTGCGCAAATATGAAGCCATATCCTAATCAAGTTTTATAGAAATATTTTCTTTAGTAAACATTAGGTCCTCTTCTTCCATTCGATCAACTTTTTTTTCAAAATTTCAAAGGATTCTCCAATATGAAATAAGTAGAATTCCATTGAATAAGATCATCTAAGCACAGTCTACCTTTGAAAGTTATCTTTACACACAACACTCTTTATATTTAGCTTTTCTTGATGAAGAACCCCTTACATATTTAATAGAATTTGGAATATGGTTTATTGAATATTCAATCCTTAAAAAGCATATCTATTTTCTTTAGTCTCTTTTCTTAAAAAAACTTCTTACTGAGATATCATTGCTAGATATATTAACCATGGTGATGGATGGTGTTCTATTATATTCTTATTTCAACAAATAGTCATTAATTACCTCAACTATATTTTCACTAGTATGGGGGTAATGGAATGAGACAAAAATTGACAAATTTCATTGTTAATATTCAATCCTCATCAATAAAATGTGCAGTTAGACATAAATAACTTTCATTAGCAATAAAAGTCTATAAATTTGTTGTGAAACACACTTTCTAAACTTTATCTTTAAAATATTATATTAAGTTGGTTTTCTCCTCTTTGTCTAGTGCAACATAATCTTTAGCATTTGTGGTCCTTGAAACAAACTTCATAAAGGGTTGAATTTCAAAAATATACTCCCTAAAACCCTCATTTTCTACAAGTTTAAAAGATTATTCATCAATGATTATCATTTTAGCAAATGTCTATCCATTTCTTGCTTGATCAAATGTCCATGGAGTTAATGGATGTGAAGGAGAAACTTGATTCTTATTAACAATAATTGTTTTTTGTCACTAGATTGACAATTCTTATACAAATCACTTCTGTCTAGGTGTTTTTTTTTTTTTTGTAGAACTAGTGTCATTCTTACTTAAATACGCCAATGCCTTCTTGCAATATTTACAAAATTATTCTTTTTTTGTTTTTTTGTTTTATTTTAATCTCTCTTCTGCTTTTTATCAAAATGTTTCCAAATGCTAGTACTTATATGGGACTTCAGAATTTTTTTATGAAAAGGGTGTGGTGCCCCCGACCGGAGTGCCGGAGTGCTGGAGAGCCTTACTCTGGGATCGCTTTATTATTAGTAAATATGAATAGGATTGTTGCCCTGGTCACGTGGCAGAATTCTTTTTATATTCATACATAATACTCATAACCTGTAAAAGGATGAGATAATCTAACTATTTCTATTTGATTCCACATGTGGTAATTAGAACTTATTTTTTTGTACATTCATAACACATTCATTAATTTTTTAATAACAACAAAGGTTTCCTAGTCAGTCACGACTGCCTTTACAAAATTCAAACTTCCATAGATTTATACAAGAAAGGTAGTAACTTATGTAACCCTGTACTTCGCTTCGGTGTCTGTCTCATACCTGTCTATAAATTTTGAAAAACATCACATGAGTACTAATACATAGTAAGCAAGTTCTTTCATTTTGTAAATAAATATTTTTCATTTCCTTTCTATGAATTTCATAAATATAAAAGTGCAATGTATTCAAGCATATATTACATTTCTCATGATGGAACGCTAGCCAGGCGTTCATCACTTGATCCTCCTCCCATTTTAGGGAGGGCGCCACCAGCCTCAGCCTGTATTAGCGACTCAGTCATGCTAGAGGAGGACAACTGGTCCAATTACACCTCTCTCATGACCTATTCCTTGTGCACCATGTACATTCATTCTCATGCTAGCATGTCACTTCATGTATAAGTAATTTTACACAAATAATTTGCAAATAATTTTCAATAAATAGAAATATTCTTTGAAATTCAAAGATTATAGGAATGGTCATCCTTAAACAAGATTTAAAAATATCAAAATCAAACTATTTATCACACATTTGCAATATAAGAAAAAAATAACAATTTTCAAAAGATAACTTGCTTACATGTAAAATTAGCTTGTAACTTTCACCTTTTCTTTTCCTTTTCCTATACACATAAAAAGATCATTTTTTCTTATAATATCTCATTTAAAATTTTTGGAACTTATTATTAAATTCCAAAACAGCCCTTCTCTTTTCACTATGTTCCATCTTCTTGTTTATCTATTACTTTCATATATATATAATAGCATTATTTGCTATCCCTAATCTTTTATTACACTCTTTACTAAAATATATATTAATTTGGATCACTTTCACTTAGTATTCATATTTATTTTTGATTATTTCGCAAACTATCCTCATTTGCTAAAATCAGGCGTTATGATTTCATTAAATCTTGATTTGTAATCAAATCAAGGTATTTAATTCTAAAATTTTTGTAATAAATTTATAATTACATGAATTAACTCTCATAAAAATTTCAGGATGAAATATTAATATTTTATATTCATTTTGACATTTTCACTGTGCTAGAGAGTATTGTGTAATTAGGAGCAGCCTTAATCACATTAATTTTAAACCATAGTTATGTCATCCCAAAATCATATTTTATTTTGTTAGAGTGATAATAATGATATCTTATACATCATATCAAAATTTCAGATCAAAATTCGATCTACAAAAATTATTAAAAATCATTTACTACAGCTAGTCCTGTCACCCGTTACCTTGTTTAAGTTAATCTTCTCCGATTTTTAATTTAAAATTTGCTTAATATTTTAAGCTGAAAATCTGGTCGATTCTTATGATAATATAATGAGCTTGTATAAAAATTTTCATGGCAAAAATATTTTGTTTACTGTCTCATTCATATTTTTGTTTCTAACATCACATAACCTCTTGATTTGAAGCAATAAATCAAGATTAACTTAGACTTATCAAATTAATCATGAAAATACCCCTAAATTATTTTAAATCTAAATTAGTTTAATAACATTAATTGTTATTCATCTTTTCATTATTCATAAATCATATTTTAAATATGATTATAAAAATCTGTTTTAAACGTCACTTATACTCAATATTTTCAAGCCATATATTAAACATGATTTTAACACA
>JAXCLR010000073.1:51952716-51966050 GCA_035584095.1 Annona squamosa
TAGCTTAATTTTTCATTAATGCTACTTTTGACTTTTTATTAAATTAAATAATTAAAAAAATAAAAATAATAAATGAACAGAAGCTATTGCAGGAGCATGGTAGGGGTGGGTGGATATTTGACCAAAAATCAATGGTGTAAATTCATCCTCATCCAAGATCAATGGCTAAGATTTAATTAGCCTAAATTAAATAATTTTAAAAATAAAAAATATGAAAATAGGGCTGATATAGAGGGGCTGGAGTTGCTGTAGGGTGGGCTGCTCTTTGCTCAATGCATTTTTTAAATATAGAAAAAATACCATTTTATAATTTAATACATCAAGCAAGGGGGTAAATTCCAAATTCTTAAAAAATAAGCCCTATAAATAGGGCCAAGGGGTGGATGTCCAAGGCATCATTCTTCCAGCTCCATTTGAGAATTTTTCACCCCCGCCACATTTTAGCCTTTAGGAGAAAGAAGAGGAGAAAGTTAGAGAGAGAAAGTGTGAGAAAAAGAGGGATATCTTTACGTCAGGTAAGTAATTTCTTTCTATATTTTTTTTGAATGTTAAGTAGGGTAAAACCATGCTTAGATAATTCCTAAGCATGAAAAAATAAGTATAGTTGTAATGCTTAATCAGAATTATGAAAAAACATCAAAAATTTAGAGCAAAGATAGAGCATTCGGGAGGATAACATATGATATGTGTAAATAAGGCTCCAAAATTGATAAATGATGATTTGGGATAATGATATATTAATTTTATGATTTTTAGAATTAAGGAGTATGCTTAAGTGAAATTATGTTGATCTTTAGTATATGGAAAAAATGATTTATTTAGCCAAGTTAATGATGATAAATTCAAAATTCATAAAATTTTCCATGATATACTAGACATAAGCTATGTCATGGTATTTTTTATTTTTAGAACCCATAAACAGTAACCCACGTTGCTGTGAACAGTAACCTCGGGTAAACAGTAAATGTGAACAGTAATCCATGAACAATGATTGTGAACAGTGATGATGAACAATAATCTGCTATAGTAGCTATGAACAGTGAACAACGTGATTTTGGAAAAAAATAGAGATTTATTTTTATATTTTATAAGGATATATGGATGAAATTTTTAAAAGATTTATGGGTAAAAAATCCATATAAGGAGGTAATGACGAAGTATTTTTATAAGATTAACCTCGAAAGAATTGAGGTAATAAATGACTATAAAACATGCATGGGAAGAAAACTAAGACATAGAATGATATAGATAAAATATCATTTTTTCTTGTCTAGGAAAAGGAAAGGAAAATGTGGAGGACACAAACTGAGGAGGTAAGCAAGCAAAACTTGGAAAATGTGATTTTATGCTTCATTGTAAGCAAGCACAACTTTGAAAATGTAATTTTATTGCTTCATTGTAAGCAAGCAAACCCTTTTGAAAATATGTTTTATTCTCAAGTATTTATGAAATGTGTTTAAGGGTGGTCATTCCTATAATGTTTTGAAATGATGAATGTTTATGAGTTTTTATGAAAAGTCATGCCAACATATTGATGTCATGTGTTGTTCATGGACATGTGCACATGTATGATGTATAATGAAGAGGCTTTGGTAGAGGTATAAAGCGGATCAGAAGGTCCCCCTTCACTATTGCCGAGTCATATGGGCTGTGTACCGACGGTGTTCTCCCCAGAGTTGGAGGCAAAGGAATGTTATGTGTGAATGAATGCATTGCCTTTTCATACATGGATTGAAAAGGAAAGAATGGATTTGAAAGGATATTTTTAAGGGATGATGCAAATAATTCTCTACATGAGAATGACAAGTCACCTAGTGTAAGAGGTATATAATGCTGGGGAGATCAAAAGTCACGCATGTAGGAGACCATATAGGCGTCAAGAGGAAGAGAGGTTCCCCTTGATGAGGCCAAGTCAAAGACAGCTGGCGTATTGGACCATGATATGTGAAATATTCCCTAGGCTAGCGTACCCGCACACGAAGGTTTATGTTAGGAATGGAAATGAAGCATTTGCACATCCAATGTTTATAAAATGATTTTTATGAAAAGATTTCTAATCCATTGGTAGTTGATCACTTGCTAAGTGTTTTCTATCGAATGGAGATAAATGCATTTATAAATGGTTTACATGAATGATTTCCAAGAATGGTTTACGAAAAGGTTTCTATTCCATTGGTAGTTAATCACTTGATAAGTGTCTTCTATCAAATGGAGAGGAATACATTTAAAATAAAAAATGTTCGGTTATTGAGTTTCGACTCATGTTTTGTTTTTCCAACCTCTGGCAGGTGTAGGGAAAGCTAAGAGATGAAGTGCATGTGTTGCTAAAGGAAAAGAAAAATCTACAAAGGTTAGTAGATTTTTGTATGAATAGATGCCTTAATGGGATATGATGAGAATGAACATAACTTGTATGAAATTATGAAGTTATGAATAATATGAAAAGTTGATGATTTATGATGATATGGATAAGTCCATTATGAACGATAATGAATATATGTTTATGTGATGAAAGGAAAAAAATTGGGCAAATTCCAATTAAGAACCTGCCCGTGATCAGGGCAACAATCATGAGTCACATTTACCAATTGACAATATCCCAAAGTAAGGACTATATGGACGCCTCGGTTCGGAGTGCCACAACTTAACTCCTTAGGAATTTATATCATTCCATACCTTCAATTTTCATCAAATGCCATTTTAGGCCATTATACCATTTGAGATATACATTATGTGATCTCATAAATTTCATACTTAATCATATCATGATATTTCATACCTTAGTATTTACCCATAAAAAATTTTCGCCTTCTATGGTCACAAAACCATATCATAATTCATATACAACATTTTATATCATATAAATTTGTAGAAATTCATATCATGCTCGTCTTTGTGGTATAGATTCAAAATTTAATATAATATTATCAGAATTTTCTGTTATAGATTCAATTTTTTCAGAGGATTATTCTGGAATTTCTTGATTAATTTCCTTTTCAATCTTCCATTCAGAAGGAAGATCTATATCTGACCATAAAATCTTTTTTGGTTCGATCTTTTTATGAATTAGATTGGTTATAAAATATAGAGTAGCTCCTTTTTCTTAAGAAACAAGAGATTTAAGAACTAAAGTTTTCATGGCTTTATAATATATCCAATATTGTATACATAAAAGTTTTGATCCAAGTTTCATATCAAATCCTTGAGTTTGCATGAGTAATGATAATACATCTAAAGTATAAGGATCTGTTAGACTTATCGAAAAGTTTGGAAAACTATTAAAATATACAAGTCCTACGTGAAGAGAGGTTTGAATAATTTCCTATAATTCTAGATTTGATATTCAGAAGCTCCATCTATACTCCATTCATACATAGAATTCATGTTAAAACAATTTTGTGCAGTTGGTCTATCTTCTTCAAATTGATACATAAACTGTCCATTAGAAGATGTTCAAGAACCAGTCACTTTCATCTCGAAAGGTTTTTTCATGAAGGAACCAGAATGTTTTAAAATGGGGTCTCCTACAAGTCACAGGTGCCTTTTGTCTTGAGAGAAGATTTAAAGTAGCAACTGGTGGAAGAAGCATTTGATAATGTTAACTTGGGTTTTCTAGATTGCTCACTTCAAAAGTAGTTAAGTTTGTATAAGATTGGCTAGTGTATAAGTAAGTATGTCTCATCAACAAAATGAAGATGTCATTTGTTGTTATGATGTTGCATTTTCTTTTGGCAGATGACATGCTAATGTCTTGTGGCTCTTTTATAATTTAGTAGTTTTTGCAAAATGAGGATCTTTATGGTGGTCTAAATCTAAAAGGTAGATCTATCAAAAGGTGAAATGATTTATGTCCATGTGGAGGCCTTAACTTTGGAACACACACACACACACACATAGAGAGAGAGAGAGAGCTTTGTTTCGGTGTAGCACAACTACATCGGAACAATAGTACATTTGCTCAAAAATGGGCCCCGCACATATTAGGATACAATAAAACTTTATACAATTATTTATCTATATATAAATTTTATAATAAATGGTTTACATATTGAAAAAACTATTTTAAAGTTGTTATTTACATCAAACTAATTTATTACGTTGAATTTATACCATTTTTAGATGGGGTCCATATACATATCTGATTTGGATGAAAATTAGTATGATAATAAAATACATAATTCTAAATACAATGGGTGAAGTAGATTATCATTTTATTATAATGTGAGGCCTACACCTGAATATTTCTATGAGAGCTGTTCAGTGCAGCGCAACTATATCAGAACAGTGGTACATTTGCCTAAAAACAGGCCCCACATATATTAAAATTCAATGAAACTTTATATAATCATTTATCCATGTATAAATTTTGTAGCAAATGGTTTACATGTTGAAACAACCACTTTAAAGTTGTTATTTATATCAAACTATTTTATTACGTTGAATTTGTACTATTTTCATATCGGGTCCATACACATATCTGATTGGGATGAAAATTGGTATATAATAGAATATATGATTCTCAATATAATGGGTCAATAAATTATAATTTTATGATCACATGGGGCCCATTTTGGCGTAACTGTACTGTTGTTACGATGCAATTGCACTGCACTTGAATTCTTTTTCTCTCTCTATATATATATCGGCGTTCTCTGCATGCAAATCAGATTATTTGCTAGTAGCGTAGTTGTGGCCATGCCTACGCAATTGAGTTCAAGTTGGGGGATGGACAAAACTTCTTAAAAAAAATTTATGTTGTCAAAATTTTGAAATGGGAGAAAGTGATGTGATATGATAGGAGTGATGATGTGGACTAATGAAAATAAAGTTAAAATAAATAGGATAGTTGTATAGGTAGTTGTAGAGAAATATGATAGTTATATAGGAAAACGAGAAAAAAAAGTTAGATAATAAGGTAGTTGGAGAGAATGAAAAGTTATAGATTGACAATTTCTTGTGATTGCCAAACAAACCATAGTTTAGTAGTTTGTAGGTCTAAATTGGTATGGTCCTATGAGGTCTCTTTTGCTAAAGTTGCATACTTTTAATCATAAATTGTATCTTCTTTGATGTGGAAGAGTGAAACCTCACCAATCAAGAGAGTCTCATCAATGACATATTCAAATGAGGCATCATTGATGAAATACGCTTGAAAAAACACACTAAAATTGGGTGCCTTTTGGTTAGGAATTAGGGGATGTTTGGTAATTTGAAAGTTGTGGGAATTGTGGGATAGGGTAGGAAGAGGGAAATGGAATATTTTGAAAATTAAGTAATTGATATGACATTATAGGGGTAAAGATGGAATAAATAAGGTAGTTGAAGTGTAATAAGAAAGAGAAATAATTGAAATGTATGAGAAAAATATGGTTATTAATTGATGAATTAATGAGCTAGGAAATTCGTATTTCCATGAATTCCCATCCCACGAATCCTACACCCAATACCAAGTGTCCCTTTAGACTACCAGGTAAAGGAAAAATTGGTTCCTCTTCCTAAGTCTAATTGATGTGCAACAAAGAGTAGAAAAGGGGAAAAAGATGAACATTCTGAACAAGGGAATGGGAAGGGAAGAATTAGACTGCAAGATAGAAGTAATATTATTCTCTATTCATAAAGTAATAATAGACCGCAATAGAAGCTACCTTATTTTAGGGTCGAAATCGAAACTCTGAAAAACTTCTTATTGGATAAAATTCCAAAAAATCACTAAAATAATAATAATGATCTAAACTTGTCAGTATGTTTAAACTGCCAAAATAAAACATATAAATCCTAATTTTTACAGTTGCTTACATCTGAAGTATGCGTGAATGGGGTGCAACATATCACAATCTTCCTCGGTGAGCGGGTTTAAAATATATATAGTTTGGTGTGAAAAATCTGAAGCCTGCCCTTGGCTTGTGCAGACTCTTGAAAGCCATGCTTGATTTGGTTCTCTTAAGCCTTTGGACTCAATATTTTGCCAAATTTTCCTAGAACCTTTTCTTAACACATCAAACTAATGTCTGTATCTCTCATCAAAATTTTGCCACTATTGCCTTAGGTGCCCATTTCAGTCATGCAAGAATTGTTGTGCAAAAGCTGAAAATCCCTGTCTGCTTGGCACACTGTTGTCAGCTGCCGAGCCCGTATATATATTTTGAAAATTGGTAGCATAAAGGACACACTGAATGTTCACGATTGCCATGTTCTTGAGGAGTTTAACATCTGTAGTTCAATTTATTTTTAAGTTTTATATTTGATACTGTGAATCAACTTCATCTTGGAACTGCATTGATGCATCTGATGTTCATTTCTTAGTTCACTAGTTTAATTTTGAAGATTTACATCTGATACTATGAATCAACTTCACCTTGCAACTCTATTAATTTATTCAGATGTTCATTTCTTAGTCTATCTTTGACATTTTTATCCAATATGACCATGTCTTTGAACACGTTTGTGCAGTAGAATAATTATTCCCTGGTCATTATTGGACTGTGGTATCATGAACTTGTATGTTGTTTGGAGGTATCAACTTTACATGCTATATTTGGTCTTTGGATATTCGATGCTTGTAGTGGATAGAAACTTCTATTTTTATTTTGGGTTGGAATAAGATTTTGTTTTGTGTCCCATAATGACAACTTCTGTCGTATTTGTTGGCATTACAGTTCTCAAATCAAATTCTACTTTACCGGATAAGTCACTAGCTTTGAGCTTTTCTACTTATCAGTCATGTTCTAACACCCCTGCAACAGGGTAGGTTAATAAAGTTTATTACATCAATTCCCACCTAAATGGGGTCAGTCTGATGGATCATGTTGTGCCATTCTTGATGATCGGAAACTACATTTTCGTAATATTTAATATTTTTTCATATTTTGTTTGATTACTTTCATTAATGTTTTTTGAGATTTCCTCTCATTTTGTTATTGCCTTTTATTTGAATAAACTTAAGTTTTCTAATTGGTGCCATTCCAAGCATCTATGTAACATGTCTAGATCATCTTAGTCTACTTTCCCTCATTTTATTACCTATTGACTTCATCTTTAGATTATTTTAGGGTATTTCATTTCTAATTTTATCTTTTCTTGTTTCACTACTCGTCCACTTTAACATTTTCATATCTGCTGCACTCTTTTATGTATATTGTTATTTTTTAACTACCCAACATTCTATCCCGCAACGCATAGCTGGTTTAATCTCAGTTTTGTAAAATTTTCTTTTTAATTTATTGGAACTCAACAGTCACATAAAATTCTTTAATTATTTTGTCATTTCTTTTATCCTGCTTGGATTCTATTTATAATATCTTTCTCAATTTTCCCATTCTCTTGAATTATTTATCCTAATTACGAGTTGTTGGTTCTTGTTTCTACTCATTCTGAAATTTTAATTTGTTCCTCGTCTCGGTGCTCACCATTATTAAAGTTGCATTTCATATATTCACTTTTGGTGCAATTAATTCTAAAAGAATTAGATTCTAGAGCATCTTTTTACTTTTTCAATTTCAAGTAAAAAGTTTACTCTAGTTTCGTTTATTAGGACTATTTTATCTATAAATAACATGCAGTAAGATACTTCTTGTAAATGTTAATAAGTTTATTTATACCTAAACTAAGAAGGCTGAGCCTTGATGCAAATCTGTTGCAATTAATAAAACACTTTTATCTCCATTTGTGATTCTCACATTTGTTATAGTCCTTTCAAACATATCTGTAATAACATCAATGTATTTATTGTTAATATGCAATATTACTTTTCTTGGGACTCAATTATATGTTTTTCTAAATCAATAAAGATTATATTTAGATTCTTTTTCTTCTCTATATACGCCTCAAATAATTGTATAAGCAAGAAAATGACTTTGGTAGTTGATTTTTCTGGCATAAAACCAAACTAGTTTTCGAAGACATTTGTTTTGTGTCTTAGTCTTTGTCTGGTCATTGTTTCCTACTACTTCATATTATGACTCATTAGTTTTATTCTGCGATAATTTGCACAATTTTAAATATCTCCCTTATTTGTAGATTGGCACTATAGTACTTTTTTCCATTCATTTGATATTAACTTTATTTTTATAATCTTATAAAAGAAATTGCTAAAATCTCGTCGAGCGCTTCCTTAGGTTTTTAGTTTTGGTGAGTGGCCTTAGTGGCCATTCCGTCACTCTCACAACAAAATGACTTGACTTCCTCACTGGCCTAGTTCCGGAATCTCCAAAGAGCTTCCAGATCCACCTCAAACCTAAGGAATTGGCTCGAGGCGATTTAGCAACCTTTTTCAGGACTTCTAGGTCCAAATAGAACCGTGAGCCTGTAGCAATGTTACTATAGTTGGTGGGAGGTGGTATGGCTACCCCTATCGTTGTCGCGGTAGTGGCTATACTGGATCAAGGCTCATATTTTCAAATTTGGTTTGAAATTGAGCCCTTAGTTCTGTCGTTCCTCATCCAGGACCGCGCCTTTGACCACGACCTTGACCTTGACCTTCCATCTTCTCACTCCTTGAGAATATGTCTATGCTTACTGGAGCGGGGGGAGCTTGAGATACCTCCTGCTGACCTTCTAATGTGGTTGATTCGATTGCTTTCATTGATGCGTTGACAGTAGATGCCAAGTCATAATATTTAGCATCAGAGTAAAATGATTCTACCGTTGTGAATGACTTATGGTCAGCAAAGATCCTTTTTTCGACTCCATCCTTGCAGAACTTGAAGCATTGATGCACCGTTGATGCGATAATCTTATTGCTGTGGAGCTAAGGCCTCCCTAGTAGCAAGTTATATGAGATCTGAGCATTCATCACAAAGCATGAGATTTCGATGCAAAAATATTCTATGTTTAGTTCCAACTCAATTAGGCCCATGGCCTTTTGAGTCCCTTGATTAAGCCCGTGAATCACCACACTAGTGTCTTTTAATGCTGATGGAGAAATTTCGATCCTCCTGAGTGTTCAAAGGGGAAGGATATTAATCGTGGACCCGGCATTAATCATGATTCTATTAATCAGTTCACCAGCCAAGTTGCCTGTAACATATAAAGGTCGGTTGTGATTAATGTCTCCAAGCAACATATCCTCATCAGTGAATGAGATGATCTCATCACATTCAATGGCGTTGACCAGGTAAGCAAGACGGACATTTTCGTCTGTCAGAGTACTAACCAGTGCATCCCTAGCTTCTTGCGATAACTGCAAGGCTCATAGATACTAAGTCGAGCAGGGAGTCGCTTCAAGTGTTCAAGCACATCATAGCTTACTGAGGACTTCCCATGATTGGCTGGTATGTGTTATTCTGCCTAAGTACGAATTTCTTGTGTTGGGGCTTTACCTTTGTTTTCTGGTGTGATTCGACTAGATCAAAGAATTGCAAGAACATCCTCTCCAACTTGCACCATGTTGCAAGAGGCAGAGTCCTAAATGTTCATAGCCAATGTTCGTAGTACATCTGAGAAAAATGGTTGTACTTTTGGAATTTCATGGAAATACCCACTCATTGACTTGATGCACTGGTGAACCATAATTCCTTCTTTATCAAATTATTGATTGATTATTTTGTAGTTTATCCATCTCAAGATATAGTCATACTGAGATTCTCCTGATAGGGGGTGCATGACTTCTATCATCTCTAGAGGGAACTCTATTTCATATTCTTGGAATCTTAGGATAAACATATCAACGAACTCTTCCAAAGAACCAAATGCTTCGTCGTGAAGCGAGGAGATCCAGAGAAGAGTGCAACTGTCATGGGCCAAGCTCAAGACAAAGTGCCCGAGTGCGAACTCTTCTGTTTGCCTCATTTGAATGACCACCAGCTAATAATCAAACAAGTGCGGCAATGCATACTTATTATTCGCATGGAATAATTGAATATTTGGCCAATCATAGCTTGACTCCCTAGTTAAGAAAGGGAACACTCGAAGGATGGGCGCACCATTTAATTGTAGTACGTGCAGGACTTGGAGTTGATTTGTCCTCTCAAAACCTTTAGCATTGCTAAAAATTTCCTCTTGTTTAAAGCCTTCATTGTCGACCCATCGGATTGCCTTTATGAAAGTTTTGGCTCTAAAAGTTTTGTACCTATCGTCAGTCAGAGGGCATACTGCATCTGAAAGGTACTCCATGACTACTTCAGGTTTAGGCAACCTTATAGCTAAGGGATCGCTCCATGTATTGTCTCTGAGATAATTTACGTAATAAGCAGTGGATTCTTGACTGTATTGTATTTCCCTCAAGTAATTACGAAGGAACTGCTCTCTTTGCCTTGACAGGAAGCGGACCAAGAACGCGTCTATCAAGATGACCTACTCGGTAATTTCTTCGATATGATTATCTTGGTACCAAGACATCACTGATTCCCCCAGTGAGTACCGAAAGTATTCCAGTCGGGTTTCCCAGGATGCTGGCATTAGTCGAGATTCTCGCAAATATGTGATGATGCGGTTTACTGGTGACATCCCAACTTCAAACTTGGTATAGTTAGGGATAAGCACTGAGGCAGTTCTTCGCTGCTTTGCAAGTTTGGACACAGACACATTTATATGATGGCTGGTTTCAATCTCTCATTTGTTGCTATCTAGGTCCCAAAACGGACCATCCTCAGGGAAGTCACATGGAGTAATATTCTGCAATTCCTCAAGAATGTATCTTTCTTTTGCTGGTCGAGGTAATTTACCAGCAAGTCGTTGATAGAATGGGAGTAGCAACTCAGGCTGAAGAAAATCCATGATCAAAAATGGTTGCACCCGTGAGGATTGCCTCAAATGCCTTGAGAAGAAAGGGAGAATGACTTTATCCATTATTCTTTTGTCTTCTTTGCATAGATTTTTGAGACATATTTTCATTCGTCTTAGGCTTGGTGGTTTCTGAACTACTCCCCAATCACCTTTTTCTGTCATCTCAATTGTCACAACATTTGATGAAGCCTGTGCTGGAGGACTGAGTTTTATAATCCCCTTGTCAATGTAATCTGACAATATTGCTTGAAGATCCCAACACTTCTTAGTGGGGTGACCAATATATCGGTGATAACTGCAATATCGCTGATGAGAAGTATGTCCAACTTCTTCTGCTCTTTTTGAGGCAGGCAATTCAAATAGCTCGGTCGACATGAGGTGCTAGAATAGTGTCTCCACATCATCTTCCCCGAAGGCATATTGGATTTCCTCTCTTCGGAAGGGCTTTGCGGGATGCTCTTTTGCGGGTGGCTTTACTTTTGCTGGCTGCTTCTTAACCTCCGTGGTGTTCACAGAGGTCTCTCCAGCTTTCTTCTTCTTAAATGTACTGGTCGTGGATGACTCCTTCTTCCAGCCTTTTTACGGAGACAACAAATACTCTTTTTGACAAGCTTCTGTGACTAGGGCCTAAAATGTACTTAGTTGTTCATTCATTAACAAGGAAATTTCCGTCTTGATGTCATTTCGACAAAGATTGACCTTCATTGCTTGAAAGAGGGGTGCTTGACACCGGTTAGCGGCCTTCTGCCATTTGGTGATGTAATCTTCAACCGGCTCGTCCTTCTTTTGGGACAAGGTTGATAATTTCAATAGTTATAATTCTCGTGTAGTATCAACGAATCGGGAGGTGAACATTTCCTTCATCTCTTCCCATGTTTGTACCAAGCCTGTTGGGAGAGATATGTACCATTGGAAAGCATCACTAGAAAAAGTATTGGGGAACATTCGAAGACAAAAATTTGAATGGTGCGTCCAGTTGCCCATGGCATAGTGTAATGATACCAGGTGCTTTAACGCACTCCTAGTCCCATCGAATTGGATCTTCAGTGGCTTCAAATCCCTAGGTAGCAATTCTACTTCAACCTCTAGGGGATAAGGCTTGTTAATTGTCGTTGTAGGTACCCTAATAAGTTGAGGTGTCTGGCGATGAAGGCATTCAGCCACAAGTTGATGCACCATCTCCTTCTACACGATAAACTCGGGTGGAGACCCCATTGGTGTGTTTACCCACGCATCTTGAGTTCAAGAAGTATTGATATGCAAATTATTGAATTGCGGAAAGCCTTATTCCAATTCTGCATTTTCATCTTCCTCAGTCCACTACCTAATCGGTTTCTCGGGCTGATGGACTAATTAACGGTTCCTTGGTGATAGCGGTTGATGGGAACTTGTTGTCTCGTTGCCTAGAGTTTCCATAGCCCATTTCATATGCTAAATTTCCTCCTGGAGATCATGAATGAGCTGGGACTTGGGTGTAAAAATCTCTTCTTCTTCGCCCACCATGTAAGAGGCTTCAAGTTGGCCTCTTGGGAGAGCGGCCCTAATACCTTCAGGATGAGAGAGGCTGCAAAATGGTGGCGTAATGGGCATTGCGGCTGCCCTCGACCAAGTCAACATCTCCGAAACTTTTAAAATGCTTGGTTGGGTGAAGTCCGCCATGTTGACTTTTGTTGTTTGGAGAAAATGCCTCCTCCTTTTAGCTTCTCTCTTGGGGTGCGGCATCCGGTGCTCTCGTTGGGACTGGGCCACAATAAGGGCATAAGTCATATCCTCCATCAGTTTGATTAATGAGGTGAATTGATTTTTGTGTATAAAATTTGGGATCAGCCTGAGTGCCAAACGTGGATATGTTGTATGGCACTTGTGAGGATATTACCACTCGTTAAAGAGTTTCGGCTTTTGAGATGCTCTTAATTTGCAAGTGTTCTGTAGTAGCTTCTTTTACGGCCTACCCTTTGTTGGGGGTCGTGAAAACAGCTTATACCTTAGCCCTGTTGGCAGTGGTGGTGAAGCCTTCAAGTTTAAACGGGAAGTTGTTTTCCTGAATTGTTTTTTTATGTGCTTTTTTCCTTGGTTTCCTTTATGCATGATGAGGAACCGTTACTATGTTGGCAGTATCATGGTGGCCTGGAGACTTGACTCTAGCTTGTGAGCTAGATGGAGCAGCACTTGACTGATGAGGCGAATGTGTCGGATCGGGGATGACAAATCGCAAGGTGCCCAAACCGAATCGGATAATAATAGGTCCTTGCGGCTTGAATTGGTCATCCCTTCCATCGGCTGAGGGAGCATCAAGCTGAGAAACCTTGGCCTATCTTCTTGACTTCTTCCGCTCCTCGGTGTCATCTCGGTTAGGTTGGGAGGCTAGGTCAACAATCCTTGAGGCAGCCCGACCGAATTAGCGAGTGATGGTGCATTGAATAGGATTTGTTACAGCTTTGTTCTCATTTCGAGAAACATTAGCTTTTGGTCAGCAAGGTGGCGTCAGCGCCATGAGATCTGCAAAGGAACACTTAAGAGTGTCAACAGTGGGAGATTAAGTAAGCATATAAAGACCATAGTTTTCAGCTCTTAAAGATGAAGGGAGAATGTTTCACGTCAGGTTCACCATT
>JAXCLR010000073.1:52007570-52024111 GCA_035584095.1 Annona squamosa
TAAATACAATGGGTGGAGTAGATCATGATTTCATGATCATGTGGGGCCCATTTTGGGCCCACTGCACCGCTGTTCCGATGCTGCACCGGAACAGACGTCATATATATATATATATAACGAAAAGTTTAATGCTTTATGTTATAAAATATTATATATCATATCAAGATGTTGACAGAAAGCCTACAACACCAATGGTATATAATTTAACATATATATTTATATATTATGGATGGGTAATTTACATCCTTTAGAGAGTTGGCTATTTATAATACATATATTACACATATATATCTTTTTGATGGAAGTTTCATATCTACAGTGGCGATTATTTATGACAAACATATATTTTTCTTTTATGAAAACTCCAGATCTTTTGCATTGGTGAAAACTCAGAAAAATGAGTTGCGACGGCTCATTCTAGGCTTGTTTTAAATGTTAGTTCAAGAGAATTATGTGAATTTGCACAGTTTTGCTTAGTTTTCATCAATTTTGCATCGCATATTTACATTTAGATTTCATGCATTTTTAGCCTAATTTGATATAAAATATATGGTTTTAGAATTTTAGTAATCTAATCTCATCACCTAGGAGTGTATTTAATTTTTTTTTATGTTGTTATCGGCAAAGAGAGATGGTGCCACATTTTGGAGTACATGTTAAGTATTGGGACGGAAAATAAAGCTTATAGTGCAAGACAAGGAGAAATTTGGAGTTAGAGAGATTGGCACCTCGGCCTTAATTTTTGGTGTCGTAGCGCTGAAAAACCGCCTTTGAAGAAGACTCTAGAAACCCTAAGTTGGCAACCGTTCAGAGAGATCGGCTCCCCAATGCTAACCCCCACACGTGTGAATTTTCGCACGTGTCTCATGCTGTTTTGAGAGGGGGGTATAAATAAAATACCTAATGTTTGAGAACAGTAGCTACGAGGCTCATGAAAGCAACCATAAGTGGAGAAAATGAAGGATTTCAAGCAAAAGTGAGATTTTGGAGTGAAGTTCAAGCTTGGTTGGTGAAAACCAGCAAGTTTCATCTCCTTTTTCTTATCCCTTACATATTTTGCTTCTTCTCTTTTGTTGGGATGCATCTAAACTTGGTTATTATGGGATTCGATTCTATGATTCTGGGCTAAAACTCCAATAGATGGGAGATTGAGACGATTTGACCCTTAAATTATATTGATTTGGTTTTCTTACTTTGAATATGAATATATAACTATTATATACATGTGTTGTTTGGATTTGCCTTTACATGTAGTGTTTAATGCTTTTTAAAAGCTTAGCTACCGAATAAGATGATCTAATTGCTAAATTCATGCTTGAAAGAGATGATTCTAGATAAGATTCATATGTATGACATAGGTTTCTAACCTTGGTAGGGTGGAATGTTAAAATGGATAGGAATATACTATTTAACCTTGTGGAATCTTAAGTAGGTTATGAGCTAATCAATCCCGCCATACTTGTTTGCATAGGAACATAGCAATGGGGTATAACGAGATTAGGTTTATACACATTGGAAAGTGTATATAAATACGTATGAACCTAGATTACTAAATTCTTGCACCATCAATTGAAATGGAACCAAATTCATAGAATTTAGAGTCAAGGATTCCCAAGTTCCCATTTGCTATAATCTACGTTAAGAATCCCTACTCAATTCTGCACATTTCACTAGCCCTTAACTGATTTTATTTTCTATCAACAATTAATTTCAATTCAAACAATCAATTAAATTCTTTATCCATCAAAGACAATTGAACTTGAAAGATATAATCAGTTTAACATAGTTCTTGTGGGATCGACACTTTATTCACACTTTATTACTAGTGCGACATATAAACGTGCGTTCAAATGAGCAAATTAATTAGATATATACACAGCTCATCAACTGGTATTTATAATATATTATATATGTTTACGGATGGAACTTTTCATCATAATATGTTTCTATTGTCTTTTGTACAAATTTATAAATATATTCAATTTGTATAGCTATTCTAATTTCAAAAATTTCATTTTATTGCAGTTGAATTGCTCTTTGCAGGGCTTATCATTTTTGTATGCGACAGGGTTGTTAAGGAATATAGAATGTATTGTCATTCGATCCTGAACCCAAAAGAACATATTTAAGAAAGCATCGAAGGAGCATAGAGGCTAGATCACACAATATTCCAATCGAGCAGGTAGGAGGTCAAGGAGAAAACAACAATGAGAACCAACAAGTCAAGGTTCCTTGGGCTCCACAACGAGATGACTTGGACCAGCTTATCTGGGATCTCATTGCAATGGGGAAAAATGCAATGTAGACCAACATCCAACCTCCTCCTATCGACACTAACAGTTTTGAAATAAAGTTCATGGTACTCCAAATGCTACAATCAATAGGGCAGTGTGGAGGTTTGCCCTATGAAGATCCACATCGCCATCTTCGCAATTTCCTGTAAATCATGAACACATTTGAGCATCATGGAGTCATCATTGAAGCTATGAAACTAAGAATTTTTCCATTTTTCCTGAGAGACAGAGCATCGGAGTGGCTTGACTCGTTGCCAACCAACTCTGTTAACACCTGGAATGACTTACGCAAAAGTTTCTTGAAAAATATTTTCCTCATGCCAAGTTAGCCAAACTCATGATGGATATAGTTTTATTTAAGCAACATGGTGAGTAGACTTTATCACAGGCATGAGATTGATTCAAGGACTTACTTTGCAAATGCACTCATCATGGTATTCAACCTTGGGTGAAAATTCAAATATTCTATAATGGTCTCCAAGATTTCACTCGTCATATGGTAGATTCTTCATCTAATGGGTCATTGCTCCGAAAAAGTTATCGGGAATCTTATGCATTGTTGAAAAACATGATGGCAAATACTTACTAATTTCCTTCTGACAAAAGTAGAAGTGGCGGCCTATTCAACTTGATGCAGTTTCATCCATTAAGACTCACATTGATCCTTTGTCAAAGCAAATTCAGAATTTGTTATGTCTGCCAATGTAAGTGCAGTTGGATCTTCATCATCCTTAGCGTTAACAGAGGATTGCACATGATGCAGTGAATTTCGCCACCCTTGCGTGCAGTGTGATTCCAACTCAGATTCAGTTAATTATGTGGGCAACTTTTCATGGAACCATGACAATCTTTATTCCAACACTTATAATCAACAATGGAGGAACCATTCCTAACTTTTTTTTGGAATAATCAAGCCCGGCCAAGCCACCCACCAGGATTTTCACTACCACCACAGCAACAACCCGTGAGACCAGCTCTTCTTGCCCCACAACTACAAGAAGAAAAGAAGTCCAATTTGGAAGATATGTTCATGCAATTTATGCAGTCATAGATCACAACTAATAGAAATTTGGAGGCTTAAATTGGGTAGCTCACTTCTACAATCAACAGTCGCCCCTAAGGCACATTGCTAGGCAACATTGAACCAAATCTAGAAGGAAAAGGCAAGGAGTAAGTGTAAGATGTCACCTTGAGAAGTGGTAGGGAGTTACATGAAGTCATACCTCCAAGAAAGTCAATTGTAGCAAATTCATCTAATCTAGTTCATTCTAAGGAAGTTAATGAAGAAGACCAAGGTTCCATAATTCCTCAAAACTAGGTGCTTAATGCTCCTTTGACAATTCAAAGACTGCCCCCGCCATTCCCTCAAAGGCCAAAAAAGCAAAAGAATGATGACTAGTTCAAACAGTTCCTCAAGGCATTGAAGCAATTACATATTAATATACCCCTCATGAAAACTTTAGAACAAATGGCTAGCTATGCTAAATTTATGAAAGACATCCTAACTAAGAAGTGGTGATTAACAGAGTTCAAACCGGTAACCTTATTCCAGAAGAAATTTCAAGTCTACGCTTTAAAAACTCCAACAAATGAATTGATATTGTTCAATTATAATCATCCTAAGTTTGTTCTTCCAAAGGGCTCAAACAAAAGTATTATTCATTTGTTGCCTCTAGCTTGCCAAAAAATCTTTGAAACCATCTCCAAGTTGCACTTTTAAATTGCATTCCCTTGAATTGACATGCTGAGTTGAATTTAAGAACTTAAAGTGGAAATGACCTACATGGATTTCAAATTCCATATTGCATTTAAAATGTGAGGTTTGCAATTGGATTTGGAATTGTTGTAGACTTTTGCTAACTCCAACATAATTGGAATCATGTTTGAAATAAAATTTTAAGATCACAAAACCAAATCAATGAGAATTAACTAAGTGAAGTATCAAACTCCCATTGCCTCTATGCTCCCAAAAGAAATGATTTCTCAAGTTACCCTACATGCCTAGCCAGAAGTTCCAACACCTCACACAACATATTGCATCCAGAGAGTTGGCACCTTGGCACCACTTCATTAACATGCAGACACGCCCAAAAAAGTTTTTAGGTCAAAAGTTTCTAGAGAGTTGGTGCCTAGGCACCAAGGCATGAACTCTCAAGGCATTCGGAAAGGTTTCCAAGTCACTCAGCACACAGAGAGTTGGCGCCTAGGCACCACTACGCATCCGTACGCACGGATTTCTGATCGTATGCTACGCAAGCTACTAATATAAATAGATCTCTTAGGGCTGCATGCAATGGAGAGTTATAGACGTGGAGAGGGTCATGGCTGCTGTGGAGAAAATGGAGGAAACCAAAGCTTTAAGGGAGGAAAAAAGAGCAAGTAGAGATCCAAGCTATCATTGAAAACCTATTGAGTTATATCTCCTCTTCTCATCTATCTCTTCTTATTTGTTATTCTCCTTACTTAGGATGATTGTGAACTTGATTTTAATGGGAATTGAAGTCATGTTTATGGGCTAAACTTTCCTATGGTAGGAGATATGCAGGATTTGAACTCATAGCTTATGATATTTGGTTTTCTTATGCTTGAATTGATAATACTGTTGTGCTATGACATATGTTGCTTAAGATTACCCTTATATATCATGCTTAATACGTTTACAAGCTTTGCAACCTTGTGGATTGATCTAATATTCATATTCATGCTTGAAAAAGTGAGATTTGAATAAGATCCATATATAAGACACAGGTATTCTAGCTCATGTTGTGTTAGATGTTAATATGGATAGGAATATACCTATTTACCCTGTGTAATCTCGATTAGGTCATATGTTTATCAATCTTGCTTTACTTGTGTGCTTGAGAACATAGTGCATAACTAAAACTTAGTTGATTTGTATGTGTTGGAAGACATATATGAATATGATTGAACCTAGATTAGTAATCTCCGCATAACTAATTTAATTGGAACCAAATAACATAGCTATGATTCAATGAATTCATATTCCTACCTATCTTTATCATCTCAAGGCAATCTCAACAATATCTACCCCACTCTGGTCATTTACCACTTTGTTACTTTAATTCAATTCTTTGAAACCAAACTCTCATTTATTTTACCAATTCACTAAGACAATTGAGATTTAAGGTGCTAATCCGTTTAACACAATCCTCGTGGAAACGATACTCTACTCACTCTTTATTACTTGATTTGGCACGTATACTTGCATTAAAAGTGAGCATTTTAATAGATATATACGCAGCTCGTCAGTAATCCCCTGTGAAACTCCAATTATTTTAAGTCTAATAAAGGAACTTAGAATTTGTACAAGGAGGAATTTAAAAATTCCAAGAGATGGAGGGTTTAAGTTTACCCACATTGGCATGAGATGTATTAAATTTTGTACCCTTTAATTTAGATGGATGGGATTAGGATAACTAATTAAGCAAAATAATCAATTTTCATTATCTTGAAAAATAGACATAAAAGGACAAAAAGATAAGGTGGCACTAAAAGACAAAATATGGTGTAGAGATAAGATGAGGTGGCATGCCCATTAATTGCCATTTTCCATTTTAATTTTTGAGGGACTATTTAAGAAATTGATATCTTGTGACATACAAATTAGATTGATATGGAATTTTAAGGGCAAGTCTAATTTCATATGCTCTACATGATGAATGGAGTGGATTATGAAAAATATGATTAGAAATGTGTTAAACAATTAGAGATTTCATGAATTAAATTGAATGGCTAATATCTTAGCCTATGGTTATCATCTTGAAATGAAAATTTTAATGAAAGGGTAAATTTATGTGCCCTAAGTTATGAGTGGATTTGATTATATCAAACCACTTTATAAAACCTTTAATGACGTGATGTTATGAGTGATCAAATGCTAATGATGAAAATTTAATTAAAGCATTTGACTTATGTACTTTAAAGTTGACATTTGCAATTCCATTGGACATGTGTCACGATAGGATGCATTTGGAAGATTTAAAGTAAATTTAATTAATGTAAGTTGACTAATTACAATTCCCATTGCACATGTGTTAACCCAGGGATTAAGGGAAAATTTTTATTTATAAAAAATGAAAAAATTAATGTGATAATGATGATGATAATGTTTCTGAAAATTGGACTCTTGGACGGTCCATATTGATGCAGCAGCTTGGGCATTTGAATGACTAGGATGTGGACAACAATTAATTGATAAATTATATATGTTAAACCCTACATATGAGGTGTCAGTCAAGGATTGAAAAATCAACAATATATAAATGGAAAAGGGGCAGCAAGGTGGACATTTTCAACAGTAATGAAGATGAAAAAAATTTTCAGCAAAAGGTGGACAACATGGAATGTGCAAACAACAAGGGAAAAAAGGGGAAAAAAGAGAAAGAAGGAGGTAGGACATGGGACGTCCCACAGCAACAATATTAGGAAGAGAATGAAGATTTTTAGCTAAGAAAAGTGGAGCAATTTGGACGTCCATAGCAGTAGAAGGTATGTGTATAATTTCATGATTTTATTTACTCCATTTCATGATTCAAGGAAACATCCAAATGAGGTAATATATAAAGAATAAATTTCTATTTGAATTGGCCCTTAATTATTACATGATATATATGTTAAAAAGGATGCAATTAAGGGTTAATGATAGCAAGTCTAGTTTTCAATTAATGATATTGCATGTATGTTAGCTTAATCTACAAATAAGAAAGTGGAACTTACTAAAAATAAGAGCACATATGGCTGTTTAGGAAAGGGAAAATGAATTCCAGAATTTTTAAAAGGAAATTTAATGTATTATAGATCATAAACAAGCCCTTAAAATGATCACAAGAATGGCTGATAGATAGCACCTTACGTATATGTCATTAAGGTGCAATTGCACAAGTGAAACTTAATAAAAATGAGTATATATGGGACCGCTATGGAGGGAGGATATAAATTCTAAAAATTTTGTTTAAGATTCAAGTGCTATGGATGGTGATTAAGCATCTTGAACAATTGAAAAAGTTTAATACCTTAAGGTCTAAGTGTTGAATGACAATCGCTAAGTTGTATAAGTGTACACTCATAAGTATATGATTACTAGAAAGGAGGATGTAAATTTAGAAATTAGACATAAATTAGTTGCTATAAACCATAAGTAAATCTATTGAAAATTGCAAGAGATTGAATACCCTAGGTTTGGGTATTAAATGAAATTCATACTTAAACATAGAGGTTACATAAGGATGGATGTTTATGTGTGACTTAAGAAATGTGGGTAGTCATTTTCAAAGAAAGGGTTGATTTGAACTTAGCTTGTTGTAACCTCTAAGTGAGTATCTTGAATGATTGAAAAATGATTAGATACCTAGACTTAAGTATTGAATGAAATAAATGACTAATCACTAAGGTTATATAGCTATGTATATACATATGGGAATGTTAAAAGATATGAGTGTTGATGGAGAAAAGTATTTAAGGGTAACTTGCAAAATACCAAATCCAAGTTGAAATCCATATGATACATACATATGTCATTTAAGATATGTGGATGGAATGAAGAAAAATGAACAATTTACTATGTTCATATAATTGTGTGGCTATTAAAAAAGGTAAATATGAATTTTAGAAATTTGAATTGTGTATGGCTTGTTATAAGATATAGTTGAGAGCCATAAAATATTTCAATGGTTTAAACCCAAGACAAGGGTATCAAATGAAATGAATAGCATATTACCAAGATAGTGTGCCTATATATATGTAAGGTTATCAAGAAAGGTAAATGGAGAATTTAAAAGAATTGATTACAATTAACTTGCTATTAAGTAAGAAAGAGTACCTTGAATGGTTTTATGTGTAGAAAGGAATATCTTGATTAGTTTCAAGAGATTCCTACACTAGACATGAGTATGGAAGAAAAGAAATAAACCAATCATTAAAATTAGGTGAGTACGAGGTTATTGGAAAATGCAAGTATTAATTTCAGAAAAGGAATGGTGTAAAGTTAACTTGTTATGAACCATATGGGAATTGAAAACCATATGACGTGTATATGTGAATTGATAAAAGGACAAGGCATACAAGTACAAGATATTATGTAAATATACAAGGAAATCATTTTCACTCGTCTATGAAGAGGTCAAGAAAAGATGGAAGGTACAAAAGGATCGCCATAGGTAAGCAAGCAACGCTTTTACAAATGTGTTTTCTTCTCAAAGAACAAAATGAATTGTTCACAACTATCATATTTTTTAATCATTTTTTCACATTTTTCTATACAACTACCGTACTTTTTAATCACTTCTACACAGCTATCCACACAACTAACCTATCTATTTCAACTTTATCCTTTTTATTACTTATTATTACCTCTATCATATCACATCATTTGACAACTTTTACTCTCTAAAACTTTTCATCAAAAGTTTTATACATTACCAAACACACCCTTACCTTTACGTTTCCACAAACTAATTTGATTACCGCTTATGTGTTCACAATGATTATGCAGATATTTCTTTGAGTTAAATATTGCTATATTGAAATGATGTTTAAAAGGATTGTACAACTATCTCTCTACATGAGAATGACATGTTGCCATGTGAATGAGGTATATAATTTTGGGGTAAATAAGAGTAATGCATAGAATGGAAGTTAGGTAGGCGAGTCAAAGCGGAAGCAGAACCCAAGGTCCGCCCTTGACATTACCAAGTCAGAAGGTCTGGCGTCATGGATGGAAAGGATTATGTCATGAAAAGATATTCGCCTGCTAGCGTACCCTTACATGAAAGATTATGTTATGGGTGGATGATCATTTTATAAGTGTCATCTATCAAATGAAAAGAATGCATTTGCATATCCATGGTTTATGAAATGCGAAGAAATTGACATTAAAATGGTTTACATGAAATGTGTTGCATGAAAATGAAAAAAATACTTGCTTATTGAGTTTCATACTCATGTTTTGTTTTTCCCAACCATAGACAGGTGCAAGGAAATTCAAGTGATGGAAAACATGTTCTTACTGAGAAAAGGGAAAAAGAATTTTCAAAGGTTTGTAATCCTTTGTTTGTGAAATATGAATAAAGGCCCTATGGGGATATGATATGAGTAGTACATATGTTTAGGATACCTTGTACAGGTATTATATGATTGAGATAGTAAAAAGATTAGATTGTAAATGCCTTGAATTGATGTTATATGACTGAGACAAGAAATGGGTTAAATAGTAAATGCTTGTATGCTAAGAATAAATAGATACTTGGTATTGACATGAAATTATCAGGTATGTATAATTGATGAATTACTAGGGTATCATTGCTTGTGAAATGAATAGAGTGAAACATAAGGAAATGAAACGAAAAAAATTAAAAATATTCTGCTAAATGAAATGGATATAAAAATCTCACCACGTGAATACGGCAATAATCCTGTGTTACATTTACCAATCAATAATGGTCCTAGAGTAAGGCTCAGGTTGTGACGCCTCGGGTCAGGGGCACCACATCCCCCTAAGGGATTCTTGCCCATCCTCTATCAACAATGTGATATGTTTTCCTATCTCTTGCCCAGAAAAGCTCATACTTGAAATCTCACATTGGTTTTCTCTACTCATGTTGTGTTAAGGACTAACTCGATGGGGAGATGATTTGAAGTGGTAGCTGAGAGGTGGAAGACTTTAGCATATGGAAACAAGTGTGACCATTCTCGAGTAGATAGTTGTCTAGTCTTCCTTCCACGTGATGGAGTCCCATCCTTCTGTTCCTTTAGGTCTTATGAGGACCCATAAAGCCCGAATCCATTAGATGCAAGTTGTCTAATACCTCACAAAAAAGATCCATTTGAGATTCCTACCTTAGTCTTCAACTTTGAAATTATGAAAGGCTTGTGATCTCATTAAAATCCTCCATAATAAGCCAAGGGGACTTGGATTGTAATGTTAGTTGAGTGAATTCCAACATTTTGCTCTCCTTCTTGCCTCTGGATGACCATAAATACCTGTGCACCTCAACCCCTGAATATCCACATGTGGTGTTTGGAGTAGCTTCTCCCAATTACTGGGGTATTCTCATTCCATAAAAGAGCGAAGCCCCTCTTACCTTGTCTCTTCATTTAGTCCACTACAAAGTAACTTTCATAGATTAACTTCCTTCCAACACTCTCCATCTCTCTAGATGTTTGTTTAGTGTAACGCCCTAAACCGAGACGTCACTTCCTTACCTCAGGAATCTATAGATAGGTAAATGTGAATTTAGGATTGTTGCCCTGATCACGCAGCTGGATTTTAATTGGAGCTCGTCCAAATTTTTTTCATTTCTTCATCCATCATCATTTCATTTATAACATAAGTAATAGTACACTTATACATATCCTTTTTAACTTCTCAACATTCACTTATACATTAAAGGTCCTCTTGACCCAATCATAGCATTTCCATTGCATACATACATATGTTCAATCATTAGTTGACCTAGAACTCAGAACTTTAAACAAGTCACGTATATATCAATATACCTGAAAACCTTCATTCATAGCATTTCACTCACCATGGCTAATCCTTTTAGCCCACATGGTACTATCTCGCGCCTTTTCTTTATTTCTTAGGTCCTCAACCCCTTGAGTCTCTCAGTACTTGTCTGAGGTTTGAAAAACAAAACATGAGTGATCACTCAGTAAGCAAGCATTTTGGGGCAAGACTTTCCTTGAAAATCTTTTTCTAAAATATTTTTCTCATAAATCATTTTGCCCAGGGGATATCGTATGTCTCAAAACATCTTGACATAAACCATATTTGACAATGGACATTCTCATGTTCACGAAAAGATGTTTTTCCACATAAATCATTTTGACACTGGACGTTCATACATTCTAAAATATTTTTCCATTTAAACCCTATTGGAAACGGATGTTTATACGTCCTAAACGTTTTTCACATAGACACTTTGATAATAGTCATTTTTATGTCCAAAATACATTTTATGTAAGCCTTTTTGGCAATGGACACTCATATCCACAGACACTTTTATCTCTTAGATTTTTTTAGAAACGGACATTTTTATGTCCACATATGTTCCAACATAAATCCTTTTAGGAAATGGATATTCTCATGTCCAAATATTTTTCTCACATAAACCTTTTAGAAATGGACATTCATATGTTCAAAATATTTTCTAACATAAATCCTTTTAGGAAATGGATATTCTTATGTCCAAAATATTTTTCAACATAAATCCCTTTAGGAAATAGACATTCTCATGTCCAACCTTTTTTCCTATATAAACCCTTTGGAAATGGACATTCTTATGTCCAAAATATTTTTCAACATAAAATCCTTTTCATGATCCCCATCTTGGGGCTTGTTTATAGCAAACAAGTCATGAATATGTCCAAAATATTTTCTAACATAAACTCTTTTTCTTGATCCCTATCTTGGGGCTTGTCTATAGCAAACAAGTCATGAATCCTTTTGCATCAAAATCATTTTTTATTCTTAATATTTACACATTTTGTGTAAAACACCCTGCTTTGAAGGTAATTTATGCATAATGGCCCATAAAAATCCAATTTAGGATAATTTTTCATATAAATGCTTTTATATCCCAATCTTTGGGCTTTTGAAAAGCAAAACGTATGCAAATACATTTCTCCCCATCCAGTAGTGACACTTAGCAAGTAATTATGCTACCTTTTGGAAGAGAATCCTTAATAGCAAACTAGTCAGGTGGTTGTTTATTTATCCTGCTTCCATCTAAGGGAGGGCGCCGCTGGCACTCCTATCATCCCTTAGCGACTTGGCTTTATATAAAGTGGGCTCCGATCATCCCAACCGTACTCTACAACCTGCCTGATCCTTGTACTAGTGCACTGTACATTATTATGATGAACTGCAGCCCATTTAGTTTGAAGAACCACAGACCGCAACCTATGTCCTTTTAAACCGAGATCAGACCTCTGTCTACATCCATAACACACAAAAAATCTTAGACCGAAGTCTATATCTCTAAAAATTATTGTCAAAAATACATCACAGACCATAGTCTGTGTCAACTTGTAAGCGAGCGCACCCACTTTAAACAAGTTGTTATTTGAAATCTAATTTTAGGATGACCTTCCTTAAATTCTGTTAGAAATATTTTGAGTAAAATATTTTGATAAATATTTAAAATTTTTGAGAAACAATACATCTTAAAAACCCTTATAATGAAAGAATTTCAAAACTTTTAGATTTTCAAGAATAAATCATATATTTTTCCTTGCATTTTCTTGGTTTCCATTTCGGGGTCTTTTGCTCACAAAAGTTATGCAATTTTACTAATCCCTTCTCAACCACCTTAAAATCAATTTCTTGTCCACATATCAATTTGTCATTTTTACATAAAGGGCTTGTATAATCTTTTGCATACCATTTAGTAATACAAATTCAAAGCATTTTATGAAATCAGCATAGGATGTTGGTCCTGCTTAAATCCCTCTCAACACATTCGTATAAACATTTTTCAAGATATTTTCAATGTAGATTTTCTTATTTAAAAGAAATCAAAACTTTTCGAATATCATTTCAAAACATACAAACTATGTTCAAATCATCATTTATTATTTAATTATCATGACCTAACAAAACAAATCTTTTTCATAAATCAAATCCCCTTTTTCCTTTTTCTTTAACAAACATAATTATTTATCATAAAACATCATAAAAGAAATTCAAAATTTATTTACATTTGTTGCTTTGTGAAAAAGGGCAAAGTTCCATTTTTCTTATAAAATACTTTTGAAACGACATCATAAAGAACTTGCTTGCTTAAAAGCAAATTCTTAAAACCATCAGCATCAAATATGAAATCCTTAAAAAACATTATCGTAGAGAACTTGCTTACTCACAAACAAATTTCTCAATCCATTAACATAAAGCCTTGCCAATCCATGACAATACTTGTGATAAATTTTTTATCTTAAAAACATCGTTTGCTTCCCATGAAGTAAACCTTGAGGCTTTTCCTTAAAGTCATTCTTTTCCAAAACTTACGACTTTTTATTAAAGCCGTCATTTTCAAAAACTTGTGGCTTTTCATTAAAGTCATTATTTTCAAAACTTGTGCTTGCCAATTTGTTAAAATATAAACATAAACATTTCAATCACACATCATCACATAGAAAGAAAATATCATTTTAGAAAGTTTGCTTGCTTACCTGAGATCGCCATAATCCCTTTCATTCAATTCTTTTCCTTGCCTTTGCCTAAATAAATAAAAATATCATTTCATTTATATGCATCACTTCAAATTCTTGCATCCCTTAGGGTTTTCCATCATGTTGTTATGCATTTTTTCATTTTAACAACTTACATAATCCATATATCATTTATTTATACTTATCTTTTCATATACATCTATTTTTCAACACATAAATCATGTATTTCTTAAAATTTCTCAAAACAGAAACTTGTCTCTATTTCCAACATGGTTAAACCCCTTAATTAACATATATTTTAGGGTTTATTTCTGAAATTTTAATCCATTTATCATAGGGTTCCAAAACAGCAACATTAGAACCCATTTTTCATCATTTCAATGCCTATTTTGACACTTAATTCAAAATAGATTTTTAATCCCTAAATTCCAGAAATTAATCATGATTTTCTAATTGAGGATATTAACACATGTTTAAAATTCATATATTAGTTGCTTCCAAAACAACAACTTTCATATACATCTTGGGTACCCTTTTCCCCTTTGCATATCTTCAAACAATCATATTTACGGTAATCTTGTTTACCTCTAATAGGTTAAACCCTCATAATCACTTCCTTATATCCCATTATAAGTTGAATTTCATCATAAAAACCTAAAATTTAATATTCATCTCGATTTATTCCTTAAGTTGTCCATATCGCTGAATTCAGGCACACTGAATTCTCAAAATCTTGAATTAATATCAAATCAAGTAATTTTGATTTAAAATTTCTACCATACCTTAATTAATATATTAATTAACCAAAATAAATATTTTTAGCATGAAATATTTAGTATTTCTATTTATTTTGGTATTTTTACTCTGTTAAATAGCAGCACCTCTTTTTAGACAGCGTTAATCACATAAATTATTAGATATATTTATACCCATCAAAACCTAATTTTTATTTTAGTTTTGTGATCTTCAATATTTTTTATATATTCAATTAACGTTTCAGCCCAAAATTACTTTCATAAAAATTATTAAAAATCCTTTGGTACAGCTGATCCTGACACCCGTGAACCCTGTTCAGGTTATTTTTTCGGATTTTTAATTTGCAACATACTTATTCATTTAGGCTAAAAATTGGGTCATTCCTTAAAAACCCCATAATGATTCTTCTCAAAAAAGTTTATTCTAAAATTCATCCATTTACTATTCCATTCATATTTTAATTTATAACATCATATAACTTCCAGATTTGAAGCATAAAATCAAGATTAATATATACTTACTTGATTAATTGATAATCCCTCCATTGAGGACTTGAAATTCCCTTCTTTTCCTCTCCTCCTTACTGCCTAGCTGCTGCACTTGGAGAAAATTTTCATTTTTCTCTTATTTTTCCTCTCTTCTCTCTCTCTTTCTCTCTTCTTCTCTCTTTCTCTCTCCTTCTATCTCTCCTTCTCCCTCCATTGTTAGAATGTGCAGCAACCCCTTGATCTCCTTTTTTTTCTTTTTATAAACAACTTTTCTTGATGCCCAAGTAACCCCATAGGCATTTTAGTAAATTTTATTTTCACTTTCCACAATTGCCCTTCCCTACTTAGCTCTTAAGCAACTTGTTACTTGCTCTCCAAGAAAGCAGCTTTCCATGATAATTAGCTTAATCAATTCCATTCATCTCATAGATTTCATAATTTTATTCCATTATTTCAAATTTTATCTCAATCCAATATTTCTACGTTAAGTTATGATCACTTGAATTTATCTTTTGGATTTGGGATGAAAATAATTAATTATCGCCCTAATCCCATCATGATTCCCTTAATCCACTCCATTCAAAAGATTGAGCCCACCGTCATGAGCTTACCTTTCAAATTTAATCCGCCTTGTAAGCGTTTAGTTATGAATTTTCTATTACTTTTCACCTCAATTTCATAATTACACTTTAATCTTCATAAATTAAATCATGATTATTAACATGATTATTCATGACACCTTGTCACCTTTAAATCCTCATTAAGCCCCTCGGGTCATACCGACTCACTTTGGGCTCTGGCGATTAAATTTTTAATCATCATTCCTAATTAAATCCTAATTACAAAATATCATCAAATCATAAAATCATCCATAAATTATTCAAAATTCATTTAAATAACACATGTGGCATATTTAAAGACCTACTTAGGTTTGGGTATCACATTTAGTTTCAAGGAGGAAGAGCACCTTGGGAACTTTTTTCATGACCATGTCAAGAAGAAAGCGAATTGTACCTAGGTTTCCAAGCCCACAACAATTTCATGTAATAAGAGCCATGCCACTTGAGGTAAGGTTGAGAGCCCCTCTCAGCCTCCACCTCTTCTCCTTCACTTCCCCTGTTCCCCTTTGGCTCTTATTTACTAGAACTTGAATCTCCACAACATCCTCGCACACCTACCTTTTTTATGTTTTTTCCAGGTGTAGATGTGGTAGCGATGTGACCTATGTTGCACTTTGCTTGGTTGTTTTGTCTTCTCCCCACTACACTGGGTAGCTTGCTCGAAAGCGACCACTATCTTATTTAGCCAGTCATCATCAGTTGCACAACTAATCTTGTAAGTCCTTTTATGTTCCACCAGGAGATGGGGCCTAGTCATCTTGTGTGTTCCTAACCATATCTGTGGGAGGACCTTTTCCAGTTATCAATAGCACTTGATTGTGTGGAATTCCAGCTTTGTTCATATACATCACCTAGCAAATGGGCTTAGCACAACTATCATCTTCCTTGGCTATGTGAGCTGGTGGGGGTATCATTATGAGGACAACCTTTCTTCATATGTGACTAGCTATTAAATAAAAGAGGAGGACATAATGGGCCCGCTATGAATTCTGTTAGGAGTAGATACAATAGAGTTAACATTGCTGGGGTCCTCAAAGTTAGCTCACAAGTTGTTTGTCTCCCTTGAACAAGTAGATATAGAATTTACTCTGAAAAAGGTGGCCCCCTCATGGATGCTGATGCGCACCAAGTGCTTGTCGTTAAGAGCACTATGATCACCAGTTTAATTAAAATTAACCGAAACACATTAAAGC
>JAXCLR010000073.1:52060889-52072301 GCA_035584095.1 Annona squamosa
TCCGCTGTCCTTCCCTTCTCTCAAATTGAGAGATTGTAGGGGCAGAGGCTATCCTTCCATCAAAAAAAAAAAAAAAAGTACGCTCCACTAGGTAAAAGAGTAATTAATTAATCATCAAACAAATGCGACTTTTCTTTCATAGACAATGGACTCTCTCTTTTAGAGAATCTTTTAATCTACAATCTTTGAACTCTCTATGATACTGAAACTCTGTAAAACACATGTTTATTTATAACTCTCTCATGTAACTTGCGTGACCCATATGCAATCTTAAACCCACTTAACTAAAATATACAAAATGCAAGGCATACCTAACAATTATAAATGAATGAAAAGCTTAAGTGATTAACATTGAGGAGAGTCTAGATAAGTGGCATAGACGTAAGATGGAGGTAATAAAGTTAAATGTTGACACTAGAGGAATGAAATAAGGAATGTTTTAGTCTATGGGGTTGCAATCAAGAATAAGATTGGGGGGGAGGGGGGGAGGTGGTTTACTTGGCTGAAAGAGATGGGCTCCAGAAGGGTGGCGTTAGAGAGAGACTCAATTCTAATCGTCAATGCCCTTCCAGGCATTTGTTCTTCTTTAGTCAAGTTTATCATAGACAAAATCAAAAGAGCTCTAATAATAATAATAAATTCTGTAGTGGTAAAAGTATGATTCTATAGCTATAAAATATTAAAAATTCAATTGAATATGAATTTTTAGTTGAGAATTATAACTAAGATTTAGGCACATTAGTTATTTCACAAAGTAAAAGCTAAGAATGAAATTTTGGATAAAATATATACATATATTTAGAATTTTTGGAAGTTTATAATAAATGTAAATAGAATTAAGGGTAAAATTCTTGCATATATATGGAATTTGCCTAAAAAATTTCAACATGATACACAAATGAGTTCAAAAAATAAAATAGGAAAAAGGAAATCAAAAGGTTGGAGTCGTGCACCGTTTTTCAAAGACTTTATGTGAGAAATGTTTTTATGGTTTCGTATTAGTAATAGTAATAGTAATAATAATTTCACCATGTCATCTCTATTTTTGGCCGCCTAGTAATTAATCAAAATTTCAACTCACATAATCCATTTAAAATTATTTACTTGACTAATAAAATAAATTTCATCCAAATCATAAAATGTGTATGGGCTTATTTGAAAAATGCGGAAATTGAAATAATAAAATGGTTTGATTTATATATCAATTTTAAAATTATATGCTCAACATTTCGTCGTTTAAAAAATATTGTCTATTTGGATAGATAATCCAAAAATTACTATTACTTTTTAATTAATTTATGTACGGACTTAAGCATTTTCATAATTTAGACTTAATCACACACATTTTTAAACAAGTAGAGCACACCTAGAAGTTTGATTGAAATTATTTTTAATTCTATATTAAAACAAATAATATTAAACAAGTACAAAATTTTGTTTTTAATGATAAAGTTAGGCTCATAGTGGGAGTCACACGTTATTAAAGTATTTCCTAATAGGACAGTGATCCTCTACGACCGGATTTAAATTGGCCTATTTATGCATGCCCAAAATTTCTTTTTTTATTTTAAAGTTTTTTATAAAATTTTTTTGGCAAAATATATAATTCATGTGCCAAGTTTTAATATTTTAAAATGTGTAAGTATTCTATATGAGATGTGTAAGTATTTTTTAATTTCAAAGTTATTGCCATTTTAGTTATTTTCAGCTGTTTAAATGACTGAAATGCCTCTGATTTTGAAATTTAAAATATTACATATCTTCGAAAATAGTAAAACTTGACCAATAAATTTTATACACTTTAATTGAATAGATTTATAAAAAATTGAAAAATAAAAACACCTTCTTGAGGTTGATTTTAAGCCGGCCATAGGGTGATCGCTATCATATTCGTAAATAATTCAATAGTGTGTGGATCTTTGGAACTTTGGGAGTGGATAATGAAATTGAAATTCGACCAGTTATATAGTTTAGAATCATTTTTTCCGACCATGGTTCCAAAATCGCGTTCATGAGATTCTTGGATGGACTATAACTATTTAGAAATATATATAGACAAAAACAAAATTACAATGTGATAATACATTATAGAGTTATTTATTCACATAGTAAATGATGTTTTAGATTATTTACACATTAAGGCTGCATTTGGAAAGTGATAAAAATTTTAATCAAAAAATTTTTGTGTAAAAATTTTTAAAATACAATGAAATAATATGATATGATAAAGGTAATAATGAAAAATAAAGATAACAAAATTAAAATAGACAGGTTAGCTGTATGGAGAGTTGTTTAAAAATAATTGAAAAATAAAGTAATTATATATAAACAAGTAAAAAATAATTAAAAAATATGTTAGCTAAATAGAGTAAAAAGTTTTGGATTAAATAGTTTTAAGAGTTAACAAACACCCGCTAATATGTAACTTTAAATTGATATGTAAACCAAACAAGTGTATCAATTTGATTTTACGTATTCCCCTGATGAGTTTCATGCACATCCTTAGTTTAGATGGGGTTGGATTTTGAGTCATCTTCATGATCGGCCAAAATATTGGTGACACACGGAAATCGTCAGTAACATGGGTGCCATTGAAATATATTTCTCACTTATTTAGTTAAAATTTATATTTATGTTTAGATATAATGTAACATAACTGGTTTATTTCAAATAATATAACTGATTTATCAGCCTAAATTAACTTTGATTATCGCTCATCTGAATGGAATATAGTTACAAATCCTGCTTAGACATAAAAAGTCAGATTTCAATGTTTACCAAAGGGGAACACAAAGGGATCCAGCATGTGATGAAATCGAAAATTTATTTAATTTCTGGAACCGGCTGAAGAAGATCTCGACTCTCGAGGTTGACGGATCACCAGCTGGACTAAGATCTTGATGGGTGCCGCGTCTTCCGCACGCTCTGTTATAGATTCTAGAGAGAACGAGAGACCATATTAGTCCCATTTTAATGAACTTATTTCTTAATTCTTTTTATTTTTTCTTTCATAAATTTATTAATATAGACGTATTTAATATATAAATCAAGTATTAACATTTTGAATATATCTTTAGATTTTGGACAAATTCGTTATATACCTACTAATTTTACCCCTAATTCTACTTATATCTTTTGAATTTTCAAAAATTTCTCTCATGCCCATAAATTTTCATCTTAATTCTACTTATATTCACACTATTAAAGATCTGTTAAAGGGGGCTAATGGCCGATTTAATGAATCCCTAATGGCGCGAGTATACGTAGAATTATGATGAAAGTTTTTAGATATAAGAGGAATTTTTAAAAATTCATGGGTATAAGTGGAATTACAATTAAATATTATTTTATTGTTCAAGTAGTTTATATTAATTTAGTGGGTAATTATTTGAGTTTGATGTGAAATTTGCTTTAAAATACATTTTGGTGACATTTGGATTTTAAATATTAACTTCAAGTTATTTAAATAACTTTTATGATTTTTTAGATTGAAATTATATTTTTTATTTGGAGCCATAAAATCAATTGTGTTTCATATGTTTATCAAAATGTATTGCAATAATTGGGCTTCGAATAATTTTTTAATATGATCATCGCCTGTTTATGAACATGAATTGATCATTTAAATATTTTTATACGGATTATCAAAATCCAATAGTGGGCTCCATAAGAAAATCAAATCCAATAAGCATCGTCCCTTTTAAATCCATGAAAGTCATCCAAGATTTAGTAATAATGTTGGTGATGATAATGATAATAACAACAACAACTTTCAAAGAGTAACTCAATCTAGTTGGTTGTGTTACCATGTATTTCTTTTAAGCCTTATAATATGGTAATGGACAATATAAGAAAAAAGATGACAATATAAGTGGAGTTGTTAACAAATTGAGTTTAATGGGTTGGAGCCTAATCCTAATCCTAACTTAATTAAAATATCTCAATCCTAGTTTATTTATTAACTCATTTAAAATATCACAACCTTGACCCATTTATAACTTGTTTAATAAATAAGTTGATGGGTTATTAACGGGTTGTATAATAGATGATTTGAAGGCCTAGATTCCAGTTTTGATGCGAAGGAAATAAAAATAGGGTTGCAATGGGAAATAAAATTAAGACAACAATGGAAAAAATGGAAATTAGGCTATTGGAAGAAGACTTAGTGAGAGAAAATAACTAAAGAGTTTATATTTATATATTTATATATATTAGACTATAATGGGTTAAATGAGTTAAACAAGTTACTAAACAGATTGACAAGTTATAAAATTTCAAACCTAATCTATTTATTTAATTGAATGGTTGAATAGGTTGGTGGATACTAAACTATTTATTTAAAAGTTCTAATACAAACCAATTTATAAACAGGTTAGATAAATGGAGTTGATAGTCGACCATGATCACTAACACCCCTAAATGGAAGTAAAGAAAAGACACGATTCCATGCATCTAGCTTCTTTGGAGTTCCTATAAAGCCAGTTCAAAAAAATATTTTTTTAAATTGTTTTTATATAAAAGTTATATTCTAAGAATATTTAATTCATATACCTGATTTTACCATTTCCATAGATGTGTGTATATAGTTTTGAAATTTCAAATATAGAGGCTTTTTAATCATTTTAACTCCTTAAAATAACTAAAGAAACACATATATACATATCTCCAGAAATATCGAAACTTTGTATATAAATTAAATATACTTAGATAACACTTTTATTTAAAAAAACTTTTAAAGTAAAAAATGGATAAACGGGCCAGGTGGATGCGAAATCAACATTCAGTTAAGAATCATAATGTGGACAGATCGAAATAATAAAGTCCAGTTGCCATTCAATAAATTAAAGTCCACCGTACTTGGGTAAGATTAATCCATTTATACTTGTAACTATTATACTTTAATAGGCTTTTTTCAAATATATCCACTGCATTTAGCTCCAATCTCAAATAGACTTGAACATTTTTAAAATCCCAAATATACCCACTATATTTGTGACTAAATCCAAAAACATTCATTTGGTAAAAAACTGTTAGTTAAAATTTTATAAATGCCCAAAATACTCCTATTATAAAATAATAAATAATCAAATGAAATTAGAGCTCTCCAAATTTAGAACTCATATATAATTAGGACATCAATGAGTTATGATATTCAATTTTTTAATCTTGTCTTAAATTTGAAGGGAAAATTAATAATGATACATATTAACTGATGATGTTAACTCACAAACAAGGTTGCACTTGGATTGGTTCAATTCGGGTAGCGGTCTACTCTATTCATACCCTATTTATACAAAAACTTACCCTTCTTTATCTATCTGTCTGCTTAGATTCTAGTGTACCCTAAACTACTCATTACTCATATGGTGTGTTCCAGTTTCAGTTCCAAATTGGTCCATTTAATACTCAAATACAATATTTTTTTAAAAAATATTTTTATATTATTTTAAATACTATAAAGCAAACCTCATTTACATTTTAAAATCATAAATACATATGTTATTGTTTACATTATTATATAAAAATATAAAGTATAGAATGCCATAACCCAATCATTAAAATATTAATATATTACAATCATAATTCACAAACTTATTCATAAAATGCTTCCGAAAGTCAATGACATATATATAACCGAACTGGTTTCTTACCGCACGATTCACAACTCCATAGAGCACAAGATTCATTTGCATTTGAATTTCTTAAAATGGGTGTGCACAAAAGATGTCACTAACAAAGCACAACACATACTGTGTAATATATATTATATAAATATATAATTATATATACCTAATTAATTACCCATATTAGTGCTCATATGTGTCGGTTTGAGATACCCAATGTATCCACCCTATTTGTACCCTACTTGAGAGGGTAAGTAATAATTTATACCCTATCCATATTCATGAGTAATATTTTACATCCTACCCTATTCAAATTAGGGTTGGGTTGACAGGTATTTATTCTTAAGTTGCACCCTTACTTATAGAATAGATATTTTTGGGATTAAATATAAACATAGTAAGTATATTTAAAAATTTTAAAATATTAATGAGTATATTTGATATTAGGTTCAAACATATTGAGCATATTTTTCGAAAATTCTACTTTATTGAGATCTTGGTCAAACCATCATACTATGTTTAATTACTAGACGCATTTTCACCATTTTATAAAAAATTTAATTGATGTTCATGAATCCTAGCGAAAGGAATTCGTGTAAACATTAGAAATGTATTTTTTTGATTTTGTACTAGTAAGAAATAAACTTGCAATTTTGCCCAAACAATGTATGTATAGGTAAAAAATTCCTATTTAATATTACCAATTTGTGTTGCATTTTCATGCAATTTAAATCTTTTGTAGATCTGAATAATGTATAAAATTCATTAATAAATACATGAGCAATGATTCAATGCAATGGGTTGCTAGTTTCCATTTGCTTTTTTAATTTTTCAAATGTTTTATCAAATCTAAGCTATTTATCCTATGTATCTATATGCATTTCTTTTTCTATTTCAAGAAATCATATTCTTGAGGGTCGAAAATTTCAGATATCATGATTCTAGTTATGAGTGAGCATAAAAGAAAAGACAAAGCAAAAAAGACAAGACAGAATATTTTTATAATGGAAAAGAAAGTATTGTAAAATACGATACCTTCCTAAAAACCACAGAAAAAAGGAGGCACTAAGTATCCAAAAATTGTACAAGTAATAGGAGCAAAACCACTAAATAGAACTTAAAATGCTCTGCTTGCAAGAAGTGAGCATTATAGGAATGAAATGAGAAGTAGTGTAATGACTAAAGAGAATCAGGTAAATTAATCCTTAATTTTCTTTAATTTTCATAATTATTAATAATAAGTAGTATAGTTAGAAATCTAATTTAAACGCACGATTAAGAAAAATATTTATTTTAAAAATACATAATTAACATGTAAAAAAATGCTAATATAAATATTTTGATGGAATGTTGCAAATGGGTTATGGAACGCATAAATATAAATAATGAATAATATGACAGTAATCACTGAGCATAGGTTGACAAAATTTTTAAATTTTAGATATCCAACAACTTTATAATTCCTGTAAGTTATTTTAATAACATAACTTATGTTATATAATTTCATACAATTCACTATTATATAAATATGATGTGCTGTTAATAAAAAAATGAAAAATGAAATGACATTCAAGCAATAGTTCATGCATACATGCAAAATTTGTAACGTCCATTTATGCATACGTATTTAAATAAAAATATTTCAAACAATAATGGCATGCGTGAATGTCATGACATGTATATATATAGTTCACGTATACAATGCCCATTTTATGCATGCAATTCATATATGTTATAGATGTAATAATAATGATATATTAAGGTGGGTAATTGTATGTGTGTCCATGAGTAAATTTAAAATACATGGATATATATATTTAAGATGGACAAAGAAAAAAATGTCATAGATTAATAAAAAAAAATGTATATAAGGGTAACATGGGTTATTACTATTGCATATATTAAGACACAAATTTTCCATTTTAGAACCATTCAATAAATGTTAAAGAACATATATTACTATTGCATATATTATTACCGTCAATATGATGTAATAACCAACCGTGAATTTTATGTTATTAATATATATAAAGCATAAAATAATAATACATTATACATTTATGAACGAAGCTGTAGTTGTTGTAAAATTTTATATTAAACAAGGGATAAAGATAATACCGTGGAATATATTATATTGTAAATTATTAATATTTATATAAATCATTGGACCAAATTTTAATCCAATAAGAATTTTTACTGGCATAATGGACGTCAGCAGGCATTGTAACTCGTCAAATTCTAAATGGACCAATTTATGGTCCATTAAAAAAAATGAATGATGTGCCTAGACTGGAAGGCTTCAGATATGTGATTGCATACATGCAAGCACCGGGCAAAAACCAAATGGTGCATCAGAAGGGTGACTGAACTACCACTCGTATAAATAGATATGCATGCATCCAAGGAGGTCTACAATATATAGAGAGAGGAGTGATTCTGTTAGCTTAGGTTAAGTAAATGTCTCACTTAACCCACCTCAAAAATCCTATTTAAAACAACTTGTTTTTACTTTTTTCTTCATGCACTTGTTTATCTAAGTATATTTAATATATAGATCAAATTTTACCATTTTTTAATATGTTTATCTATTTTTTAAAGATTTTTAAACATCTATGTGTATATATGTATTTAAAAAACTCTTATTTTTAAAAATCCAAAAAAATATATACACATATCCGAAAATAATAAAACTTGATCTATATGTTAAATACATTTGGATAAATAAGTATATGAAGAAAAAAGTAAAAAAAATATTTTTAATAGGATTTTTGAGGTGAGCTAAGTGAGACATTTACTTAGCCCGGGCTATCAGGATCATTCCTTATAAATATATATGGAGAGAGAGAGAGCTATGACTTCGAAAATTAATTCTTTATTTATTAAGAGCGTGACCTTTGTGTACCATTTTGACAAGAGACTCTTCACATTAATTGAATGAAAGGTTCTTCTTCCTTTTCTTTTTCTGAATCACAACCGCTTTCATCATCTTTTGATTCTAATTTTTCTATCATTTCTTTTAGTTTTCTGTTTCTGATGTGTTCCATTCTTTTAAGGTTTTTAAATCCCTCTTTAATTGTTTAATTTCTGTCTATAAGTCAGAGATTGTTATATTAGTAGTTGAGGTTGATTGGTTGAGAGGTTCTAAGATCTTTATTAGATCATAAGCCTGAGTTTTTTCTAAGATTTTGCTGAAAGGAGTTTTATAAATTTTTTCTTTAAGCATATTTTTTATTTTTAATGAATATTTTCTTTGTCGTTCTGGATCAGTTATTTGGTCCACAAAATCTAATAATTCTTCCCGATCTTGGGTTACCATGTTTAATTCATATGAGTTATCAGTATCAAATTCTAGTTCATTAATCTCCCTTTCAGATTCAGTAATTTTTTCATTTTCTGAGTTGTTGGAATTTAACACTAGTTTTCTAATTGATCTTTTAGGGATTCTATTAGATTTATTTTGCCTATTTCTGGTTTATAATTTTTTTTGAGCAATCATTTATTAGAAAAGTGTCCTACTTTTCTACATTTTCAACAAGTAGACGAATCTTTTGAAAATCTTTTCTTTTTATGGGACTTAAAGGGTTTTGCCTTATATGTTTTGTGATTCCTTTTTTTTTGTACCTTGGTTTAGAAATTCCTTCTTTATTTCCTCTGGATAGTTTTTTATATCTTTTGAATAGTCTGTTTTTCATATTTTTTGAATAGTCTGTTTTTCTTATATTTTCGTGAACAATTTCCATTGCAGTCTCTTTCCATTTTTTTCCATTCCAAACTATTCGCAAAAGTCTGGTAATTGTTGTTTTGTTCTAATTATTTTCTATTTTTCATTTGTCTTTTATTTAAGTTCATTACAGTATGCTAATCTTACATCATTTGCTACTAATATTATGTCTCCATAAGTTACTTTTTCATAAGGAATAGTCCCATTATTTTTATCTTTAATTTTTTCCCTAATTTTCTCAGCGAAATAGGATGGGAGTCCAGTGACGAACCTTTCTTTCCAGAATAGTTGATTACAATCTGTCCTAAGCATTATTCTTGCCAAGAATTGGTCTTTGAAAAATCTAAAGTCACTCATCTTTTTACATCTTAAAGTTTCTAGAATTTTTTATTCTCTTTCCCTAAGGTTATTATTTGGTTCTATGTAAAAGCTTTCTATGTCTAGAATTAAAGTGTCTACAACATTTTGAATGAGTTTGCCTTCTGTTACTATTAGTTCTCTAGTGTCATTTTTTTATAAGAGTAAATGATCATTTCTTTTTGTGTTTAGGTCAAGCAGTTATCCCACAATCCTTTTAGGGATCCAGTGAAATCTACTGCCAGGAGTTGGGCTATGTTATAGTCTGTTAAACTTATTTTTGTTTTATAAATTGTTGCAACTATGGTCATTTGTTGTAGTATATTAACTATTTGAGTTTCATTTTTCCCTTCTATATTCCACTCATAAATAGTATTTGTATTGTATTGTGTCTGAGTAAATTAGTTTCTTTCTTCAATTAATAAATCAAGTAGTGTATGTCTAGGATAAGAGGGTTTTGAAGGCATTTTCTATGAGTTTGTTTTGTTTAGTTCTAAACCTGGTTCGTTTGTTTCCTTATATGACTCTTCTGAAGAGTCTTCAGTTTCAGTCTCAAACATGCATAATATTGTAGATTTGGTTGGAGCATTGGGAGTTCTGGTTGATCCTTCTCATTCTTCAATGTTTATTCTTCCTATTTTTGAGCTTTTAGGTGTTTCAAGAATTTTTAACTTTTCATTTATTCTGTCAATGAATTCACTATTTTCCCTTATTTCTTCTAATTATGTTTTAGAAATTTCATGTGGGATAAATGGTAGTTTATCTATTTGCTCCTTCTTTGGTTTAGGAACATAGGTGGTATTATCTTGTCCTCTATTATAGTTTGAATTTTATCTAACTGTTTTCCTATGGTAATTAAAGATTAATTTGTATAGTTATTTTGTTCATAAAATTTTTTAATATCATTTCCCTTAGGAGGTGTTTCAATATCTGTTCTAACTTTGTGTGGAGAACATGTTATCCGTTTATTTTTGAATTCTATTATGATTTCGGTTTCTGGAGGATTATTTGAAGTTTTTACTTGTCTTCTCATGGAGTCTTTTCATATTAGTTCTATGGTTCCTGGGTAATCTTCTTGCTTTTCAGGAGAATAGAAAGTTTCAAACAATTCGAAGAAAAACATGTGAACTTTATGTGTTCTCATAAATTCATAATATTCTTCTTGAATGGGTTCTCTTTTATCCTTATTATAATTTTTGTAAAACTATTTTTTCCAATTAAACTTGTTATAAAAGTTTTCCCTTAGTTTATCTTTGTCTAATTCAATTTCTTTTCAATAATGTTTATTGACAGGTCAAAGTCTCCCATATCTGTTTTGGTAAGTGACATTCTTGGGCTTAAATTTTCCTCATTTGGTTCCGCAGAGTAGATTGGTTGGTGATGCACACCAAGTGCTTGTCGTTAAGAGCACTATGATCACCAGTTTAATTAAAATTAACCGAAATACATTAAAGCTACCACTATGCGGGTGATAGTGTAGAATAATGGTGAGTCCAGTCGAATCCACAGAGAGGCGATGTAGTTTCGAATTATTTTTTAAGAGAAAGAGATTGTATAGAGGAGAGAGAGAGAGAGAGAAATGAAAGAAAATGGAAAGAAATTAGAGAGATAAAGAGAGAAGAGAGAAAAAGAGGAGGGAGAGAGAAGTTAGAGAGAGAAAAGAAATAGAGAAAATTAGAGAGAGAGGAAAGAAATTAGAAGAATAAGAGA
>JAXCLR010000073.1:52072401-52083260 GCA_035584095.1 Annona squamosa
TCATTTGCTTTCGAAAGGGGATTAATTTTTCAAGGGGTTAAGATTTTTTTTATTAACCAAAGATTTTTTAAAAGAACACAATTCACCCCTCCCCTCTTGGGTTTAGCCATCAACTCGGGACCAACACTTAAGAGGGTAGAAAACCAGTATGTAATAAAAAATAAACAATACAAATAGCCAGGGGTTTATTTGCAAATTTTCTGTCTGGGGTTTATTTGCGAATTACTATTCGGGGTTTATTAGCAAAATAAAAATTTGTTCATCTTCTTCCAAAACCCTAGCCGCACATACCCATAACCCATCCAAATTTGCCGCCGCTACCTGCCGCTGCCTGCCGTTCATCACGCAGCATGCCTCCTTGCCGCCGAAGCAGCTAGCAACTAGACGCCGTTGCCGCTGCATGCACCGTCTTCTCTGGCAGCTGCATCGTTTCCACCGGTAGCAGCGTCTTTCGGTTCTTCTTTTCGGCCCGGCCATGACAGCAGATCTCCATCCAGCCGCAGAAGCCGCAGAAACGCAGCTTCGTACCAGCAGCCACTTGCCGCCCGCATCTCCAGAACCATTGTCGTCTTCTTCAACAGTAGCAGCGGGCAACTGCCCTTTCGATTTTTTTCTTCCCAGCAGCATGCAGTGGGGCGCTGCGTGAGTTTTGGTAGTTCGTTCGGCGATGACAACGGTAGTAGCCGCCAAAAAAAAATATATATAATTTTATTTTATTTCATTAAATCTGTGACGGCAACCATAAATTTGAATCCTTATGTTTTGGTACTGCACTAGCAAACGAGACCTTTTTTTTTAATATTAAAAGCACAAGGCTCCAAGCAAGCTATGATGGGATGTCTTTTCTGAATCTCAAACTACATGCATTGAATGCACGTTATTATGGAGAAGAGGCAGAGAGCGGCATTCAATGCATGTCAAGCCTGAAGCATGTCCGGTAAGTTTCTATCGGCGGCTAAAGAGGAATTATTTTATTTAATTAATTACTGGCAATTATGGGTCTAATCAATATATATATATAAATCGACATAAAAAATATTCACAACAAAACCCATCCATAAATTCTAGCCACAACAGTATGGTCTAAGGCATCTGTTATAATTATTCTATGCAACTAAAAATAATTATCAATAATGAATATTCTAATACAATAATGAATATTTCAAACATCATTAAATATTATGGGTGGAATCTATTATACCCAAAATCAAAACGTGTGCTCTGATACCACATGTTGGAAATCATGTGATGCGGAAGCATACCTAAATCCATATGTGTGTAGATTCCACCTGTAGACCGAGTAGAGTACGAGGTCTTCTCCCTCAACACTTCTCCCCATGATACGAGTGGTAAATGGGAACCACTTGTGATAAAAAACCATGTGAGAGAGGGACCTAGACTCCTCTATTTATAGAGCCCTTCCCATCATGACTCAATTAAAAGTGTTGTTCTACCTGAACTCGAATTGCGTACGCAATTCAGATATGACTGGGCTTTCTTTCTTTTTTTTGATAAAGATGACTGGGCTTTCTTTAAATCCAAGACTTATTATCTAATTAGGACACCTTATAGGAATATAACTCTAACAATTAGTTCAAGTTAGGAATCTAACAAAAAATAATCATATCAATTGGAATTGTCTGTAAAAATTTATGGTTAAAATGGTGTAATATAGCTGAAAACGGGCCATTTATGGACCTACACAGCTTAGGCCATGTTGCTTCCTATTTTAAATGTGGGAGGGGCTTTAAACCCTCCTAATTTTATTTCATTTCTTTCTCTTCTTCCTCTTCATGACCTTAGCTCTCTAACCTCATGAAAAAGCACTTAAAAGTGCCTGGACGCACATTATATTTACATAAAAAAAGCGTCTTGGATCAAACAGAGAACTTAGAGTGTAGGATCTTGAATATTTTTCGATAAAATTAAATTTAAGGTAAGTAGGTTATTTTCTTTTGAACCAAAACATGGATTTGGGCTAAAATTATGTTATTTTTGTGATTATTTGTGGGTGCCTTGTTTCTTTTGTGATTTGGATGAATTGGTGAGAGATAAGGCTTGTGTAAAGATTGTAGGTAGGTTGAAAATTGGAGATTTTGATTAGGGATGAAAATAAGTGTTTATAAGTGTTTTTGTAAGATATTATTATGTGTTAGATGGAATTCTATGAATTTTGAGTGAATTTAGTTTGATTTTCATATGTTGCCTTTACGGTGTTTGTTGAAATGGCCAAGCAAGGCTTAATGCCTAAAACCCATTATAAACGACTATGTAGAATCTTAATAATGTGAATGATGTGTTTCAAATACTTAGGGGCATATGTGATGTTGAATTATTTGGATTAGAACTTGTAATGGGCTGAATATAGGTTATATGAATTGAGATGAGACTTAAACTTTGTGCTTAAAGATATTATTGGATGTTTGTTGGAATTTGATAGAGATACATGTAATGGATGAAATGAAAGTGTTTAGAACTGGTTTTGTATCTTATTATTATGTGTTAGGTGAAATCCCATGAATTTTGAGTGAGTTTAGTTTGATTGTCATATGTTGCTTATAATGTGTTCGTTTAAACGCCTAAGTGAGGCTTAATTTCTAGAAACCATGTGTAACTGAATGTGTAGAACCTTAATGATGTGAATAATGTGTTGCAAATGATTGGAGGCATATGGGGTGTTGAATTATTTGGAATGGAACTTGTGATGGGCATGGTGAATATCGGTTGAATGAATTGAAATGAGGTTTGAACTTATGCTTAAGGATAGTTGGATGAATGTTAAAATTGTGTAGTGCCTATTTGAAATAGGAATAGAAGCTTGGTTTGAATGAAGAATGAGAAGCTAATGGATGGGTGATCTATTAGCTAGGTTCCTTTGTATGGACAGCTACTAAGTTGACTTGAAGTTTGAATTTTATGCTAATTGTTGATTTGGGGCTAGACCCTTTGAAAATGAATTGGTATTATTGATTATGTATTAGTATATGGTCTTAATAAACTAATGGTTCACGATTTGAAATGAGCATGAGGCATAATTTTAGCATGACATGATGCATACAGCACGAGTGTTACATGTTCATGGTTTGCATAGGGTTGTTCATGACCCTTTATCGACATAAGGATAGAGTTGTTTATGGCTCTTGATGAACATAAGGTTAGTTTATTTCATATGTGTGTTTATGGCATGACATGATTGTGTGTGGCTAGTGAGAGTCTGGTGTTTACATTGCATGTGATGACATGACATATGCTCAATTTGGCATGAATTTATCGTTGTTTTTACCGAATGCACCTGCTTACTAAGTTTGTCCAACTCATGTTTTTATTTTAAACATTTTTAGTAAGACTAATATTGTGGGGCACTTAGCTATAAGCTATGTTCTAAAGTTGATGTGGAATGCTCCAGGAATAAATTATGTTAGCTTTGGATTATAGTTATTTAAGGCTCATATATCTGTGAGATATAATGTATACCATATGATTAGTTGTGAGAAGTATTTGTATCTTGGAAATGAGTCATAGATGTATGAATTGTTGAGGTCTTATTAATGTATTTGAAAATTATGAATTTGTATTTTACTTTTGTTATGATGCGAATGATGAAAATAATTATAAATCAATTGGTTTTTTATTGCTATATATGTAATTTATGAATTGGTTGTGGATATCTAGGGTAACCACGGATGGATTTTTATACAAATATGGTCCTTTATTTTTGAAATTATGGCAAATCCGTGGGAGATGTTGCCAGATCTCTACTGCAATGACCACCTATCTGAGGCGATGGCCAACAGGGTGCTACATTTACTAAATGCATCAACACCACATTACCTTTACTTAGGTGATATCAGATAGTGAGATCATAATCTTTAAAAAATTTTATTTATCTTCTCTGTCTCATATTTAATTCGTTTTGAATAAAGATATACTTTAAACTTTTATGATCTGTGAATACTTTACACATGACACTATATAAGTAGGTTGCCATATCCTTAAAGCAAATACCATAGTTGCTGTTAAGTCACTTTTATATTCTGTATTTTGACTATTAATTGAGAAGAATTTGAGTGTTTAAGATATTTTGAATCATATTTTAACTGATTTAGCTTTATTTAGTACAAACACTCGTAATTGACTAATTCATGCAAAGCAAGAAAGTACGTGCAAAATTTAGGCCCTGAATCAGACAAAAATGGTAGATTTAGACAAAAAATGAGTTCAACTAGGCTTGCCAAAGTTGTCACATCGCATTGATATGACATGGCTTTTGTAACTCCTTCCAGATCAAAAGTTATGAGCTGTTGATGATAGTCCACTTATTCGAGGCAATGTGCATTTGTTTTGAGAAGTTTAAAACTCAAGGATCAAGACAACATTTGATTTGATATTTTGAAGGTTTTAAAGAAGTTAAAACAATGACCAAGGTAACTTAGAACGTGTCAGGGAAGTTTAGGGGCGAAATAGGATGAAACGGGTGAAGAATGAGCAACATTGCACAGAAAGCGAGTACTTCAAAGTGCTATGTGGTTTGAACCGTGTGGGACCTTAGTTATGTAATTTTGAGGGCAAAATAAACTCTATCTGCAAATACTCCCTAGAAATCTATATAAACACTTCATAGGAACATATCAAAGCATCTTAGAATATTCTTGAAGCTAAGGTTGAGGTCTAAGAGTGAGAGGAGTGAAGAGCACAAGACGAAGAGTGAGATGACGAGTTGCTTGGGGCAGTTAAGACAACATCAGGACTTCTAATCAGTGAGTTTTCCCTTTCTTTCTTTCTTTCTTTCTTTATTTGAATTTTAATTGTTTTGTTTATGATGAATATTGGATGCAATATTATTTTGTGATTAATTTTTATTATAAACAAGCTAGGCTAAACCTGTTATCTAGGATTTAGGATTTAGCTTGAGTCCGATGTAATGGATATTGTGGTTTGATTATTTAAGCTATTTTGTATTAATTTAATATCTTGTGATTTCAACGCTTTTTGGGTGTTTGACACCACACTTTAATATAATTTCATATATTAGGTGATAAAATCAAAAGGTAAATGTCTAGTATATAACAATTGAGATATTAAATTTGAAAATCTAAGACCATGAAAATAGACATGATGACATTGAGGAATTGCATGAACTTTTACCGAAGTTAATGGATTATAATTGACTTAATCTCATAAAAATAAGTGATTAAGAAGATTATTGGATGACTTGTAAGTTTCAAAAGTAGGTGCAAGGATAATATAGGGATACTTCTCCTTTAACACATAATAACAGGGTTAAATAAGCACTTTTTATATCCGTTGTAGGTGTCGTATGTGAAACCTTAGATCTTAGGTACTCGCATTCCCTGACTTTTAATTCATCATTTTGTGTTCTAAAGATCAACCTTTTCTTTCGTTATTTCTTTTCTTTTACTCTATTCTCCTTGTGTTTAATATAAGTGTTTAAATTCAATATCTTAAGTCTTGAATTTCTTATGAGATTGATACTTTATACACTACAATCTACGACCTATGCACTTGAGGAAAGATTTCTAACAACAACTAGTTCTCAATCATGAGTACAATAATTTAACTAAATTGAATTGAGTTGTTAGGATGAATTGACTATTACTTTTCTATTCTACATCAATACATATCCTAAACCTTTATAAAATGCATCACTTTAAATTTCATAGCCTCACTACCTTCAGGTAGAGTGAAAACTAGGGCTTTAACTAATCTTTTCTTAAGTTTCTAAAACTTATGCTTACAATTAGTATTTTATTCATATTTCATAGGTTTTCTTGTCAATGTTTTTGAGTGACGTAGATAATTATGAGAACCCCTCTATAAATTTTTGATAATAACTGGCCAATCCTAAGAAACTTCTGCTTTCAGTAATATTTGTTGGCCTTAGTCAATTTACTATTGTTTTAATTTTCTGTGGATCCATCTTTATTTCTTTTATTGAGACCATATGACCTAATAAAGATACATGACTAAACCAAAATTCTCATTTTTCAATTTGGCATTGTGGCGCCTCGACCTGGGTTCTTAGAAACCTTACTCCGGAATCTTTATTGATTGGTAAACATGACTCAGGATTATTGTCCTAATCACACGGCAAGATTTTTAATTGGATCTCGTCCAATTTTTTTTTCTTTCCTTCCTTTTCTTTCATCACATGACAAACACTTGTCATCAACTTTACACATAATAGTCATAATATCTCATTACATAACATCATATCATCATATATAAACACATTCTTGACATCAATTTTACATATATTATTCATATCATAATAACTAGCTTATCTACATCATAAGTTCTTTCAATCTATACATTTCATACATATATATTTTGAAAATTTTATATAATCATTCATACCATATATAGACCATCTTGTTAAAAAGTTTTTTTCATACTCTTTTCTTTTCATGCGTGGCTTGTGCTATACCTGTCTATAGTTGGGAAAAACAAAACAGGAGTCGAAACTCAAAAAGCAAGTATTTTTCATTTTAAATGCATTTCTCACCTTTCAATAGTAGACGCTTAACAAGCGTTCGACAAGCAATTGGAGGAAACCTTTATAAACATTGCATAATCCCAATTCATGGCAAACATATGCTTGTAAAACTTAACATATAAATTCTTTTTTCATGGATATATTTATGTTCTAAAATAATTTTCATCAAAACTCCTTTTCTCATAGGACATTCTCATGTCCTAAAATATTTTTCATAAAATCCATTTTAAGCATATACAACATGCAATACGTCTCTCTTCATCTGGTATGTGACACTTATCAAGTAATCATCCTTTTTTAGGAGAGAAACCCTTCTAGGTGATAACCCGTAAACCAGGCGGCTGTCCGTGGCCATCTCTCATTTCAGGCAGGGCGCCGCCATCATTTAGCTTTATTCAAGGGACTCGGCCTATGCAAAGGGAGCCCAATTTGCAACTGCGTCTGGCTTGCATATCCTCTACAATAGACCTAGTACATAATCCTTGAGCACATTTTTCCTTCACATTCACATGTTAGTATGATTTTATAAAAACTACAGACCACAGTCTATGTCCTTTTTTTGAAAACTTAATGCTAGCATGCTTTCATAAAATACTATAGACCTCAGCATGTATTTTTTTTAAATCTTGAAAACTGGGCTTAACTCATGTTATACTCAAAATGTTTTGCAAGGATGACCAACCTTAAAATATTTATATTTCATAAATCATTTGAAGTATTCAAGGAAAATATTTAAAATAACAATATTTTCTATTATAAATATTTTCCAACCGTTTTATAAATAATTTTTGAATGATAAAATATCGTTAAAAATATTTGAAACCAAAAGATTTTTCTTACAAATGCTTTTCTCATTTGTGGGTTTTTATGATCAAAGGACATGCAAGTACATGCTTTCATCTAATATCATATACTTATGTTCACCTATCTTATTGTTCATTTCTATATGTGATAGACTTATATAATCTTTTGAACATTACTCAAATTATTTTTTAAATTAATTTATCATGTTGGCCTTCCTTAAATCCTTCGCAAACAATAGATTTTGGAAATTCTAAAATAATTTAATATTTAGAGAACCTTTGAAACATATCATTAAAATATTTCAAAATCTTAAAATAAAACTATTCAAAAACATTTATTTCAAATATCAATTTAAAATCTCATTTTCCTTTCAACACAACCTTTTCAATATTTTTCAATATTAAAAGGATTTTCTTCTAACGAAGCAATTTTCAAAACAATTTAAGATTGCAAAGTAAAGTCATATAAAATTGTATTTTCAAAAGATTTGTTTGCTTACCTGAGTAGTCAACTTGTACCTTCCACTTTTTCTTTTTTTTCCTATACAAATGAAAAGAACTATTTATAACATTCCATACTTTCATAATGAACTTATTTTTCTAACTTATGTACGTTTCATCTAATACAACTATTTCTTATTCACATTTACACACTTGGCTACTACTAACCATTTTTCTGTCATCTATAAATCACTAATTAAACATAATTAGAACAGAATTTAAAATCTGTTTTTAAACATTTATACACATACTCATTATTTCATGACTATTATACCATGAAAATTCAAACATTATAGCATAGCTATTTTTGACGTCACCTGATTAGGAGTCATATTTTATCAAACCAATAAATTATTTTAATACTAAACTAAACATTATAATACATGGATTAATATTCAATAAATTTAAAGAAACAACCCATGCCTATCTAAATTTTCAAAAATTTACAACCTTTCTTTCAACATCCATAAATCATATATTAAATATGGTTTATGCATATTTAAAAATCTGTTTTGAACCTATTTTCACACCTATCATTTTTATCATTTCTATTTACTAATTCAACATAGATATAATAGAAATAAAAATCTGTTTTAAATGTCACTTATTGTAAAACCCCGATCTTAGACATGTGTATGAAATCTTAGGGTTGTAAACCCTATGTAATATATTAATAAAATATGTATTCATGAGTATGAAAATATGTGGGAATAGAGGTTAAAATAATTAATTATGAAATTCGGATGAATAGTGCACATGAATAGTAAACGTGGGATTAAGAAATATGTTAAGTTAATCACTTTGGATTAACTTAATCATAAAAAGACAAAATAGGAAGCTTCTCACAAAAGGACAAAATAGCAACTTTTTGAATTATTTAGTATTTTCGAATTTTTATGGATTTTTATGAAGAAAATGAAGAAAAATTCATATCTTGCAATCCGGATGTCGGATTGAGATGAAATTTTTTATGGATGACCAAAATATGATGACGAACATGATGAGTGGTCGAAGATTGATCAAAAATAATGAATCAAGGGTCAAGATTAAATGTCATTTGGAGATCAAAAAGTAGCTTAATTTTTCATTAATGCTACTTTTGACTTTTTATTAAATTAAATAATTAAAAAATAAAATTCAATAAATGAACACCAGCAATTGCAGGGGGAGTGGTTGGATTTTTGACCAAAATCAATGGTCCACATTCATCATCATCAAAGATCAACGGCTAAGATTGAATTAGCTTAAAGTAAATAATTTTAATAAATAAAAAAAGCTAAAAAATAGGGCTGAATAGGGTGGCTGGAGCAGGAATAGGGTGGGCAGCTCTTGGCTCAATGTAATTTTTAAAATTAAAAAGAAATACTAATTTATAATTAAATACCTCAAAGCTAGGGGATAAATTCCAAATTCATTAAAAATCAAGCCCTATAAATAGGGGCCAAGGGGTGAACGACCAAGGCACACCCATTCCAGCTCCATTGAGCATTTTCAACCGCCAAAATTCATTTTTGGCCTTAGGGAGAGAAGGAGAGAAAGTTAGAGAGAGAAAGGTCAAGTAGAAGGAGAGTTTTTCTACTTCAGGTAAGGGGATTCTTCCCAAATTTCTTTTTGATGTTAAGTAAGGTAAAATCATGCTTAGATAATGCCTAAGCATGAGAAAATAAGTAAAGTTATAATGCTTAATTGGAATCATGCCGAAACATCAAAAATTTGGAGCAAAGATAGAACATTCAGGAAGATAGTATATGATATGTGAAAATAATGCTCCAAAATTGATAAATGATGATTTGGGATATATGAATATGATAAATATGATGTTGGAATGATGATATATTAATTTCATAATTTTTGAAATCAAGGATTATGCTTAAGTGAATTTATGTTGATTTTTAGTATATGGAGAAAATGATTTATTTAACCAAGTTAATGATGATAAATTCATAATTCATGAATTTTCTATGATATACTAAGCGTAAGCTGTGTCATGGTATTTTTTATTTTAGAAAAAATGTCAATTTTTGGAACTCATGAATAGTAACCCACGTCATTGTGAACAGTAACCTCAGATGAACAGTAAATGTGAACAGTAATTTGCTACAGTGTAATGAACAGTAATTATGAACACTGAACAGCGTATTTTGGGAAAAAATTGAGATTTATTTTTATATATTTATGAGGATATATGGATGAAATTTTTAAAGGATTTATGGATAAAAATCCATATAAATGGGTAATGACCAAGTATCTTTATAAGATTAACCTCTATAAAAATGAAGTAATGGATGATTATAAAGCATGCATGGGAAGTACACTAAAACATGATATGATATAGATGAAATATCATTTTTCCATGTATAGAAAAAGGAAAAGAAAAGGAGGAAGACACAGTCTGAGAAGGTAAGCAAGCACAACTTCGAAAATGTGATTTTATTGCTTCATTGAAAATGATGATTTGTAAGCAAGCAAACCCTTTTGAAAATATGATTTTATTCCCAAGTATTTATGAAATGTGTTTAAGGGTGGTCATTCCTATAATGTTTTGAAATGATGAATGTTTATGAGTTTTTATGAAAAGTCATGCCGACATATTGATATCATGTGATGTTCATGGACATGTGCACATGTATGATGTATAAGGAAGAGGCTATGGTGGAGGTAGAAAGCGGATCAAAGGGTCCCCCTTCACTATTGCCGAGTCGTATGGGCTGTATGCCGACGGCGTCCTCCCCAGAGGTAGAGGCAAAGGAATGTTATGTGTGAATGAAATGCATTACATTTTCATGCATGGATTGAAAAGAAAAATATGGATTTGAAATGATGTTCTTAAATGAATTGTGCAAATAATTCTCTACATGAGAATGACAAGCCACTTGGTATAAGAGGTATATAATACCGGGATAATCAAAAGTCATGCATGTAGGAACCATGTAGGCGTCAAGAGGAAGAGAGGTTCTCCTTGACGAGGCCAAGTCGGAGACAGCCGGCGTATTGGACCATGTTATGTGAGATGTTCCCTGGGCTAGCGTACCCGCACACGA
>JAXCLR010000073.1:52086206-52106095 GCA_035584095.1 Annona squamosa
CATATAATTTAGTACTTTCTATTAAATTTTTATGTGATTCTGAGTTATGCATGTTTAGATCTAATCAAAACAGTGATGATGAACATAAGCCCTTAATTAGAGCCCCTAATTAGCCAAAAATTTTCTTTTTATTTTTATTTTCCATAAGGTCCGTAAATTTAAACAGTTTCAATTTGTATAATTCAGAATTTTAAAATTCCTTCCTAAAAAATTGTAAAAATTTATTTTCATATCTAATATTTATGAAATCATAAATTACCATCTATTTTCTTATAAACCTCAAATGTAACATTTGTAAATTCTCATTAAATCCCCTTTTTGTCTCCATTCTTGTCAAAATTACCAATAAATTATCTTTTCTAAATTTACAATTTAATCTTACTTTTGTAAAATTATAATTTGGTCTTTTTGTGATTAAGTTAATTCAAAGTGATTAACTTAGCACTTTATCTTAATCACATGATTACTATTCATGTTTACTATTTATTAAATTAATTATTCGGTCCTTCAACTCCATATATCACAAAATTATATATTTAAGAAAAACCAATAACCCAGGGTTCATGACCTTAGGGTTTTATACATTATTCTAAAATTTAAGGTTCCACAGCTTATTTGTTGGAAGCCCCGACGGTGTGTTGGTTATTCCACGCAACTCACTAGTCCAATTCTCTAAATTTTTCTCCCTATCTCCCCTCCCCCTCATCAGCCGTCCCTTGACCCTTTATATAGACTTCCAATATTAGGTAAAACCACATCGTATGCAATTTGCATTCTACATGAAATAAACGGCTTAAAAAACAATCGCAGTTGATATTGCACGAAGGCTGTTTACGTAGATGCTGAAATTTCATTAAAGCTTGAATGGATGGCTGAATTTTGCTGCGCATATTTGCATGGATAGTTTGAACGACTAGGAGACTTAGACAATTATACGGCTGAAGAATTGGACGGCTCTAGATGACTGATATTTTTAGACCCGAATGTCAATGGCTAGATTGATGGTTGGGATAAATGTTGGGAAGCTGAGGCGGTGTTGATGAATATTGAGCATTCAAAAATCTTATGGACGACCGATATTTCTGGTTGGCTGGATGGACAGCTGAAAAAGGGTGGATGGCTTGGACTTCTTTTCTGGTGGACACATGAATGGACGGCTGGACTGAATTAACGAGTGGGACGGCTGGATTGAATTAACACTTGGATCTGTTTGATTGAATTGCACGTCATTTGCTAGATGGCTTCAATGGACGGTCCTGAATGACTGATCAAAAATAGACAGTTTAGATCAGATGGCTGGGCGGCTGGATGTATGCTTGATGATTTATTTTTTTGATGTGGGACCCACTGCTCTTTGGACGGCCTGGAGATTTGGTGCTGCATGGTTACTTATTGCTGACATGTACGGTTTCATTCTTTTTTTTTTATTGGTATTATATACACCAGTGACATCTTGATATTACAAATCTAACCCATTCACAACCCTCACAATGGAGGGACAAACCCATTCACAACCCTCACAATGGAGGGACATATTATAGATACCCTCATCCACGAGGGACTAAGTATAAATACCTCCATAACAAGGAGGACATATGCTATCTGTGGGGTTTGAACCCAAAACCTGACAGTACCCAAACAGGTACTGCCACCAACTGAGCTAACTTCAGTTGGCGACGGTTTCGTTCCTTGGATCAATCGGCGTTGCTAGAGAAAATCTGGCGGTGCACTGGAATAGCACTTGGACGGTAATTTGAAGGGCTAGACGTGATCTTTGTGGGGCCCACTCGAAAATTTGCAAACCTGCATAAGAATATTTAAACCAAATTATTTGCCCAGCAAATTAATAAATAAGTGATAAAAATATTTAAATTCCAATTGTTGCAACACTTTAATAGAATATATCAAGCGCATTTGATTTTGTGGCAATATATATATAATTTCAAGCCAAAAGATTATAAAATTTATTTAAATAACTTGAAATTAATGTTTAGTGACCAAATGTTGCAAAATCACATTTTAAAGCAAATTTCACACCAAACTCAATTAATTACCCACCAAATTAGTATAAAAATACCCATAAATATATTATTAATTTCTAATTATCATGAATATTACTAAAACAATTAATGCACATATATATTTAAATAAAAAAATTTATACATATAAGTGCTTATGGCCAGGGGGGTCAAAAACCTAATTAATAAGTTTTGCACCTCTATTTGCATTTCTAAACTAAACCACCACCCCCTTGTGATTTACACTAGTGAATGTACCATCCAAAATAAAAGCAAAAACATGTGAGTCCGGACAAACTCAGTAGGTAGTACGTAAGTGAAAATCGATAAATTTTTTAGCAAACAATACACATGTGTCGTTAAGAAAAAAACATTTTACAAACCTAAATTAGGCTTGAAATTATATGGAGTACATGTTTATGCCCAAGCATGCATCAATATATCATGCACATGTTGCTTCTCAAATCAATCCAAAAAAGGTCTCAAATCCAATATGCAACTTCGGTACCTCACCCTGAAGTCCTACTTATTGTGCAACTAGATAACCAATACAACATAACATGAGTGGCTAACTCTACCTAACATGAATGGCTAACCTAGCACAACATGAGTAGATCAGGAAACACCTTTACTCAAACTGGAGGCATATTTGATACCCTGTTGCGTGAATCTCAAAGTTGTAGCTACACTCACTACATTATGTTAATGGCTCTAGCCCCAATAATTATGTTGAGGGTTGCTAGTCCAACAAAACAATTCATGATAGGCCCTATCTAAATCATAATTGCCTTAAAATGTAGATTTGCAACCCACAAATTCACAATAGTTAAACATGTAGGTTTAAACTAATGCCACCCAAGCCATCACATCTTGATCCTCGTCAGGATGTGCCAATGGTCGTCATTGATGGTTCACTAATAGCACTTCACAAATTTATAACTGTCATAACTCTTGAATATGTCAATAACCAAAGCAATATATACCATTGTCATAATGCATAATATTAACATGAATAAAGGTCAAACTCGACATCATAATAAATCTTGATGACTGATAACATTTATTCACTCAAATTTTAGAAAATAACAACATTTAAAACTTGATGACGCACATAATGGTACATTACAACACAAAAATAAAAAGACAAAAAGCTCTACTTACCTCAGAAAAACTATATTTGATTCGTATATCACATCTCTCATTTATCTTCAATTTACTACAATGGAAAAATGATATTTTCTGATTAATATTTAAAATACATTTATTTAATCATTAATATAATACTGTAAGATGTGTGGATACCCATATGGACCACAATCTAGAAATTTACTAAAATTATGATTCCTCATATAACTTAAAAGATTCCACATCTTTAACTAGCAAACATCACCTCCCAAATTAACAAAAGTAAGTAGCGAATTATATTTAGATATCCTTTAAAATTATCATATTATTTATTATCAATTAATAATTAATTCAATCCCAGAATTTACTATGAGTATAGATGGGTCTTCCCTTGCTCGTATTAAGTTTCAACAATACATTCGTATCTAATTTAAATTCTAAACTTCTTCAAATATATTAAGAAAACTTTTCACATGAAATAAATAAATAATTACATATTTTAATTGATTATGTCATTTTTTATTATTATCATTTGTATTGAAATTTTTGTTTCAATTATTCCCATGCTTGCTAAAATCAAACATTGAGTTCTTTTGATTTTTCTTTATAATAAAACCAGGGAGTTTAAGTCTAGAATTCTTAATATAAATAAAAAAATATATGAATTAATTAAATAAAATAAATTTATCAAAAATAATTATTATTTATATTTATTTACGTATTTTAATTCTGTTGGGCAAAAGTGTGCATTAAGTGATGGTACAGACTACATTATTTTTTCCTATATTTATCTTACCTAAAATTTTATTTTTGTATCTTTTGAATGGAATAAATTATATATTATATAAAAATTTCATCCACCTAATTCATTATATAAGAATTATGAAAATTCATTGAAAACAACTGATATTGGCAATTGTTTACTTTGTTCAAGCTGATTTTCTAAGATTTTTATTTACAAGTTACAAAATATTTTAATATGAAATTTTGGTCATCAATGAATGATTATGTCATGATTTCCAATAAAAATTTTCATACTAAAAATCATTCATTTATTATTTCTTATATATTTTTCTTTTCAAAGCTAGATCTAATACATTGGTTGCATAAGTTGACATTTAAACAGTTATAGTTGTTAATCTAAACCACTAATTGTAGTTCGAATCATAGATGTAACATATAGATCATAACACATCACTTATTTAGTTTTGATCCACAGGTTTAGATCATCCAAATATCTTTTTAGTTAAAATTTTAACGGCCTAAACCAACTAATTATAATTTCTACTAATACATCTTTTATTTTGACAAAATTAAAAATTCTCAAATATAATCATGAATCAAGATGTTCACATATGATCTAAGATCATATTTTTATGTAAAATCAAAATTTACACACGTCTAATGGTTTGGATCAATTGGATTCTGCACAAAATTATGGATTTAGTGGTAGGGATCGTCTTTTAGCTATCTATTGAAACATGATCTGTTTGCGCAAACTTTTGTTGAAATTTTGAGCAAAGTTTTCTCAAATAAAAGCCCTTGAATATGGCCATCCTCAAGTTCCAAAACTCCCCATCATTGAATATAAGTTGAGCATAATCAGATTTAATAAATTTGATGTTTATGGATAATAAACTACATCCTTCAAATTTGAAATCGATCGCCCAAATTCAATGGTTTAGATTGATCGCTACCCTTGATTGTGTAAGCAGTTTTCAGCACATGGAAGAACTTGTTGAGAGAATGGAATGATCAACAATGACGCTTTGAGCAAGTTGGAGCACAGTTCTTCACTTCAAGTTGGTATAGATTACTTTAATGCTAGAAAGAGTGGAAGGTGAACTTAATGAATGCTTCTCTAACCTCTAGCATGTCCTCTTGAATGCTTTTTTATAATGGAGGAGTAAATTTGAATGTTTGGTGGCAGGTGGCATGCATTTAATGTGCCAACATTTGAATTTTTCTGACTGTTGCGAACCAAGTCGTATGTGGAGTCGATTTCAGATGCGACTTCACCCAAGTCGTAGGCTAGAGTCGACTTCGATTGCGACTTCGATCTTCAACTTTCACTTCAAGTTCCACCTTAGGTCGACTAGGTCTTAGACCAGACCCAAGTCATAGGTGGAGTCGACTTTGGGTGCGACTTTACCATCTATGTGCACATATTGGAACTTTGGATTTCTTGAAAGTGATCTTTGATGCTTCATTTTCCTGTCATATCTTGTTCTTCAATTCATATCCTTGATTTTCAATGTTTGGCCTTAAGACTTAGCATATATTTCTTCTGTTGAGTAGTTTATCCTTGTGGCCTTGATCTAGAATGATTTACCTTCATTGAATTTAAAGTCCAAAGGTATAGTTCATATTTTTTCCTTTAATAATATTCTATTTTGAATGATTCTTTCATGACCATTTGCTTGCTTGGGCTGTCTTGGTCTTCAGCTTCACTCAAGTCGCATGCTTAGGTCGACTTGAGGTTTGACTTCACTCAAGTCACATTGTGGAGTTTACTTGGGAATGCTACTTCACCCAAGTCACAGATAGAGTCGACTTCGACTACGATTTCACTTGTCTCCAAGCCCAAATTTAGCTCTGAAATGTTTTGATCATCTAAAGTCGATTATTGTCATGCACTAGCTTCACTGTCTTGGTATTGTCTGCTTTGGGCCTTGCCCACACAGTTTTGTCTTTTTGTGTTCATGTGCCCGTCCTTCCCTAAAAGGCGACTCAACAGGACAACCAGTGCCTCCACTTATAGCCCAGGCTCCCTCACTCATCCTAACCGATGTGGGATTCCACATCCACCCCCCTTGGGGCTCCAGAGTCCCCGTTGGACACCACCAGCCGGAGGTCGAGAGTCGGCTCTTATACCATTATGTCACACACTGGTCTCACTGTCTCGGTATTGTCTACTTTGGGGCCTCGCCCGCACGATTTTATCCTTTTGGGTTCACGTGCACGTCCTTCCTCAAAAGGTGCCTTGACAGGACAACCAGTTCCTCCACTTATAGCCTAGGCTCCCTCCTTCGTCCTAACCGATGTGGGATTCCACATCATGTCACTCACTAGCCTCTCTGTCTTGGTATTATCTGTTTTGGGCCTCGCTCCCACGGTTTGTCCTTTTGGATTCACGTGCCCGTCCTTCCCCAAAAGGCGTCTCGACAGGACAACTAATGCTTCCACTTATAACCTAGGCTCCCTCCCCCGTCCTAACCAATGTGGGATTCCACATCCACCCCCCCTCGGGGCTCCAACGCCCTCGCTGGACACACCGACTAGATGCTGAGAGTCAGTTGTGATACCATTATGTAATGCCCTAGCTCTTCTGTACGCAGGTATCGTCCGCTTTGGGCCTCAGCCCGCACAGTTTTGTCTTGCGTACATAACCGTGCGGGTTGAGGCTCAAAGCAGACAATACCTAAGTACAGAAGGGCCAGGGCGTTACAATTGTGGAGTTGACTTGGGTCTGTGACTTCACCTAAGTCGCAGGTGGAGTCGACTTTGACTGCGACTTCATCTGTCCTTGTGTACAAATTCAGTGCTGGAAGATTTTGATCATCTAAAGTCAATCTTAGGGTCGACTTGGAAATCAACTTCACCTAAGTCGATGGCCAAGTTGACTTGGGATTGCAATTTGGTCTGCTATGTTCTGAAACTTGAGTTTTTATCATTTAACAAAGTTTAGCAAACCACATTAGTAACCAAAACATTCTTAAACTGAGTTGTTAGTCATCAAAACATAGATTATGCTTAATTTGTCTTTAATTCCAATAATCTCTCCCTTTTTTATGATTGACAAAACCAATTTGAGATATACCTTTCATTTTCTTTCAAGAATAACATATTATACTTGTTTCAGTGTTTAGATCATACTAATCACATTGTCATTGCATTCCAGGTTTAAAAGGATCAAAACACCATTTCATACTTAACCAAATTTATGTCAAACACATACAAACATGCATTCCAAACATTCAATCATTGCAATTTCAAAACATAACATAGTTTGAAACAAAACATGTTATATATCCAATAATTTGTACACAGTGTGAATCAAAAAGAAAATGGAAATGGCCTCAATGTACTATGGTGCCCCAGCCCGAGATGTCACATCCTTACCTCAGGATCTATCGATTGGTAAATGTGAATCAGGATTGTTGCCCTGATCATGCAGCGGGTTCTTATTGGATATTTATCTACTTAATCCTAACTCTGTAGGATTTTATATCATGTCATACATTCAATTTTTATCAAATGCCATTTTAGGCCATTATATCATTTGAGAACTACACATCTCATATCATAATATTCATACTTAATCATATCATGATAAATCATCTTTAACAATTGGCCATAATAATTTTTCGCCAATCCATAGGCATAAAACATAACATAATCCTTCTATGACATTCAATAATAATTTAATTGTTATCATTCATATAACCATTCAACCCTTAGATTCATCTACAGGTACTCATGGAAATTCATACATCCTTGAATCTCTACCTATGCTCCTTGCCTCCTTTTCACCTGTCTTTGGGTTTGAAAAAACAAAACATGAGTCAAAATTCAATAAGAAAGCTATGGATTTTCAGGTAATTTATTTTGAAAGCAAAATTCTTTAAAAACATTTCTCTTAATTCAGTCAAAATACTTAGCAAGTGATCAACTACCTGCGGAGCAGAAACTTTTTCATAAACCTTTTATAAACATTTCATGAAAAACCATTCACGTAAATCGTTCATATATCCCAGTTTTTGGTCATTTCATAAATATTGAATGTGAAAATTCATCATTTCCATTCATGACATTATCCTTCATGTGACGGTACGCTAGCACGGGGAACATCCTTTCATGACATGATTCTTTCCATCCTTGGCACCGGACCTTCCGACTTGGCAATATCAAGAGGGAGTCCTTGTCCACTTACTACCTCGACTAGCCTACTTGACTTTCATTCCATGCATGACCTTTAGTCACCCCGACACTATATACCCCTTAGACATAGAACTTGTCATTCTTATGTAGATAATTCTTTGCACCATCCCTTTGAAACATCATTTAAATTCATGCTTCATCATTTTTCATGAATACTTGTGAAATAATAAGCAAATCACTTGTCATAATTGAAATAACATTTCAATACACATTGAAATAAAGGAATGACCATCCTTAAATATCTTAGAAAGCATTTAAAACACAACTTATTTAGAAAGCTGCTTGCTTACCTGCTTTGCCTTAGCTTTCTGTATCGCTTATCTCTTTGCCTTTACTTATACATACAAGAATGACTTTGCCTTCATAACTTTTTCATTTGCTTGCTTAGTTTTCCAACTCACAATCCATTAACATACATAACCCACTTAAATTCCAAGTCGGGTATACATACATCGCACTCACTTGTGCATCATACCACCCATTCCAGATTGTGCTTTAAATCCATATTTAAGGTAAACACATAATTATCATTCATAAATCAACGTATGAAAATTTTATCACCTATTTATCATTTTTGTCCATTTTTTCATTTTCCTACGTCAATGCTCATTCTAAGCATATAAGTGACATCTTAAGCTTCATAACTTGATCTCAAAATTTGAAATAATCAAAATCTAATCATACAGCAACATCCTTATGCATTTCATCACATATTCATGCATATTTTTCATTTTAGCAACTTCACATAAATGATATATCATCCATTCATGCTTAGCCTTCCACATACACTCATCTTACAACACATAACTTGGGTGTTTTTCAAAATTTCTCAAGTCAGCAACTTGTGTTCTTAATCAGAATGATTAAACCCCTTAATTAACATGTAACTTAGGGTCTAATTTCAAATTTTCAATCCATTCATCATAGGGTTCCAAAATAGCAACGTTAGGACCAATTTTTCATCCTTTTAAAATACTTAAATCAAAATAAATTTCTAATCCATAAAGTTCATCAATTAATCATGATTTTATTAACCCATTGTAAGTTAAATTACATCCCAAAAATCTGAAATTTAACATTTATCTTGATTTATTCCTTAGCTGTCCATAATGCTGATATCATACATGCTGAACTCTCCAAATCTTGTATTATTATCAAATCAATTAGTTTTGATTTGAAATTTCTACCATACCTTAATAACTTCATAAATTAATCAAAAAAAATATTTTCAGCACAAAACATCAAGAATTTATATTTACGTTGGTATTTTTACCTTACTAGATAGCAGTATCCATTTTTAGATAATCCAAATCACGTTAATTATTAGGTATATTTATACCATTCAAAAATCAATTTTTATTTTTGTGGTCTGATCTTAATGATGTTTTATATAACATATAAAATTTTCAGCTTAAAGTGCCTTGTATAAAAAGTATTAAAAATCATTTGGTGCAACTGATCCTAACACTCATTCAACCCTGTTCATTTTGATTTTCCCAGATTTTTAATTTGCAACATCATCATCCTTTTAAGGGAAAATTGGTTTGTTCCTTAATCACCCCATAATGAGTCATTCTACAAATTTTCATGACAAAATTCGTTCATTAACTATTTCTTCCCTATTTTCCTTTCCAAGTCCAAATTTACTACACATAAGTGTAGATCAGAGGATATAGGCTGATTAATCCCCAAATTAAACTTTATAAATCAATTCATTTAACTAAGCATCTTTAATTCTTGAAACATGGTAATAAATCACCACATACCTGGATTTTTTGGAGAGAAATCAATCCTCAAGAAGACTTCCTTCTCTTCTCCTTCTCCTCTCTCTCTTTCTCTCTCTTTCCTTCTCTCTTTCTCTCTCTTGCTCTTCCTCTTGCAGAAAATGGCCAGCCCTTGCTGCCCCTTTTCCCTTTTTATTTTCTTCCTTTCTTGCACCCAAGCAACCCCATGAGTACTTAAGTAATTTCCATTTTAACCTTCCCAAATTACTCCTCTTTACTTAGCTCTTAAGTAATTTCTTACTTGCTCTCCAAGAAAGCGACTTCCCATGATAATTAGCTTAATCCAATCCATACATCTCATAGATTTAATAATTTTATTCTATCGTTTCAAATTTCATCTCAAACCGACATTTCTATATCAAGTTATGACTCTTTAAAATATCCTTAAAGTGTGAGATTAAAATAAATATTTATTATCTTAATCTCATTAAATGTACCTTAATCCAATCCACACATAGGTCAAGCCCATAATCGTGAGCTTATCTTTAAAATTTTATCGAAATCCGCCTTATAGGCATCAAGTTATGAATTTTCTACATTTTCCAACATAATTTCATAATTTTCATTTAAATCTCTACTAATTAAATCATGGAAACTAAAATGATATTCGCGACACATTAGAATTTTCTAATCCTCATTAATCCCCTTTAGTCATCTTGACTCACTTTGGGCTCCATCCGATTAATCTTAATCACCATTCTTAATCATAATCCTAATTGCAAAATATCATTAAATCATAAAATAATCCAAAAATAACCAAATCATACATAAGTCATATTTATATGCCAAATGCATATATATGACCTCTACTTGGGTTTGAGTATCACAATCCTCCCCCCTTATAACAGGTTTCGTCCCGAAACCTATTATATTTCAAATAGTTGGGGGTACTTCTTTTCAACCTTTTGCCTTTAATAATCAAGTAACCTTACTTTCAGAATATCAGTTCTATTGAACCTTAAAATATTCAATTTCTCTATTCTAAAGTTTCTATTCTTTATGATCTAGGATCTTTATCCTAATCGGTCACATCCTCCATACTTAGCTAGCATTAGCTTACCAGTATACAGGGAATTCCACCTATATTATCTTGTTAGTTTCCTCTACCGGTAGTGCATGCGTGGTTACATATTAACAATCTATGAATAATTGATTATCATTAAAATCAAACAAAGCTATTGCCAAACTTCCTAAAATTTAATCCGTACCTGTAACCACCTCATCCTCTGGCTCCCGTGACTCAATTTGAGTTAGGGCATGCACATGTACCAGGTTCATAAAGGTAACCTGTCGGTTAGCTGCTCATATTAGCTTTGGCAGTGTGGCTTTTCATGTCCTTGCAATGCTTGTGCTTAACCAATTCACACAATCACAATTATGTGATATTATCCATCATCATAAACATCACCATTATCATCATCATATATCATGCATTTCAACATAATAATCATATATCTAATCATCATAAAATCATGTATACCTCATTATATTATTCAATTATTATACTTAGGATTTTCCATGCCTATTCCATGCCTATATTATGAGTCCTTATTTTGATACTATCTTCTGTGGTATCATACCTATTCTATCATCATCCTTCATTTTCCACTCATTTTCTATTTTCACGCCTGTTTACCAATCTTTGTTTTGATACCATCTTCTATGGCACCCTAGTCCAAGACGTCACATCCTTATCTCAAGATCTATCGATTGGTAAATGTAAATCAAGATTATTGCCCTGATCACACGGCGAGTTCTTATTGGATATTTATCCACTTAATCTTAACTCCATAAGATTTTTTATCATGTCGTACATTCAATTTCCAACATATTCCATTTTAGGCCATTATATCTTTTGAGAACTACACATCTCATCTCATACTGTTCATACTTAATCATATCATGATAAATCATCCTTAACAATTGACCATAATAATTTTTCGCCAATCCGTAGGCATAAAACAAAACATAATCCTTCTACAACATTGAATAATAATTTAATTGTTATCATTCATATCACTATTCAACCCTCAAATTCATATACAGATACTTATGGAAATTCATACATCCTTGAATCTCTACCTATCCTTGTCTCCTTCTTTTCACCAGTCTTTGGGTTTGGAAAAACAAAACGTGAGTCGAAACTCAATAAGCAAGCTATGGGTTTTCAGGCAATTCATTTTGAAAGCAACATTCTTTAAAAATATTTTTCTCCATTCAGTAGAGACACTTAGCAAGTGATCAAGTACCTGTGGAGTAGAAACTTTTGCATAAACCTTTCATAAACATTTCATGAAAATCATTCATGAAAAACCATTCACGTAAATCGTTCATTTTAGGCATTTCATAAACATTGGATGTGCAAATTCATCATTTCCATTCATGACATTATCCTTCATGTGACAATACGCTAGCACGGGGAATATCCTTTAATGACATGATCCTTTTCACCCTTGGCGCCCAACCTTCCGACTTGGCAACGTCAAGGGGGACTCCTTATCCACTTACTACCTCGACTAGCCTACCTTGTCGGTCCTTTCCTACTTGGCAACGTCAAGGGGGACTCCTTTTACACTTATTGCCTCAATTAGCGTACTTGACTTTCATTCTATGCATCCGGCATTATATTCCCCTTACACATGGAATTTGTCATTCTCATGTAGAGAATTCTTTGCACCATCCCTTTGAAACATCGTTTCCATGAAACATCATTTAAATTCAGGTTTCATCACTTTTCATAAATACTTACGAAATAGTAAACAAATCACTTGTCATAATTGAAATAACATTTCAATGCACATTGCAATAAAGGAATGACCATCCTTAAATACCTTAGAAAGCATTTAAAACACAAATCATTTGGAAAACCGCTTGCTTACCTGCTTCACCTTAGCTTTCCGTATCGCTTATCTCTTTGCCTTTGCCTATACACATAAGAATGACTTTGCATTCATAACATTTTCATTTGCTTTCTTAGTTTTCCAACCCATAATCCATTAACATACATAACCCACTTGAATTTCGGGTGAGGTGTACATACATCGCACTCACTTGTGCATCATACCACCCATTCCATATTGTGTTTTAAACCCATATTTAAGGTAAACACATAATTATCATTCATATATCAACATATGAGAATTTATATTACCCATTTATCATTTTTCATCCATTTTTCCATTTCCCTACGTCAAAGCACGTTCTAAGCATATAAGTGACATCTTAAGTTTCATAACTTGATCTCAAATTTTGAGATAATCAAAATCTAATCAATCAGAAACATCCTTATGCATTTCATCACATATCCATGCATATTTTGCATTTTATCAACTTCACATAAATCATATATCATCCGTTTATGCTTAGCCTTCCACATACACCCATCTTACAGCACATAACTTGGGTGTTTCTTAAAATTTCTCATGTTAGCAACTTGTGTCCTTATTTAGCATGATTAAACCCCTTAATTAACATCTAATTTAGGGTCTAATTTCAGTTTTTTAATCCATTCATCATAGGGTTCCAAAACAGCAACGTTATGACCGATTTTTCATCCTTTCAACGCCTCTTTTGATACTTAAATCAAATCAGATTTCTAATCCATAAAGTCCATCAATTAATCATGCTTTTATTAACTCATTTTAAGTTAAATTCCATCCCAAAAATCTATAATTTAACATTTATCTTGATTTATTCCTTAAGTTGTCCATAATGCTGAAATCATACAAGCTGAAATCTCAAAATATTGGATTATTATCCAATCAATTAGTTTTGATCTAAAATTTCTACCATACCTTAATAACTTCATAAATTAAACAAAATAAATATTTCTAGATAACAAATTGAGAATTTATATTTATTTTGGTATTTTTACCCTGCTAGACAGCAACATCCATTTTCAGATAGTCTAAATAATGTTAATTATTAGGTATATTTATACTCCTCAAAAAAAAATTTTATTTTGGTTTTTAAGGATTTATTATATATTATACAAAATTTTAGCTCAAAATACCTTGTATAAAAAGTATTAAAAATCATTTGGTTGCAGCCGATCCTGACACTCATTCAACCTTGTCCAGGTTGATATTCACGGATTTTTAATTTACAACTTCCTTATCATTTTAAGCTAAAACTTGGAGATTTCCTTAATCACCCCTTAATTAGTATTCCCACAAATTTTCATCATAAAATTCATTCATTAAATATTTCTTCCCTATTTTCCTTTCCAGGTCCAGATTTACTACACATAAGTGTAGGTTAGAGGATATGGGCTGATTAATCTCCAAATTAAACTTTATAAATCAACTAATTTAACTAAGAATATTTAATTCTTGAAAGATTTTAATCAATCACCACATACCTGAATTTTTTGGAGAGAAATCAATTCTCAAGAAGACTTCTAAGATTACTCCTCTTGCTTCTCTTCTCCTTCTCCTCTCTCTCTCTCTCTCTCTCTTTCCTTCTCTATTTCTCTCTCTTGCTCTCCCTCTTTCTGGAAATGGCTAGCCCTTGCTGCCCCTTTTCTCTTTTTATTTGCTTCCTTTCTTGCTCCCTAAGCAACCTCGTGGGTACTTAATTAATTTCTATTTTAACCTCCCCAAATTACCCCTTTTTACTTAGCTCTCCAAGAAAGCAACTTCCTATGATAATTAGCTTAATTCAAACTATTCATCTCATAGATTTCATAATTTTATTCCATCATTTCAAATTTCTTCTCAAACCAACATTTCTACGTCAAGTTATGACCGTTTGAAATATCCTTAGAGTGTGAGATTAAAATAAATATTTATCATCTTAATCTCATCACATTTACCTTAATCCAATCCACACATTAGGTCAAGCCCATAATCATGAGCCTATCTTTAAAATTTCATCAAAATTTTCCTTGTAGGTGTCAAGTTATGAATTTTCTACATTTTCCAATATAATTCCATAATTTTCATTTTAATCTCCAGTAATTAAATCATGGAAACTAAAATGAATATTCATGCCACATTAGCATTTCCTAATCCTTATTAAGCTCCTTTAGTCATCTTGACTTACTTTGGGCTCCACCTGATTAATCTTAAGCACCATTCTTAATCATAACCCTAATTGCAAAATATAATTAAAAGATAAAATCATCCAAAAATCAACCAAATCATACATAATTCATATTCACATGCCAAATGCATATATATGAGCTCTACTTGGGTCTAAGTATCACATGTACATGCTACCCAACCCAAGAAAACAAACTAAGTTCTAAACCTCTCAAATCTCTCTCCCCCTTTCTGTCAAAGAAAGAAAAAGGAGATAAGGAAATCTGGATTTGGAAAATTGAAACACGGTGATTGGGTAGTAGGAGAATGGGTAGGTGGGATAGGTCTGATATGGGCAAATAAATAAAAAGATGAGAAAGCATGAACAGTGGGTTCGGCTCTCATGGACTCTCCAAAATAAGGATCAAAGTCAGGTACACTCAGAATTGGGTGACCACAACTGCTTCCCGATGTGAGTCAATACTTGATGGTTCTTAGTTCTTGATCCATTTTGTCTTGGTGAGTATGCATGTCCATCAACGCTGTATGAATGCCCGCCAACTACTGTGTAAATTGGTCTTCCATCTGCTCCAGATAATCCTAGATAGCATTAATAGAAGTAGACTAGTTTAGTGAATGTGAATGAGGATTTGGGATCCGGGAACCTCGTAGAGAACAAGATCCATGAGTGTGTGGTGATGCAGGCTTCATTGGTGCAGGCGGTGGAGATGGAATCGCCTCCTGTTGTGGTCACTAACGTGGCTGCTCCACCTCAGGGTGACCACCCGCTGATTCGGGTTGATCCGCATGCCCCATCATTTTTTGTAGTCTGTTAGCTCGAAATTCTTCAAGATTGATCTTCATTCGGGTCAAAAGAGCTCAGTTGATGGCATTAGTGGGCTTTAGGACCTCGAATGGCTCCCTATCCAAATCTATACCGAGGAAACCCATAATTTTGGCAATCCATGTCCCATAAGGTAATACTCGTTGTGGATTCTCTTTCTTTAATGACAAAGCTTCAATAATAAGCTGGCTAGATTGACCTTGACCTGATTTGTAACTTTCCACAGAATCTCTACCTCATGTGGATTAATTGATTTTGGTCTCCTCCCTTGGGATAAATACAGTGTGCAATAAGGAGCCCGAGAACCTGAAGTCAGGGAGATAGATTTATGTAATAAAGAAACTTAATCCCCAGATGGTACTTGTTGTTGTTGGTCTGTTGGTTGTATATCTGTGTGAGTGACAACCCTTCTGGAATCCTCTCATTTTCTTTAGGGACTTCCAAAATGTTTGCAATTTGATGGATTGTATTATTTCTGTAGGTAGAGCTTCCTATTCCCAAATTTATCTCAATCCCCTTGACATAAGTGAGATAATACTCCTCATACCATAGATAATAGAATATTCTTGTCAGATCAGGGTATATCTAATCAACCATCTTTAATAGGCTAGTCCATCCTTAGAAGTCTAGAAACTCTTCAATCCCAAACTATAAATTAGTGAGAAACTTGAAGTCTACGATCTTAGGCACGAAAATCTTACGCTCATAAAAGTGTCGATAGAACTAGCTGTGTTGCTTTTCGGTTTTGAAGTAGGTAGTGGGCATTTTTAGAACTTTCCCCTTCTGCATCGGCGTTCATTGCCTATTTCCTGCTGATACTGTGTCACTGCTTGAATATGAATTTGAATCCTCCTGTCGAGGTGCAAATGGAGATGGGTTTCCTTCTCGGAACCGCACCCGGCGTCCCACAGATGTGGTGGCTTCTTCCCAAACCTGTTTAGATGGCGCTCGTCATCGATGGGGCACCCTCTCACCAGTATTAGATTAGGATTATCTTGAGATGGGTAATTTGGAGGGTTTGGCTACAACTTTTGGTGCCATTGATCATTAGGAGAGAGAAAAAGGACTAAGAGAGATAATGAGAAACAGAGATGTGAAGGACAATGAGAGATAAACCATGAAGAAGCAAGAGAGAGAAGGCCAAGTTGCTATGGCAGTGGGGAAATAGAGAGAGCAATCGGCATCGGGAAATAACAGAGGCTAGCAAGTGGGAAATGGTAAAGGCCGGCAGACGGAGAGAGGAGAAAGGATGAGACGAGAGAGATGATGAGAGGGAGAGAAGGCAAAGCTGTTGCAGAAGAATGGAGAAAAGAGAAAGAGAGATATTGAAGAGCAGTGAGGGAAAATGAGAGAAGAGAAAGGCTCTGTGTGGGAGAAATGGGAAAGAAAAAGGAAGAAGAGAGGAAGAAGAAGAAGAGAGGGAAGAGAGGCGCGACAGCCCCAGCGTTGCGCACTAGAGTCGACTTGGATTTGGTGACGTCGACTTCGGTGAAGTTGTGGCACCTCAGCCTAAGCATCACAACCTTACTCCAAGATCCATCGATTGGTAAATGTGATTGGGATTGTTGCCCTATCACACGGCGGGCTCATTGGATATTTATCTTCTTAATCCTAACTCTTTAGGAGTTTATATCATTTCATACATTCAATTTCCATCAAATGCCTTTTTAGGCCATTATACCATTTGAGAATTACACATGTCATTTCATAACCTTCATACTTAATCGTATCATGATAATTCATACCTTAACATTTGACCATAAATTTTTCGCCTTCTATGGCCACAAAACCATAGCATATATCATATACAACATTAAACAACTATTTAATGTCATCATTCATACATAAAGTCAATTATCGGTGTTCATAAGAATTCATTCATTCTTGAATCTCCACCCGTGCTCTTTGCCTCATTCCTTTCACCTGTCTTTGGATTTGGAAAACAAAACGTGAGTTGAGATTCAATAAGCAAGCTATAGGTTTTCAGGCAATTTATTTTAAAGGAAACACTTTTTAAAATCATTTCACTCCATTTGGTAGGAGACACCTACGAAGTGATCAACTACCTATGGAACAGAAATCTTTTCATAAACCTTTCATGTAAACTAGTTTAATCCCAATTTTGGGGCATTTCATAAACATTGGATGTGCAAATGCATCATTTCCATTCATGATATAATCCTTCATGTGAGGGTACTCTAGCTCGAGGAATATACTTTCATAATATGATCCTTTTCATCCTTAGCACCGGACCTTCCGACTTAGCAACATCAAAGGTGGATCTCTTGTCTTACTTCTGCCTTGACTAGCCTACTTGATTTCCATTCCATGCATAACTTTTAGTCACCCTGACATTATATATCTCTTACATGTGGAAACTTGTCATTCTCATGTAGAGAATTCTTTACACCATCCCTTTTAAACATCGTTTCAATGAAACATTGTTTAAATTCATGCTACATCACTTTTCATACGTAATTGTGAAACAGTAAACAATTCATTTATCATAATTGAAATAACATTTCAACATATATTGAAATAATGGAATGTTCATCCTTAAATAACTTCAAAATAATTCATCAATCAATTGCAAAATGGTTCAACACATTTAGAACATCATTTACAGTCATTTTATCATATTTTGATATAACAAAAACAATTTAGAAAATTGTTTGCTTACTTGCTTTGCCTTAGCTTTTCGTATTGCTTATCTCTTTGCCTTTTTGTATACATATAAGAATGACATTGCATTCATAACATTTTCATTTGCTTTCTTAGTTTTCCAACCTATAATCTATTAACATACTTAACCCACTTGAATTCCAAGTCAGGTGTACATACATCACACTCACTTGTGCATCACACCATCCTTTTCTTATTTTGTTTTAAACCTATATTTAAGGTAAAAATATAATTATCATTCATAAATCAATATATCTCCCGTTAACCATTTTTCATCTATTTTTCATTTTTCCTACGTCAATGCTCATTCTAAGCATATAAGTGATGTTTTAAGCTTCATAAATAAATCTAAAAAGTTGAGATAATCAAACATCATTCATACAATAACATCCTTATGTATTTCATCACATATTCTTGCATATTTTGTATTTTAGTAGTTCATATAAACTATTTACCACTTATCCATACTTAGCCTTCCACATACACCCATCTTACAACACATAACTTAGGTGTTTCTTAAAATTTCTCAACATAGAAACTTGTGTTCTTATTCAAAATAATAAAACCCATTAATTAACATTTAATTTAGGGTCTAATTTTGTATTTTTAATCCATTTATCATTGGGTTCCAAAACAGCATGTTAGGACTTGTTTTTCATCCTTTCAACACCTCTTTCAAGATTTAAATCTTAATAGATTTGTTAGTCATAAGTTACAGAAAATAAATATGCTTTTCTTAACCCAAATTTAGGTTATTATCACTATTTAAAATCCATAAGTTAGTTACTTCAAAAACAGCAACATCTTAAGCATGTAGGGTATCTATTTTGACCCATTTTATGATGTCCAACCACGTGTCCTTAAAATCAGATTTAGGGCAAATATTTTTAAGCCCTTTTGGACATTCAAAGCACCTTAATCCTAGGGTAATTTACCCTCCATAACATCCATAAATAATTTGTTTACAAACAGCAACAAAATCCATATGTAAAGTACTCGTTTTGGCCCTCGTTTGGATGTTCCATACAAATAACCTAAAAAATCAAATTTAGGACAAAATCATCCAGCCCACTTAGGACATCCAAAGGGTCCTTAATTTAGGGTACTGTACCCTACAATTCATCCATTAACCATTTAAGCACTTTTTGTATCATTTTTAACTCAAAAATGGAAAAATCAAGCATTACTTGAAACCCTAGGTTCCATTTTTGCTAAAATCATTAACAAATGCTCAAATCAACATATGTAATTCAAAAGAACATGAATTACATCCAAATCATCATGCTTTAATCATATAGTAACTTGGTTTAGGTTTTTGAGAATTTTCAAGTTAGATTTCTTCTCAAAATTCAACCCCAACTTCACTTTTCACTCACTTGAACTCTTAATCTCATTTAAATCTTTCAAAAAATAATTCAATACCCTTATCAAGGCATCATTACTCATCCTTTAAGAGTTCTTTATGAACCATATT
>JAXCLR010000073.1:52106195-52116464 GCA_035584095.1 Annona squamosa
ACTCAAATTAGTCTTTGTTAATCATCAAAACTCATGCTTTGGTCAATTTTGTTTTGTTCTAAACATTGTTTCCAACACAATTAATCTTCTATTTAAAAGGGGAATAGTTTCATGTTGATTAAATAAAGAAATTGTTTGTTCAACTATTTTTATTTGTAGTTTGTTGAGAGTTGGAATGACCCTTTTTTATATATTTGGTTGTCTGAAATATCAGGTATTTTTCAATCATTTAAATCTTTTTCTAGATTATCTATATATTTCTTCTGTATTTAATACATTACCTCAGCTATTGCTTAATTTAGAGCTAAAATTTCTAAATAATGTATTCATTATTGGATATATATATATATATATGTATGAGAAATATCCAGGTCCAACTTTACTGCACCACAATTACAATGTAGTTATCTCAAAGTAGACCCCACATGATCATAAAATTATAATCCACTTCATCTATTGTATTTAGAATTATGTTTTCTATTACTATATCAATTTTCATCATAATTGGACATGTGTGTGGGCCCCATCTGAAAATGGCACAAATTCAACGCAATAAAATAATTCGATGTAAATAACAACTTTAAAGTTGTTTTTTGATATGTAAAACATTTGCTATAAAATTTATATATAGATAAATGATTATATAAAGTATTAATACATTTAATTACATGTGGGTCCTGTTTTAGGTCAGATGTAACATTAATTATGGTGCAGCTTCACTATGCAAGAAATATTATATATATACACAACAATAAAATAAGAAAAAGAAAAAGGGTGAGCCAGGTAGACGTCTCACAGGTATGTTTATAATTTATTATTATTTCTTATAATTAATGTATAAACATTATAAAAAACCAACTACAAGAATATATATTTTTTCAAATGTACGGTCCAGAATATAATTATGAAAACTAAAACCAACAAAAATTATCTAATAACAATGCTAAATATACATTAGAAAATGTAAATATATATGATAAAATAAATTTTTATTTCATATTTATATCTGATAAGTATATGTTAGAAAACGTAGATATATATGATTAAATAAAATTTTTAATTCATTCATAATTGATAGCGACGGTTAAAGACTTGGACCGTTAAACAAGCATCTACAATCGAACTTTGACACTGATTATTTCAATTAGCCTGTTTGTTGCAGTATAATATTATAATTCCAAGCTTCATGTATTACCGACATCACCCAAGTTTTGGTTTCTATGTCCAAGGCATAAATTTGAGATATTGCACCATTATAAATTTTTGGAATGTAATTATATGCAACATGTCGCATTTCGAAATTCATACGTTGATAGATCTTCACCTTCGTTGAGGTGGAATTAATGCCAACCGTCCATCATGCATTTAAAATGCTGCAGACTTACTTTAGAGCCGGTTTTTGACGTGGATCAAGAAAATTTAATGAGGAGAGATAAGTGCTTCATGTCCTACTGCTTTATCTCTCTTATATCCGGTTGCATTGTCTTCAGACTCCAGCTGCATCGTCTTCAGACTCCAGCTGCATCGTCTTTCGGTACTCTTTTACAGCAATGGAATGGTACCATAAAAATGAAGAGTTTAAGATCTCTAAGATCTCAATAATAATAATAATAAAGAGAAAAAAGCAATAAGATTCCAATATAGTTATGAAAATGCAATTTAAATGATGGAAAAGTTGATAAAATAATGGAAAATTCTAGTCATGTTAGGGTTCCTATAATGGATCAATAGAATCACCAAATAGATTTGCCACAAGCATGAAAAATCTTGTGCCTATGTGAGACCAAATCTAGTTCAACAACATCAAATCAAGAGCACATGTACCTCTACATGCTTATTGAACCTAAAATACGTATAGTTATTCAATCCTACGGCCATATCTGTAGCCTACTTGGATCTCTTTTTGGAGCTTTTCGCCTTTCTATTTATCGCTCGAGCAAGCAAGAAATGAGAAAGAACATAACTGTGTCAGTTTTGGAAGTCGGGAGCTTCGCTTTGCCACTTGAGCCATGGATGACTTTCCTTTCACTCCCGCTTCTATCTTCCACAGTTTCAATGTTCTTTCCTTTATTTGAATCAACACTATATCCTTCAATTTGAGTGCTCAAATTGAATATCTATTTAAGATTTCCATCATGAAATGATTTTTGCACAATAATAGTTTTGGTTTTCCTCTTGTTAAACAAAAACTCATAGCGGTTGGACAATGCTTCTAGTTCCTAGCATCCATTCATCTAGTTGGGCTAGATGAACATGCCTAGCCTTGTCCAAAGAAATTCAACCTCTATTTTGTTTATCCTAGGTGTGACAAGACGAGTTATTTTTACCTTTAACGCTAGATTTGATGGTGCCTTTTTATGCATTAAGAATTTCTATCTCATCAACAATGTCACTTTTGTGCTTGAGAGTGATGCTCACATAATGAATCTCTTCACCATCTTTGTTGTCTAGCGTCTTTACCCCAAATCTCACCTGGCTAAAATCATCGTAGAAGCAATATTGTTAGAACTGAACCGGTGATTGAACCGGTAAAGGAACTTGTCTAGTTCAAACCAGTTCGAACCGGTGACGTCAGCATGACATATTTATGATGTCATAAACATTAAATTATTTTTAAATTTTAAATAAATATATTAATAAAATTATATTTTCATAAATCATATATATATGTTAGATTTTAAAAACTACAATAAAGTACAAAACATGTAGGAAGGATGACGGCAGGCTGCAGGAGGGACAGGGGTAGGCCACGGCAGGGATGGGAGCAGCCGATCGGTGTCGGCCGAGCATGCGCGCGAGCGAGCGGGACTCAGGGGTTGGGGACGAGGAGAACGGGAGTCAGGCAGCAGTGAGCAAGAGCGAGCATGAGCTGGCGACAGTAGGGTTTTGTGGTCGAAACTTGAAAGGGCAAAAATGAGAGGATGAGCGGGCGTCGGGACTATTTTGGGTTTTTAAAGTATATTTCAAGTCCAATGGGGCGGAGCTAGTTCGACCGTATGTTACGGTTCAACCGCCGGTTTGGTTGGTTTTTTGTATCTGAACCGAATTGCATGCAATCAAACCGGAAACTGGACCGGTTTCTGGTCGGACCAATCAATCTAGTCCGATTCTTACAACACTATGTAGAAGACAAGGAGATGATGCAACAAGAGATGAGGCACCTTTTCTCTCCTCATTAAATTTGCTTCGTCCACGCCATAATTAGCTCTAAAGTCTACACCGCTCTAAATGTGTAATGGACTATCGACATTAATCTCGCCTCAGCGAACAGCCTAGATCTAGCAAATGTATAAACCCTCAAAATGCAACCTGTCGCATATAATCACGGTTGTAAATTTTTCAAAATATATACATCTTCCTACCTTACGTGAATGGTTGGAGCTTTGGACTTTACTTAGAGTAAAGTAAGCGCAACTCACGCAATTTTCTATTCCTTTTTATCATGCGTATAGATGTAATTTTAATATGTTTTTCAAATAAATTATTAGAAAATTCTTATACTAATTTTATAAAAATAAAAAATAAAAAATATATATAAATAAGTAATTATAACAAGGAAGTTATATATAAAAAAAGAGAAGAGAAAGAAGCTGTGAAAATGTAAAAAAAATAATAAAATAGTTAAGACTTTTAGCGGAAAGATTTGGCTTTTGACTTTAAAAAAATATATATATAATGATAATAAGTAATATAGTTAACAAGTATCTATATAAGTATCTATATTCCTTTTCTATTTATAGGAAGGGGGAAAGGAAAAGAAATTCAAGAAGAGAATTGTACTCACTAAGCATTGTGAAAAGAAAATAAGCTATGCCTTTCATTTTTGATATAATATTTTAGAAATGTTTCCCAATGATTTATGAACAAACTCTTGTAAATGTCTGCCAATGTTTGATATGTGCTTAAATTGTGTAGCTTGAAATGAAAATTTTTAATTTATTTCTTGATGATGTGCATATTTTCTCGAAATGATCATGATTCATAGCATGTATGAAATGCATTAAGTAACTCTGTGGGATTGAGATAGGAGGTGATGTTTTTGTTGGAATTCATGGAAAATTAAGTACAATCCATGTTTTGATGATTAACAACTCAATTTGAGAATTAATTAAGCATTAATGATTTTGGTAAGTGTTTTCAAAGGTTAAAAATTCAAGTTTCAAAAGATAGCAGACCAAGTTGCAGTCCCAAGTTAACTCAGCCATCGACTTAGGTCAAGTCGATTCCCAAGTTGACTCCAGAATTAACTTCAAGTGCATTAAATACTCCAGAGTTGAAATTGGGACTCCGAGACAGGTGAAGTTGTAGTTGAAGTCGACTCTACTTATGAATTAGGTGAAGTCGCAAACCCAAGTCGACTCCAGATGTGACTTGGGTAAAGCCTTGGTGAAGACTTCGAATTCTCAGAGTCAAATCACTTTCCAAGTCGACTCCACAATGCGACTTAAGTGAAATCAAACCTCAAGTCGACCTGAACATGCGACTTGAGTAAAGTCGAAGTCCAAATCGACCCAAGCAAGCGACTCAAGTAAGTGACCACTTTAGATTACTTCAAAGATGTATTATTATTGAACGATCAACATTATATTGAAGTTTGGACAACAAGATCAAGAAGGACAATCATCTTGAATCAAGACCATAAGGAAGAACTTCTCAAGAGAAGTATACATTGTTAAGTTTCTAAGCAAAACAAGGTAAATCAAAGACTTTTAATGAAGAACAAAAGAAGAAAAGGAAGGATATAATACTTAGATCACATGTAAGACCTCAAGGTTCCAAGAAAATCAAATGGTTGACACATTAAATGCACGCCACCTTCCACCAAATGTTCAAAATTCACCTCCCATTATTTAAGGAGCTACAAGGGGACATGAATGAGGTAAGAGAAGCATTGATTGAGCTTACCTTCCACTCTCTCTAGCATTGAAGTTGATCTACAAGAAGATAAAAGAAGAACTGTGCTTCAAGCTGCTAAAAGCTGCATTATTGTATTTCCTACTGCCTCTACAAGTTCTTCTAAGTGTTGCAAATTGCTTATACGAATCTGTAAAGTATAAATCTTTCATTTGTTTATTATTTTTTTTCCCATTTGGTTTGATAGTGGAAATCGAAACCAAGTGAAGGCAAAGTAGTGTTGTGATTGGAGTGAGACTCGTCACCTACTTGTGTTGTATTTGTACAAGCCCCTTAGATTTGGAATCTAGAAGAAAGTTGCTACTCTAGTTGTATTAAAATTCAATAGTGGAACCCAAGTCATAATGGGTGTGAGCTTGGAAGAGTGGAGTAGGGAAGGTTGCCTGAACCACTATCAACCTTTGTCTCTTGGTGTGGCTTGACTATTTCTATTTTACTACTTTATTTCTCTTCATTTTTTTGTTTGTTTCATTGAGGGGATTAACTTCAAAAAAAAAGAAATTTTTGTTTAAGTGAAGAATTTTAAAATACCCAATTCACCCCTTCCCTCTTGGGTAATTGTCATAAACTCGGGACCAACAGTTTCTAAAGAAACTGAGCCTAGTCGCCTGACCTCGGGTCTTAAGGATGGAGATAGAGGCGTTTCAAGTACCATCTGAGTTAAGCAGGATGTATATGATTAATGCAACGCATGAATTTCTAGGAAGAATGATGGGGTGGTGTCATTGTGAAAATAACTCATTAGTCATATTGTGGTGATCCACATGCAATATTATCTGACTAGGTAGGTGGAGTGATAAAATAATGTGTACACCTAGCCGATAGTGGTTTTTTTAGGTTACTATGAGTTATTGTGGGTATATAAATTGATACTCTTTTTTTCTTATGGCATTGTGGATAAGGTGAAATTGTTTATTTATATTACGAGTCCCCTTACGGGTTAGGGCCTTGACACATGCTTGAGTGGTAGGCCCAAAAGGGGGTTTCTATTTGTAAGTTTCTCGGATAATCTAAGAAAGGGCGCTTTGTAACCCTTTAGTTCTTATCACATCTGTTCATACTATGGAACAATAAAAGGTGTTTCTCGACTCAAGGCGAACAAATACAGTCTCTTGAGCAATTGCAAACTTAGTAGTTTGTTGTCTCTTTTTTGAAAAGAGATTTTTTACTCAATTTTCTACCCATTTTCGCTTACTTTGCCTTCTTATCTTTCTTCCTCGATCTTCTATAAATTACAATGACATCTAACGGTAGCAACACTAAAGTCTATAGTAAGGGTTAGGCAATTTGATTTCAAGAAGATATGGACAAAGTATTATATTATAGATGAGGTTATTCGATCTTTTCCTAATGCTAGAGATCATCTCTATTGATTTATGTTTTACTATGAAGGGTGAATGAATATATGTTTAAGGCAAAAATTTGACTACCCTTAGATATATCAGTCATAAAGGCTATAAAGGCTTTTGAGGTGCCTCTTATTCAAAATTTACCAATTTTCTAGAAAGTGATTCAAGTAGTAAGCTGGTTGGTGAAGTACTTTAGCACATACATAAATTGTGCTTTGTGTTGACATTTGTGTATCTAGAAGAATGTCTGGAAGTTTACATTATAACAAGAAAGAACAATATGAAAGTGATGGGGGGTTTAATTGATTTGATTGCAGGATGAAAGCCTAGGTTTGTTTTTGCATAAATAAGAGATTCAAAAGGGAATTTTATTTCTTGGGATATCCTTCTTAATCTCATGGAGAACTTGTCATCCCAATGGGTTATGTGTGCATGACCTTGATCTTGGAGGTTATTAAGGATGCAATGTAGGATCTAACCCAAAAGGACCAACTCCAAGATGGTTGGATTCTAAGGTGGGATTCTTTAATTTTTAGGGGAGGATTGACATAATCACTATTGTATCCAAAGAGTACATTAAGCTACCTATGGGTTTAGTGATTGATCTCAATTAGATTCACAAAGAGATCGCGGGGATGGGGGAATCATCCAAGAAGCATTGCTTCCTTATGAAAGATAATTTTTGCCATTTGATTTTCACTTATGTTTGCTCCTTTTTAGATATTTGTTGTAAGTAATTAAAATCTCCATGTCCCTATGCCTATCTCTCTTACTTTTTAGGTAGAATAAAAAAAATTCCAAAACTAAGAAAATTCTTAAGTGAAAATTTCAAACGCATATGAGGCAGGAACTTCCTAAGTGCTTAACTATTACATGGTTCACTATAGAAATTATGATTCATAAACAAAAGCTTAAAGAAAGTCGTAATGGCTATGAAACTGTGGTAGTTATTCTAACTTTTAACAGATAAATATTTTCAATAGAAAACAAGGAAAGGATATAAGTTTTGTTATCATTATTTTAATGTCAAAGATCACAACTACCTTGATAGATTGAAGATCATGAAGGGAAAGGACAAGCAAAAAAATTGTTATCTATGCTAAAAGGATCCAACATCAAATAAATAAATGAATTCACTTCAATTTTTCCTTAAAGGGGGCAAACATTAGAGATGAGAGGAGGGGTCAAGGAAAGGGGAGAGAAAGGAGAGAAGATTTGTTGTTGTATCAAGGTTGAAAAGAATGTCACAAGAGGCTCACTCCAATCTTATGCACTAGGGTTTGATTGCTAGAGTATGTTCAGAGAAGAGGAGAGATGCCAATGGGAGATGGGCATCAGATGGTTTTCTTTTTAAAATTTTTAATGTTGTTATGGGTCAGAGTTTAAATGCAAAGGAACCAAAGTTTTTAGGGTTTAATTGCAAATGGCAAAGCTTTGAGGTTTAAAATGTGAATAGGCAAAATTAAAATGCAAAAAACCACAAATATACTATAAATTTTTTTTCCATTTTTTTCACTTCCCAAATACATAAAAATCACCAAAAGGTACATATACGATTATCTCTAATATTTTATAATATATCTTAATCCTATTACAAGATAGAAAAAACTTTAAGCTAATCTAAGTTGCCAAAACATAACAATTCATTAGTAAATGACATGTAAGATTAATTAGTAGTGGATCATTAGATTACATATTAATTATAACTTTAGGAAAATAATTAAAAACAACAAGTTAGATGAAAGGTGTTGTTTAATTGGTAGCTTTTTATAATTTTATTTAAGATATTTACAACATAAATAAATTTTTATATTTATAATGCTAAAAATGCTTTGATTGGATGCACATGCATGTAAATATTAACATCATTTGGAAATAAATATGAAATCATTACTACTTTCAAATTTTGGAAAAAAATATACAATCCATAATGTTTTTCAAAATGTGTGAATTTATAGATAAATATTAGATAATTTAGATGTGGAAATAAGAAAATAAATAAATAACTAAGACAATCATTGTTGTTTAGACCATTATTAATTTTTTTATTAGAACTCATAATTTTATTATTACATAGAATCATACATCCCAGATAAAAAACTACAAGAACATACTTGTAAAAGCATACTGTAGATACCCCTATGACACGTGGCACACAATAACACATGTTACACTAAATTATTTGCTAGATTAACCATGATAACCACATCCCTCTAACTTAATTGTTACTTCTCTATGTTGCTACCTAACGACCAAGGATTTTGGCTTCAATAACTGTGGTGCCCCAAATCGAGGCATCCACACAGTCCTTACTTCAAGATCTATCGATTGGTAAACGTGAATTAGAATTGTTGCCTGATCATGCGGCGGATACATAATTGGAACTCATCCAATTTTTTTTTTCATTTTTTCATTTTCTTTTCTTTCATCACATAAACATATACTCATCATCATTCATAATAGACTTATTCACATCATCATAAATCATCAACTTCTCATATTATTCATAACTTCATAATTTCATACAACCTATGTCTTTTTTTATCATATTCCATTAGGGAATCTATTCATACAAAAATCTACTAACCTTTGTAAATTTCTCTTTTCCTTTAGAAACACATATCTTTTATCTCTTGGCTTTCCCTACACGTGTTTGAGATTCGAAAAACAAAACATGAGTCGAAACTCAATAAGTAAGCATTTTTAATTTTAAATGCATTCATCTCCATTCGATAGAAGATACTTACCAAGTGATCAATTATCAAATGCATAGAAACTTTTTCATAAAAATCATTTTATAAACATTGGATGTGCAAATGCTTCCTTTCCATTCCTTATATAAACCTTTGTGTGTGGGTACGCTAATCTTGGAAACATCTCACATAACATGGTCCATTATGTCGGCTTCTCCGACTTGGCCTCGTCAAGAGGACCTCATGTCCTTTACCCTGATTAGCCTACCTGGTCTCCTACATGCATGACTTTTGATTTTTCCAGTATTATATACCTCTTACACTAGGTAATTTGTCATTCTCATGTAGAGAATTATTTGCACCATCGCTTTAAAACATCATTTCAAATCTATGCTTTCCTTGTCAATCTATGTATGAACATGCAATGCATTCATTCACACATAATATTCCTTTGCCTCCACCTCTTGGGAGGATACCGCCGGCACACAGGCCATACGACTCAACAATAGTGAAGGGTGACCCTCTAATCCTCTTTCTACCTCCACTAAAGTCTCTTCATTATACATCATACATGTGCACATGTCCATAAATATCACATGACATTAATTTGCTGGCATGACTTTTCATAAAAACTCATAAATATTCATCATTTCAAAACATTATAGGAATGACCACCCTTAAACACATTTAATAAATACTTGAGAATAAAACATATTTTCAAAAGGGTTTGCTTGCTTACCATGAAGCAATAAAATCTATTTTCAAAGTTGTGCTTGCTTATCTCCTTAGTCTATGTCCTCCACCTTTTCTTTTCCTTTTTCTATACAAGAAAAAATGATATTTTATCTATATTATTCCATGTCTTAGTTTGCTTCCTATACATGCTTTATAGTCATCATTACTTCTTTTCTTTAGAGGTTAATCTTATAAAGATATTTGGTCATTGTCTCCTTATATGGATTTTTTTATCCATAAATTCTTTTAAAAATTCCATCCATATATCCTCATAAAATATAAAAATAAATCTCAATTTTTTCCAAAATCATGTTGTTCACTGTTCATAGTTACTGTAGCAAAATACTGTTCATCCGAGGTTACTGTTCACAGTGTGTTGGTTACTATTCATGGGTTCCAAAAATTAACATTTTTTCCAAAAATAAAAAATACCATGACATAGCTTATGTTTAATATATTATGAAAAAATTCATGAATTTTGAATTTATCATCATTAACTTAGCTAAATAAATCATTTTCTTCATATACTAAAAATCAACATAAATTCACTTAAGCATAATCCTTAATTCCAAAAATCA
>JAXCLR010000073.1:52116564-52137807 GCA_035584095.1 Annona squamosa
TTTTCTCCATATACTAAAAATCATCATAAATTCACTTAAGCATAATCCTTAATTCCAAAAATCATGAAATTAATATAACATCATTCCAACATCATATTTATCATATTCATTCATCCCAAATCATCATTTATCAATTTTGGAGTATTTTTTTTATAATATGCTATCTTCCCGAATGCTCTATCTTTGCTCTAAATTTTTGACGTTTTGGCATAATTCTGATTAAACATTATAAATATACTTATTTTCTCATGCTTAGGAATTATCTAAGCATGGTTTTACCCTACTTAACATCCAAAAAAATTTTAGGAAGAATTCTCTTTCCACAAGTGGAGAACTCTCCTCCTACTCGGCTCTTTCTCTCTCTTTCCTTTTCTCCTTCTTTCTCTAAAAGCCAAAAACGTGTTTGAGGGTGGGAATACTTGAATTTCTCAAGCTTGGAGATGGGAATGGTGTGCCTTGGTCATTCAGCCCTTGGCCCTATTTATAGGGTTTGATTTTTCATAAAATTGGAATTTACCCCCTGTTGCTTGAGGTATTAAATTATAAATATATTTTCTTCTAATTTTTAAAAGGTGCATGGAGCCATGTACAGCCACCCTACAGAAGCTCTAGCCCCCCTATGGCAGCCCTATTTTTCTAAACTTTTTAATTTATTTAAATTATTTATTTTAAGCTAATTTAATTCTAGCCATTGATCTTTGATGATGACGAATGTGGGCCATTGATTTTGGTCAAGGATCCCAACCACCCCTTGCTGTAGCTCTGATTTTCATTAATTATTTTTATTTTTAATTATTTAAATTTAATAAAAAGTCAAATGTATAATTAATGAAAAGTAGAGCTACTTTTTGATCTCCAAATGACATTTCATCTTGACCTTTTATTCATGATTTTTATCACATCTTAAACCATTCATCGTGTCTATCATAAATTTTTAACCATCCATAAAAAATTTCATCTAAATCTGACGTCCGGATTGCAAATTATGAATTTTTCTTTAATTTTTCTCTAAAATCCGAAATTCTATCAAAATATCAAAAAGTATTGGTATTTTTTCCTATAGTGATTAAATCTCCCTTTTCGTCATTTTGTGATTAGGTTAATCTACGTGATTGTTTCTTAATCACTTCGGTTACTATTCACATACACTATTCATGTGCGCTATTCACATGGTTTAATCTCACAATTACATTTCTTTGATCTTTAATATACATATTTTCAAATTCATGAATATATGTTATTAATACATTACCTAGGGTTTATAACTCTAGGGTTTTATATACATGTATAGGAATGGGATTTCACAATAACTAACCGCACTCTTCCTTTTTTTTGGTAAGTTCTTCCTTATAAAATCTCCTATTTCATATAAGAAGAGGATAAGGTTTTATCTTTGGACATACTCTAACTAAAGATATAACTTTATTCTAGTTGAAATTCTTCTTCACAATGCACCCACTATGTGCACCCATCCATGCAACCCCTCTGCTCATATGTGCAACTTCATTCGGTGCCATCTATAAGAAACCGCATGTTTGTTTCTTGCTTCCTCCCATGCCTTATATTCGAGATGGGTCCCAATGATAATGCCTCTCTTGAGCCTCATGAGCAGCCTTCTTTTGGGAACATCAATTAAACATCAACACCAAAGGTGCTAATAATGTTAGGAATGATTATTCGAACCATAATATCCCTTAGGAGGAATGATTGGTCCAAATCATTTGTATAAAACTACAATCAATTGTCGCAACTCTAATTAGATTGATGGATCAATCACAAGCCAAATCGTCATCTTCAAATTCCAACTAGACGCACCCTCAAAGTTCTGATATGCCTAATGCTCCAAATAACAACGACTTCACTTTTATTCCTAGTATGAGTCATTTGTCATTTCAATTTACACTTCAAGTAGAATTAAAAATGGAAGGTTAATCGCCATTTACTAATATAGTTAACGAACCATTGCCTGAAAGATTCAAGCCTATAGTTATGGAACTAAATGATTGTCAAGCTAACACCTAAGATCACCTCGACTCTTCTAACATCCATGATGACCTTTCCAATCTTTTAGATAGGAAGGGTGTTTATAGGGACATTAGAAGGGAGGGCTAGCAGGCGCCATTTTAATGTAGTTTATTAACAAAGCAACCCCATGAAATGCCTCTTTGATCTGACACTGATAAAATAAGAAGATTTAAAACTATTGCATGAGTATATTCAACATTTTAATCAAAAAGCCATATAAATTCAAAAGCTCATTCCCGAATTTTAAAAACCTATATTTATTTTTGGGCTCTACCCAAGAAAGTTTCTTATTGAATTGAAAGGGTATGAACCGGATTAGCAAATCTCTTTATCAAAGTAAACAAATGGATGAATGCTGATAAGAGTAACCAACAGAGAAAATTAGAATGAGCCATATTAGCAAAAAAGGAATGAGCTGGCAAGCTTCTTGAATCAATAGATCATAGGAAAAAGAGAAAATGGTCTTATCCCTTGCCCTACGAGGTATGATACATATACTCCTTTAACAACTACACAACATAAGGTCTTTCTAGCTATAAAAAATCCTATATTGGATAATAAAGGGTGCTACTCTTTATTGATATCTAACCACATTTGATAATATTGCTAGTCTTATATTGGTTGATCTCAATAAGAGAATTCAACATCTTATATATTATGCTAGTCAATTACTTTTAGATGTTGAAAATATTATTCAATATTGGAAAATATTTATTGGCCCTGCTTATGACTTTCAAAAAATTGCATCTTTACTTCCAATCTCATTCTGTCATTATGTGTCTAACATGTCATTACAACAACCATTGTGAAATTCAGATATGTCGAGTCGACACATGAAATGAGTACTTGACTTATGCAATTTGATTCACAAATCCAATCTTTATGTGCAATAAATGGACCGATTATAGCTGACATCCTAGCCAAATTCAAGCCTAGATGACAATGTGAACACAAATGTTCATAAGGAGCTCATGGAAAACGCCCCTCAGAAGTTGTACACTGATGGGGCATCTAACAAAGAAGGCAATGGAGAAAAAATAGTTATTCGCACTCTTATAGGATTACATTTAGAAATATACACTTTGAAAATTTGGAACCTCCAATAATGAATAATGTTGTGGAATATGCAGCATTATATTAAGGACTTTTCTTAATTGGTGCACTCCAGGTGAAATATGTGTCTACTATTTTTTATTCGACCATGGTCTTCAATGAGTTATTGGACAAATATGAGGCAAAAGACACATACATGGTAGATATTTTAGCCCTATGTTAATGTCTTTTGCCCAAATTTGAATCCTTTACCATTAAGAAAATACCTTATTTAAAAGACATTGAAGCCAATTCCCTTGCCAGGTTAATCTCTACTACTCATTTTGACTCTCTAATGCCCCTATGTCATCCTACCTAATCTAGCATAATGAAACCAAATGTCTATGCTGAGCGGATCCTTACAATAATGCCTTACAAATTGGACCTTGCCAACTAACTAGAATGATGCAAAGAAGTCACAAAAATGTGCATCTCAATTTGTGATTCATAATGGGCATCTATATATATATATATATTCTTTGTCTATGCTTTTCCTTCCTAGAGATAACTTTTGGATGTCTTAAATTAGCCGTAAAGACCATCACATACCCTACCTAGAGGGATTAGATTTCATAGATGAAGTAAAGGATGTTGCCGCATAACAACTAATGATATATCAAAGTTGAATAACAAAACATTACAATAAAAAAGTCCAACCATGCAATTCTACAGCAGGCGATTTGGTTCTATGAGAAACTATTTTCAATAGTTATGATAACATCAACAAGTTTTTGTCAAATTATTGTTGGAATTTAAGGCAAATTAAGCACAATCTATGTTTTGATGATTAATAACTCAATTTGAGAATTATTTAAGTAAAAATATGGTTGTTAAGTGATGCCAAGGTTTATAAAATCAAAATTCAAAGGATAGCAAGTCAAGTCGCAATGCCAAGTCAACTCAGACATCAACTAAGGTCAAGTCGATACCCAAGTCGACTCAAGAATCGACTTCGAATGTCCAAAAGTCAACAGAGCTGAAATTAGGATTCCGAGATAGTTGAAGTTGCAACTAAAGTCAATTCTGCTTGCGACTTAGGTGAAGTCACAACCCCAAATCGACTCCACCTGTGACTTGGGTGAGCCTCGGCTACAGACTTCGAAAATGCCAGGGTTAAGTCGCACTTCAAGTTGATTCCATCATGCAACTTAGTTGAAATCGCGTCTCAAGTCGACCCAAGTATGCGACTTGGGTGAAGTTGTATTCCAAGTCAACTCAAGCCTGTGACTTAAGTACAAAGCAACTTCATATTGCTTCTAAGACTCCTTATTAGAAGATGGAAATCAAAAGCTAGAAGCAACGACAATCATGAATCAAGGCCACTAAAGAGAATTTCTTTCAAGAGACTAATGTATTGCACAACTCAAGCATCACAATGCATGTCAAGGACATCAAATGAAGATTCAAGTATTTGAAAAAGAGAAGAAAAGAAGGCCATGCACAACAAGTAGATCACAAGCAAAGCTTTGAAGTTCCAACAAGACATATGGCTGGTGAAGTCGCATTTGAAGTCAACTTCACCTACGACTTAGGTCAAGTCTGAGACCAAGTCGACCTAAGTATGGAACTTGAGTTGGAAGCTGAAGGCCGAAGTTGCTCCCGAAGTCAACTCCAGTTTGCGACTTGGGTGAAATTGCACCCGAAGTTGACTCCACCCTGCGACTTGATCAAAGCGCATCCCAAGTCGACTCCAAGTGCGACTTAGCTCGCAATGGTCGAAAAAATTCGAATGTTGGCGCATTAAATGTGTGCCACCTACCACCAAACATTCTAATTTATTTCTTATTATTTAAGGAGCATCAGTGAACGAGAAAGGTGTTGGAAAAATATTGAATGAGCTCACCTTCCACTCTCTTTAATAGTTAAGTGATCTACAAGAAGTTTCAAGAAGAACACTGCATTCACACTGCTGAAAGCTAAACTATTTCTACAAGTTCTTCTACATACTCAAATCTGCCTACACATCTGTAATGTGTAGATCTCTAGTTTATTCATTGATTATTTATTTTTTCCACTTGGTTTGGTATTGGAGACTAAAACCAAGTGAATGCAAAGTAGTGTGTGATTAGAGTAGAACTCGTTACCTACTCGTGCTAAGATTGTATATGCCTCTTAGAGCTAGAATCTAGAAAAAAGTGGGTGCTCTAAACTATATTGATTATGTAATAGTAGAACTCAAGAAACGACAGGTGTGTGCTTGGAAGAGTGGAGTAAGGAAGGTTGCCCAAACCACTATACATTGTTATCTACTTGTGTGGTTTGATTATTTGCATTTTATATTTCAATTGCATCCACTCCTTCTAACTCGTTGGACGTTACATCGAGGGGATTAAATTTACAATGGGCTAAGTTTCTAATTACGCAATGAATTTTTAAGAATTAATTCACCCCCCCTCTTGGGTTTTTCCATAAACTAGGAACCAACAATTATGATGGTCCATTTAGAGTCTCACACACTTATCATAATGAGTCCTATGAATTTATCACATTGCAAAATGAACCAATTCCTAGGACGTGGAACACTCAACACCTCCATAGGTTCTATACATAACAAAGGCCTGCAAGACCCTCACATATTAAAATTCCCAAGAGCACGTTATCTAATATAACTTTGCAAGGCATATGGTATGAAGCACCTTTCTCATTTTTGAAGACATAACACTAGGGTAACATAGTCTCACATAGATAATTTTGTTCATAAAAGCTAACATTCCATTTTTAAAGGTAACATATTCCACTCATGGTTATTAAAAGCAACTTTTAGTTAGTTAAATATTCATACTTCATGTCCATGATCGCTATATAAAAAAAGAGATAAATAGATATATGTTGATCTCCTCCTTGTCTCAAGTTGCAAGTGAATCACCTCCATTTGCACTTGTTTTACCTTCCTCACCTAATGTTGAATCTTTGGCATCCTTTTGTGTATTCAATATTGCTTTCAGAGCCCCCATATTAAAATAAGGATTAATGCTTCATACCCTTTATGCACACTCATCATAGTTCCTCCAGAAAGTTTTTTGTCCAAATGAATATGCTCTACCTCCACCTCTTGCACCTTGAGATTTAGTTCTACATTTTTGACTACCAAAAGCTATAATTACACCTTATAACAAAATAGAAAATACATCCTTTCTTCTCATCACCATACAAAACACCAAACAATAGAAAATCTTATATTTTTACTTGAATTGATGATAGTTTGTCCTTTAGCTTAACAATATCACCTTTTGCCACTTCAATACTATCTGCATATTTTGTTTTCAATACCTCTAATTCCATGATACATTTCTCATACTTGGAATTCAAATGGTCTAGAAATACGTCTTTCCTTAGTTGCTTTTTTTCCATTCCGTGAATTTTATATCCATCAGATGAGATGATCCATTACATCTATTAATCCTCTAAGCAATTGACTCCAAGAATATTCCAATTATTCTCCATTCTACTCCCTAAAACAATTTGCAGTGTTGCTCCATTTAATATTTGGGAGCACATAGCAAAGCTATCAATATTAGAATTCAATAAACCCCTCCTTTAACCCCACTATGTCCCCATCATCTATTTTTCCTTTTCCCTTCCCAATGAAGACAACAGCAAGCTCTCTAGACGAGTCCGCCATAGGTCATGTCATCAACCTAGTAACCCAACTAATCACTCTTTTAGACATTACATTTTTTTCCTTTCCCCTTTAGCACCTCTACCATACTCTTTCCTTCCTTTTTTCCTTTGCTAAATCCACAAATTCTTCCTTCATTTTTTTCTCTTTCATCAAGGAGTCATCACCCTTTTCTTGATCTCATTGAATGCAACATCCGAAACACATACAAAACCTTTTCTCTTTGTAAATTTTCACACTCTGGTTAAGTACCAATTTGAAAATCTCCACATCCACCTCACAGTTCTCTTTGTGTAATATCATTTTTCTTTCCGTACAATAGGCATACCCTATTCCTCATTTTTATCATAAGCACTCAAATAAAATTATCTCAATGCCTAACCCCTAAAAGTTTTTCGATTCTTACCTACTATTCTCAACATACCTTCCATAGGGGAAAATGGCATATCCTGAAACCAACAACATTAATAAGAAAAATAAATTTCAACTATCACCTCAAAAACTAAAGCTAAAAGCACCTGGGCGGACTTAATTGAATAAGATACAAACTATATGCATTCTATGCATCCCAAGCAAAGGACGAAGACGGAAACAATACACTGAGTTAAACATCTCTTCATATACACATGCCCTCCAACAAATTACCTTATTCATTCTGTCTTGAGCCGAAGGTAATAAAATCTTGTATCTCTTAGATGTTTCATACATTCAATGCAGTCTCTCTACATTTTCCATTAAGAGTAAGATTGATGCCTTTTTGCTAGGAGGCTTTTCAAGCACCAATTTCCTCTATTTTCATACTAGTTTTCAAATCTTGGACATTGTTTTTGCATTAGACTAATCCATGGTGGATGATAACATACACATGCAGACAACAAGTAGACCAAAAACCTTAGACTTAAACACCTTTTTTATTTTTCCTGAAGACATGATACCTTCTCTCAGGAAGCACACTTAATAAACACGCCACTTTAAAATTTAAATTTCTACCACAACAAAATTATGATAATGGTAAACAAAAAATAATATATATATATATATCTCACTGAAAAAAGTCTCCAATGTAAAATTTGCTTAGGGGACTTGTAGGTACCCCTATGACATGTGGTACACAATGAGCCACCTAACAATACATATTATGCAAAATCATTTGCTAGATCGACCATGAAACAACATCCATCTAGTTAAGCCATTGCTCATCCACATTGCCACCGAATGACCAAGGATCTCAACCATAATAACCAAATATGTTCTCCCTTTGTTTGAGTGAACTTTTCTTTATAAAATCTCTTATTTCGTGTAAGGATGGAACAAGGTTTTGTTGTTTAACATACTCCCACTAGAAATATAATGTTATTTTAGTTGAAACTCTTTTTCACAAATCACCCCTTGTGCATGTCCCTCGTGTAACCCCTCATCATACTTGTGTAAAGTTATATACTTTTGTGATAGATTTAAAATCAACCAAAATATTAATGTATACACAATTAACCCTGATATTTTATATTGGGCACATTAATATCACAAAAAGATAGAAAAAACTCCCAACTATGCAAAATCATCAAAACATAAGAGTATATAGGGAAATGACAAGTAAGATTTGTTGATCCCGAGTTTATGGCAAAACCTAAGACGATAAGGATGAATTGAGTTCTTTGAAACTTTTTTGATATTTAAACTTTATCCTCTTGTGAGTTTAGTCCCCATGAATGAAGAAATAGAGAATAAAGAGAGCAAGTAAAATCATACATAAAAGGTAAAAGAAATCATAGTGATTTGGGACAACCTCCCTACTCTACTCTTTTAAGAATACATTTTCTTGTATCTTGAATTCCACTATTTTAATAATAATACAATTAGAGTCATTGCTCTCTTATAGATTACACCTTTAGGGGCCTTTACAATAGCACAAGTAGACAGCGAGTTTCACTTCAACTATACATTACTTGTCTTTACTTGGCCTTAGTTTCCAACACCAAACCTAGCACTAAAACAAAATAATTTAGAGAACAAAATTTACACCATACAGATTGTGTAGAGCAGATTCAGCAATTGAGAAAACTCTTGAATGCTTATGAAAGATTGAAACTTGCGGTCCTTGTAGTGAAAGTGAGAGTTTCTCTTTGTAGAATACTTAATGCACACTTAATGGCTTACAAGAAGGTAGATTGAAGCTTATTGAATGCTCTTGCAACCCCTATAACTCCTCCTGACGTCCCTTAAATAAGTTTGGAGTTATCTTGAATGTTAGAGGATAGATGTGTGTATTTAATGTGGTAATGTTTAAAATTTTCTAACCATTACAGTGCAAGCTACAACTAGAGTTGAGTTCGAGTGCGACTTCACCCAAGTCATAGAATGGAGTTAACCTGGGGTGCAACTTCAGTTGATCTCTTCTTTCTTGTCTTGTGCTCTTCAAGTTCCTTTCTTAGGTCAACTAGGTCATAGACTTAACCCAAGTTACTAGTGAATTCGACTTGGGTATGCAATTTCACTGAACATTATGGCCTTCAAACTTTTATATCTTTACTCTTGATCTTCTTTTAGCTCAAGACTTGGACTTAAGTTGACTCAACATTAGACTTGGTTCAAGTCGCATTATGAAGTCAACTCGGGTTATAATTTTGCATGCTTCAAGTCAGTTAATGGAAATATATAAACTTATTTTTCTTCATCTCAACTTAATCTTGGAACTTGATTCAAGTCTCAAGCAAAGTCGACTTGCGATGTGACTTCACTAATTGTTTAAATCTTTGAACTTCATAAATGTCTTTCGACTTTAGAACTCGAAGTCCTATGGTTGAGTCGACTTGGTTTGAAACTTATACCAAGTTGTGAGTAGAGTCGACCTGAGTGTGCGACTTCATGTCTGACATGTATTGTTGAAACTCAGCTTTAGGGATTTAGAAACTCAGGTTAGAGTTCAAGATCGACTTGATTTTCGACTTCACTCAAGTTGCAAGGTGAAATCGACTTCAAATGTAACTTTACTTATAAATGAACTAGTCAGCAGAAACGTGCAACCCCCTAGAGTTGACTTGACTATCTTGACTTCACCCAAGTCGATGCCTAAGTCAACTTGGGGATATGACTTTACTTGTTTGCACTTTAAAGCTTTACTTCTCTAATTCTAAGTTGTTCTCAAGGGTTAACTTTATTATAGACTTGACACAAGTTGATTAGCTGAGTCAATTTGGCTATCAACTTGATCTGTTTTTAATATTTGAAGAACTTAATTTAAAGTCATTGCACCAAATATGTTAGTATTCTTAAATTCTTAAAATTGGATTGTTAATAATTAAAAATGGATTGCTCTTAACTTGTTAATTGAGTTCACAACAACATTAAGTATACTGTAGATTCATATATTGCATATTAATTATAATTTTTGAAAAATGGTTGTTTAAAATAAAGGGTTAGACAAAAGGGGTTATTTAATTAGTTGCTTTTTATTTTGAAATACTATTTTAACCTAAAAGATTTCTAATATAAATAAATATGTATATTTACAATGCCAAAAATACTTTGATTTGACATATAAGCTTATAAATATTCAACATCATTTTGAAAGTGAATATGAAATTATTAGAACTTTCAAATTTTGGAAATAAATATATAATCCATAAAGTTTTCAAAATGAGTGAATTTTGAATCATAAAATTAAACATATACATATAAATATTTTAAATAATTCATGTTACAATAATAAATAAATAAATAATTGAGAAAACTCATTTTGTCTAACCCATTATTTTTAATCAAAACCCATATTTTATTGTTTTCAGAGAACGAAGATTCAATATAGAAGTTAGAACATAATCCTATTAATTTAGTATAGAAGTTAGAACGTGATCCTATTAATTTAGGCTAAATAATGACTTATTTAGCCCATTGTAAAAAAATTATTTGTTAATTTTTTTTTACTTTTCTTCCATATTTTTTTAATTTTAGATATATTTAATTTACAAATCAAGTATTATTATTTTTGGGTTTATTTAGATGTTTAAATATAGGGATATTTTAGCCATTTTTCAATTGTTAAAAAGTACTAAAGCAAATCTGAATATTAAAATCTAAAATAAAATATATGCACATCTTTAAAAATCATGAAACTTGATTTATATATGAAAATACATAAATTAACAAGTTTATGAAAAAAGTAAAAAAAAATTAAATAAATTTTTTGAACGGACTAAGTAAGCCTTTACTCAACCGAGGCTAATAAGATCGTGTCTCGAAGTTATATACACTTTGGAAAATAAATCAGTGAAAAATAAAATAAAGAGAGTATTAAGCCCGATTAAAATAAGCTTATTTTAGGCTTCCCTATCAAAGAGGCGCCAATGGCATTTAATGACTCTTTTAGTATTAATTTTTTCAAAAAGTGAAATGATTACCCCGAAGTGGGTTAGACAAAGGGGAGCGAAGTGGGCTCTTTCCATCATTCTTATCTCCGTTTTAAATTATTTTCCATTTCTCCGTGGCCATTTCCCTTTCCAATTGTTAACTTTCGGATACGAAAGCTATATTAACAAATTATGTATTTGTTTACACAAAAAAAAATTTATCTAGAAATTTTCACTCTTTATAGATGTTCTATTTTTTAAATTATTTTTTCATATTTTCTTATATAACTACTGTATATTTCAATTATTTTTATACAATCAGTAGGTCTCAATTTTAATTTGACTCGGAGAGTATGGTCTCTTTTGTAAAGAATACTCAATACCGTGAGGTTTACTTGAGCAAAACTATACTTGAAAATTGAGATATTGGAGTTGTAATATAATGTATAAAAAATTATCTATTTTAATTTTATTCTTTTTCTCCTTATCATTAAAAAATAGATAGAACTTTTGCTCTCATTTCAAAAATAATTACATTATACTGATTTTACATTTTTATCACTTTTATTGAAGAGGCTTTCGCATCTATTTTTGATTAAATTTATTTTCTTTATTAAACAAAAAAAAACACTATGGACAAACTCGAATTTGATTTTATTGTCAAAGTTGACTAATGTTGAGTTGTGGTAGCAAAATTAAGGTCCAACTCAAGCCCAATTGCGAAAATTTGTAATATAGGGTATAGTTGGCTACATATAAAACTTTTTAAACTATATATCTATTTTAAAAGTATAATTCAAAATCTGTACAATATAAGATATTCTTTCTATATAAATTATCATAAGGTGCAACAAATCTTTATATGGATTTTTGAGATTTTTGTACTTTAATATGATTATACATATTTTAAAGCAAATACGGCATGCTCAAACTTTAATTCAAATGATATTTGTGAAACGATTTAAACAAAATGAACGGATTCCATTTTGTTCTAGTCATCAAGGTGGGCTAAAATGAAATAGCAACATTAAATACTTTAATGCAATCGATCATGTAGAAGTATTTCCCAACAAACTATTCCTTTCGAAACAATATGGCATATTATAAAAAGAACTTTAAATCCTAAACGCGCATGTATATTGGGAAAAATCATTATTCGACTGCAAATTCCAGGTATACTCATCAAATTTGTCTCTCATTCCACTTATGGCTATGAACTTTCAATAATTTAAATATAATTATGTATTTTATCTAAAATTCTGCTTATAATTACAAAGTTAGGGATTTCTTATATGGGCATTCAGTACTTTTGTAAAATGATTAATATGCCCAAGCCTTAACATAATTCAAAATTAGTTTGCTCAAAGTTAAATATTTATATTTAAATAATATATGATCTTATATTTATAGATTTACTAAAAATTTATTAAAATATGAATTTTTAGCCATAAAATAAATGGACATGTTCGTCATTTCAAAGAGATTTGAATGGTCTCTTTAATGTATTGTAAATAGCGTAGTTATAAGTAGAATTTAAGATAAAATACTTTAGTATATTTAAAATTTGGAAAATTCTTTATATACCTATGAATTTTACCTCTAATTTTACTTATACCCATCAATTTTTAAAATTTCTTTTTGTATTCACGAATTTTCATCATAATTCTACTTATACTTGTAACATTAAAGAGACGGTTAATTCTTTAGCAAATGACAAATATGCCCCACTAATTATAATTTTATAACTAAAAATTTATATTGTAATGAATTTTTAGTAATTCTACTATTATAAAATCATATATTATTTGAATATGAATATTTAATTTTATGTAAAGCAATCTTAAATTACATTAGAGATAAGGATATATTCATCATTTTATAGAGAACTAAGGGTCCATTTAATGGAACCTATTGACATAGGTATAAGTGTAATTAAGATGAAAATTCGTAGGTAAAGAATGAATTTTTGAAAGTTTACGAGGATAAGTAAAATTAGTGATACAATCATGGCTATTTATGGAATTTACCTTTAAAATTTTGAAAAGTTCAAGAATATAAATATAATCAGAATTTACAAATAAAATAAAATTCATGATCATACGAGGCAATTTATCCTAATCCTACTTTCCTAAATATAGTGTGTACACCGAGATTCCCGGCAAAGCGGACCTTCCTTTTAATTGCTAGCGGCGCGTGAATCCAGCAAGAGAAGAAGGCATCCTGCGTCTTCTTTCCCCTTATAAACACTAATAACTGGCTGTCTTCTTTAGTTCTCTCCTCGGCAGAAGGATTGAATAGATCAAATGGTGTGTCACCGAAGTTCCATTCCACCCAATAACCCCCAGGTAAAAATTCCGATAAAAATCTTTCCTGATCACTACGCTTCCGTTTCTCAACTTGCATCTCTTTTTGTCACTTTCCTCTGAGGAAACTTTGCATTTTTTTCTTCTTTTTTTCCCTTTTGAGTTTTTGGGTTTCGCCCAAATCAAAATATCCATGATTACCATTTTTTCTTTCCAAATCACGGCAAGGAATTAATTATTCAATTTTATTTTTTTTGTTTTCTAAAAAAAAAAAAAATTTATTTTGCAGGCACCGGCAATCATCTGCCTGCTTCTGGGATTGGGATTTGTGTATTGCCTGAAACCCGCGGAATGCTGCAGTCGGCACTGGAAATCCGGACCTTTGGAGTACCCGTCGACAAATTGCCGAGCCCATAGCGCGTCGTTGACGGACTTCGGCGGGATCGGCGACGGTGTGAAGCTCAACACCAAGGCATTCCAAGCGGCCATCGACCATCTGAGCGAGTTCTCCTCCGAGGGCGGCGGCGGAGGGCAGCTGTACGTACCGCCGGGAAAATGGCTGACAGGGAGCTTCAATCTCACCAGCCATTTCACTCTCTATCTCCATAAAGATGCGGAGATTCTCGGATCTCAGGTATCATCTAACCCGTGCAGTTCTCAATTCATTCCAGTGATTCCCTGCATACATATAAATGGTCGTCCTTTTTTTTTGGGATAAAAAACAGAAAAAAACGCTCTTCTTTGTCGAATGATTTTTTAATTTTTAAACCTTGCCAAAAAATCTAGTTATGATACTAAAAATTAAATATGTTGAAGTAATCTACATATTATATATTTTTTTCAAATTTTAAGAGTTTTCATATTCACATCAAAATGATACGATAATACGATGATAAATATTTATAATAAATAAATTTTTATTGAAAGAACTTTTTTCCAGATAAATATATATTATTATATTTTGTATATTTTAGGTTTTAAAATTTTATAAAAAATCGAGTATTATTTGTACAAACTATAAACCACTTGGAAACTGCAACTATCATATTTTTATAAATGTTCAGATCTTCTTATATAAATTGTCTTCCTTTTTAATTATTTTGACATAATTAACTTATTTATTTTTCATAAAAAATTATTTCATTTATTTAATTTGATTTTTCTTTTCTTCTTCATTATCTCTCTCGAATCATATCATATTATCTCATTTTAAAAATTTCTATAATAAAAACTTTCGTTCTAATAATTTTATGACTACAGAGACCCTTAGATCCTTCTCTTCCATTAAAAAAAACTTTTTCACCTTTTTTTTCGGTTTGGAAACATAAGTATCTTATCATATTGGTACGTGTACCGCCACTCCGGTACCTCTTTCTGTTTCGGCCACACGTTTCCAATGTGGCACACGTGTGCATAATAATATCCGCTGGGTAGTGGAACCGTTAGCTGGCCATTACGGGAATTGCCGGCGTTGGTTTTGGGCTTTTAGTGGGCAGATGAGGGTTGCCCACTTCAAGATTTTCTGCCGTTGACTTGCTGTTTGGCTGTTGTCGTCTTTCAACGACTTTTTCTCATCGGATAACTGCCTTCAATAACGTAAAATGATCTTTTAAGACCTCCATGCATTCGGTCTAAAAATCTATTTTTTAAAAAAAAATTTAATTTTTTTTATGGGTAAGTAAATCTAGGAATATTAAATCTATAAATCAAGTTTTATCATTTTTGGATGTGTTTAAGTATTTTTTTGAATTTTTAAATACAATGGTATTTCCGTAATTCTCTGAGATCCGAAAATTATGGAAATGCCACAGTGTTTAAAAATCCAAAAAAATACTTTAAGAAATTCAAAAATGGTAAAACTTGGTGTTAGGCCCGTATGAAACTGATAAAAGAAAGAAAAATAGCACAAAAAGTGATCTAAGAAGAAACACGATAAATTTCACACACCAAAAAAATGATCCAAAGAAGATACTGCAAATTATAGTGGTTCGGTTAACACACCTACTCCACTCTCCAAGTTAACGCCTTGACTCGGGTTTCTATTAGTCAACTTTGAACTCAAGTTACAGTGGTACAATCTCAATCGTCTTATGAATTACACAAATGGCTCCAGGTGGCACGTGAAGCTTTCCACAAATCACAATAAAAGCTTTCCTCTTGAATTAGAAAACCTCTAATTCAAAGTAAAATAAATAAAAATGAAATAAAGCTTACAACCAATTTAATTGCACAGAAGCACGGAGATGAAGCTTTTAGTAGGATGGTCATGACAATCTTCAATATGTTGCTTATGATAGATGGACAGAGGATCACAGAAAATGCCTTGAGACAGATCTGCAATTTTGAAAATGTTCTTCTGAATTGAATTTCTAGTTGAAATTCATTGTCTATTTATAGCTTTTAACTTCCAATCACCAAGAGAGATTTTCTTCACCAAATCCGCAACTAATCTGATTTTCCTCAACAATTTGTAACAATTTAACAGACAAAAACTGCCAAGAGAGATTTTTTTCACTAAATCTACAATTAATCAGATTTTTCTCAATCACCTTTAACAACTTAAGACAATTCCTCAAACTAGCCACATCATCATCCAATCATTTATCCATTCATCTTGCTAAGCAAACTGTAAAAGTTTCAACTCAAAAACTATTGAAGTTTCAAGCTAAAAACTGTTGAAGTTTCAATACAAAACAGTTGAAATTTCAAACTAAATCAATTGAAGTTGCGGACCAAAACTGCTAAAGTTTTACAGCAAAACCTAAACAAATTTACAATATAATTCAATGCTAATTTGTTACAACCATTCATCATAAACTATATGCAAACAACACATTTCAAGCATTAAATTTTTAACTTGTTTATCATCAAAATACTTTAACTCAACAATTCTTTCCCTTTTTGATGATGACAAATCACAAATGACATGTCAAGAATATAATGAATTTTCAACCAAAGTTCCCCCTGTTTTAATGATCCCAATCATTCATGTCATTTTTCTTCCTTTGTCATTAACAAAAAACAACAAGAAAGAAATATCAGATAGCCTTATTGAAAAAGCAAATAAAATGCATAATTGGAGAATAAATCTAAATAAATGATCAATATGCATGATATCATGTTTATGATAAAAATAAACCATATAAATGTCTGTCAATATTATTTGTTTGCTAATAAAAAAAAAATTTTTAAGTCACCAAAACACCAAAAAAATTGTCTATTTGCCATCATATGAATCAAAAGCACTTGCATGAAACTTAAGCCTTACTCATCATCGGAATCCGACAAATGAATATAAGAGGATGAATAGTTGGAAGATTTGGATGATTGACCCTTGATTTTGCTGGATTTGGAAGGTTTGGATCTTCAAAAATGGGGTGGAACTTGAAACTCATATGACTCTTTTTTAGGAAGGTGCGGTCTGGATGGTGGTTCAAGAGACAAACGCATAGCGCGACAATGGTTGTTGTTGGCAATTTCTTGAAGAAGATCATTTAGTTCGGGAAATCCAGTAGTCAAACATATTTTATTAGTGTTTTCTCTTAAATCTCTTATAGTAGCACCTAATTGTCTATTATCCATACACAAGCTGTCAATAGCAAATTTAAGTTGTTGCATCATTGTTGAAATTGAATTTCTCAACATTGGTGTGGCAGTAGCAATAGTGGATGTAACAATGGTGATGCTTTCTTGTGCATGAGAAAAAGAAGTGATAGTTTGATGCTTGAACTTATGAAAATTATGGGTTAAAGTTTCTAGTTTAGTTTCAATGGTTCCCATTCTAGAATTTAATTGCTGAAAATTAGATTCTAAAGAGGATTGGAGAGAAGAGAAACTAAGATTGACGGAATATGGTTGAAGGGGTATACCTGCTGAAGATTGAGGTGCACAATCGGGTTTAGAAGAAAAAGTGCCCACTTGAGGAGTTAGATTGGTAGGCGAAATGTGAGGCGAGTTAGTAGGCTTTTGAGTTGAAGAATTGATTTCTGCTATTACACTATCATGGAAATGCGAAGGTGGGATCGACTTATTTTCAGATTTAGCATCTCTAGGAGAACCACCTTGATGTCCATGGTATCTGTCACCACCCAAGTTTCAATCCTATTCATCTTGTCTTCGACCAAGTCCAATATCCGGATCATTGCTTTAAACAGAAACCCTTTGTTGTTGTGGAGGAGACTGATGACCTGCTACATGTAAGTCTGAATTGATAACCCATTCACTATTACCAATACGAGTATACCGCATATGCTTGAATGTAGATTCATTTATCATATCATAGCTTGTTGGTTTGATAGGTGCTTCTCTTCTCAAATCAAGGTTGAAATTCTTAAATAGTCTTGTTAAATACATAGCATAGGGCAAACTTCCATTTACTCTCTTTTTCTGTGACAACATATAAGATAACATCACACTAGCAATGTTATAAGACTTGTTTTTCACAATTGCCCACCTTAATTCCAAATCATCAAGTGTAACAATATCATATCCTTCCCATTTAGGTAGAAAACAATGTGCAACAACCAAATGTAGCAATTTATAATCCAGTTTGAAAAATTCCTTGTTTGTAAAATTACATTGTTTCTGACTTAACGATTCATCCTGTGTGAAATAGAAGATAACCTCCTCAAAATCAATGTCTTCATATGAACCCGTGGCATGAATTGGTAAAAGCATAAACTCAGCAAACTCTTGTTCTATGAAACTAACTTCAATTCCTCTAAAATAATGATGTATAAGTAGTGTCTTCCAGTAATAAGTTGAAATAAAAGCATTTCACAAGATCCGAATAGATATAAAAATCTTTATTCAGAAATTCAAGTAGCCCATATTCTTTCAACCAATGTACAAATCCAAACATCTCTTTGCCAAAGAATAAAAAATGCGCCTTTTTACCTTTGGAAAATATTTGATGTGAAAATTTGAAGCTTTTGGAGAAGTGTTTGAATTCTCATTGATTTGAATGTTGGAATTTGACATCAACGAGTGGATGGAAGATCCGGGAGTGTTGAATCTGTCTTCTGTTTTCTTTTTTCCTCGTAAGAGTGTTTTTTCCCAGCTTGTGTGCCACCTTTCCGAGCCATCACAGTGAATACAGAATGAAATTGAATGGATTTGAGAGATGGGTATTTTTTTTGTTGAATGGAGAAAACGGTGAAAAGAGGGAGATGGGAGAGAGAGAGAAAATTTTGATTTTCAAAAATCAAAACAAAAGATTTGAAACTTGGTTGGGAAGTTAGAGATTTGATTTTCAAAAATCAAAATATCCAAATTGTGGAGGCTAAAAAAATCCATAAAAAAATGGATGAGAATTTTGGACAGCGTATGGTTGGGAGAGAGAACAGAAGAGACGTGAATGGGAGAGAAGTAAGTTGAAGTGGAAAGAGAAGAAGGACGTGAATAGAAGGGAGAGTAGGATATTGACGGAGGAGAGAGAAAATCTCCGTAGTTGCCTGCGCAAATACGATCCTTTTGCCTCTTTTGCTTTGTTTTTTTTTTTCGTTTGTTTTGAACGGCATTTGCCGTTCTTTCCTTTTTTTCATGCATTGCTTTTTGATCTTGTCGTTTTCTAGTATTTCTTTTCTTTTTTGGAAAAAAAAAATTATAACACTTTCTGTGACAAGCTCTTTATTAAGCTGTACCCTTTTATTTTACCGTAGCTTTTTTTTTTTGTTTTTGTTTTTAACTGGTTTTGAATTATTTTTTTAAAACATATGCTTTGCAAGCCCGTACCTTTGCCTTTTCATTTTTTTTAACAAACCGTTCCTTAACCTTTGCAAGCCCGTACCACTTGTACTTTTTCTACCCACTTTATAACTTGCAAAATCAGCATTTGAATATCCAACTAATGTAAAAGTAGATTATCTAGGATACCAAATGCCCAAGGTGGGTGAATCAACAAAGTATTTAAATATACGTTTAACACCACTCATGTGTGATTCCTTTGGATTTGATTGAAAACGTACACACATACAAACACTGAACAAAATATCAGGTCGACCGACAGTTAAATACAAAAGCGAACCGATCATGCTCCTATATAACTTTTAATCTACTGACTTACCTGATTCATCCTTATCCATTTTTATGTTTGCACTCATAGGGGTTGACATGTACTTTACATTTTTCATTTTGAACATTTTCAACATTTCCTTGACATATTTTGTTTGAGAGATAAAAATACCTTCTTTTATTTGTTTTACTTGAAGTCCCAGAAAGAAAGTAAGCTCACCCATCATGCTTATTTCGAACTTACTCTACATCAATTTTTCAAAATCCTTACAATATAACTCATTAGTAGACCCAAAAATTATATTATCCACATAAATTTGTACAATCAAAATGTCTTTGTGAATATTTTTGATAAATAAAGTATTATCAACCTTGCCTCTTTTGAATTTTTTCTCTATAAAAAACCCACTAAGTCTATCATACCAAGCTTTTAGAGCTTGTCTTAATCCATAGAGAGCTTTTGATAGTTTGAACACATAATCAGGGTGTTCATGGTCTTCAAAACCTGGTGGTTGTTTGACATAAATTTTTTCATTTATCAAACCATTCCAGAATGCACTTTTTACATCAATTTGAAAAAGTTTAAACTTTCTAAATGATGCAAAGGCAAGTAGCATTCTAATAGCTTCAAGTCTAGCTACAGTGCAAAAGTCTCATCAAAATCAATACCCTCTTCTTGATAGTAACCTTGTGCAACTAGAGGTGTTTTATTTCTAACAATGATCTTTGACTCGTCGAGTTTGTTTCTAAAAATTTATTTTGTACCAATAACTGGATGATCATCAACTTTAGGCACAAGTGTCAATACATTATTTCTTTTAAATTGATCTAGTTCTTCTTGCATAGCAATTGTCCAATTTTCATCAGATATTGCTTCATCAACTTTTTTAGGTTCAATGTGAGAAATAAAAGCATAATGGCCCAAGACATTTTGAAATGAATTTCGAGTTTTGGCTTTGTCATAAACATCGTAATAACCTGATTAAGTGGATGATTCTTACGTATTCACAGATTTTGAGGTTTTCTAAGAACATTACCTGTACTTACCATTTCTTTATCTCCCAATGTTTTCTATATGTCAAGAATGTTTTCTTCTTCATCTGAAAAAACAACCTTTCTCGGCCTGGTGTTAGATTCATCAAAGGTGACATGTATTGATTCTTCAATTGTACAAGTTCGCTTATTATAGACTTGGTATGCCGTGCTGGATGAAGAATAGCCAAGAAAAATGCCTTCATCGCTTTTATAATCGAATTTACCTAGGTTATTTTTTCCATTATTCGGTACAAAACATTTACAACCAAAAGTATAAAAATATGCAAAGTTTGGCTTTTGACCTTTCCACAATTCATATGAAGTTTTCTTTAAAATTGGACGAATATAAACATGATTTATGATAAAAACATGCAGTATTTACTACTTCAGCCCAGTAGCTACGTGACAAATTAGCATCAATTAACATTGTTTTAACCATTTCAATCAATGTTCTATTCTTTCGTTCGACAACTCTATTCTGTTGTGGTTTTCTAGGAGCTGAGAAGTTATGATTTATTCCAAAACTGTCACAAAATAATGATTGTCAAATTCTCTTCCATAATCACTTCGAATTGCAAATATTTTCAATCCACGTTCATTTTGAATTTTGTGATAAATTTTTTGAAATAAAGTAAAACATTCATCTTTGTTTCCTAAGAATAATACCCATGTATATCTTGAAAAATCATCAACAATGACATAGGCATAATGTTTTTCAGCCAAACTTCTAGTTTGTGTAGGTCCAAATAAATCCATATGCAGTAACTGCAGAGGTTCTGTTGTTGACACAATATCTTTTGATTTGAAAGAA
>JAXCLR010000073.1:52144624-52157978 GCA_035584095.1 Annona squamosa
AAAAAATAAATATCTAAAATACTCCAAAAATAGTAAAAATTTATACACATGTTAAATACACCTATATTAACATTTTTATAAAAAATTTTTTAAAAAAATAAAAAAAATAGGTGTGTGCACCTGGGAGCAGACAATGCGGTGCAGGAGATCGCGCTCCGATTTAGTTGGCCTAGAAAACATATTTCGAGGCTTTTTTTTTTTTTTTTTATAAACATGTTAAATAAGGTGTATTGAATATATAAATCTAATTTTACCATTTTTGGATTTTTAAAGTATTTTTTTATTTTTAAAGACAGTGGCATTCTTTTAATTTTGAGAGCCAGGAAATTATGAAAATGCTACTGTATTTAAAAAATAAAAAATAAATATTTAAAAATATCTAAAAATAGTAAAACTTGATTTATATATTTAATATACCTAGTTTAACGTGTTTATGGAAAAAAAAAAAAAGCTTCAAAGTACGTTTTTTAGGCCTGCCTAAGTAAGCCTTTACTTAGGTGGCCTAACTGGATCTTACCTCTTGTTGAACTTTAAAATAGCAATATGGCCTATGTTCGTGACATCATATGCTTTTGCAGATTCTTGCTCGAATGTTAGAATAGAGGACAGCTTCGTAGTCTCTGGAGATGATTGCATCGCAATTAAAAGTGGCTGGGATCAATACGGTATAACGTTTGGGATGCCCACTGAACATGTGATCATCAGACGGTTCACATGCATTTCACCCACCAGTGCGGTCATCGCTCTCGGCAGTGAGATGTCTGGTGGCATCCAGGATGTCCGTGCTGAAGAAATCTATGCAATCAATTCAGAGTCTGGAGTAAGGATCAAAACAGCTCCAGGAAGGGGTGGATTTGTGAAGGATATATATGTCAAGGGGATGTCCATGATGACAATGAAATGGGTCTTCTGGATGACGGGGAACTACGGCCAGCATCCTGATAATAACACTGATTTGAATGCAATGCCAGTGGTCAAAAGCATCAGCTACAGTGATGTTGTAGCGGGCAATGTCACCATGGCAGCAGAGCTAGATGGAATTCCAAATGCCCCATTTACAGATATATGTCTCTCCAATGTGACAGTAGGGATCATACAATCCAAGAAGCCTATCTGGAATTGCACAAATGTTCAGGGAGTCTCAAGTGACGTGAGCCCCAGGCCTTGTGATTTGCTGCCAGATCAAGGTTCCGTGGCTATCTCATGCCCATACCCTGCAAACAAATTACCTATTGAAGATGTAGAGTTCAAGAGGTGTTGCTTCAAAAGTATCCACCAATAAAAATTATATGTTTATCACCAATGGAGGGAGTAATCCATGCCGTTTTTTGGGATATAATGCAATGAAGAACAACTGAATGATTGGTGCTTTTAATCTTTGTCAGTTTAGGGATGAGTTCTTCCTTGCGTGAAATTTCTTACTTCTCCTTGTTTGTACAATTAGCATGGATTCTTACGAGAAAAGCATTTTAGGAGCCTTAAATCTCATAATCAGGGTTTTATTGATGGTAGCTTCTTTTATGTAATTTCAACTAAAAAGGAAATGAACTTGATGGGTAAAGATGCAACTTGCGTTAAGTATATTTAGATTCCGATTACATTTGTTTATCCAATTAGCATAGTGCTCGATTTCATTTACACCGGAAAAGCATTCTAAGAGCATTCAGTTCCAAAATCAGGCTTTTGTTGATGGGAACCTCCTTGGAAGTAATTTCAAATAAAAAGGAAATAGGTAGGGATGCAACTTGACTTGGGTTTACTAGAACTTGAACTGAAAAATTGGAACTTGATACCACTCTAACCTAAGATGAGTACATTTTTGAACAAATGTACTACTGTTCCAATGTAGTTGCGCTGCATCGGAGTAAGTTTCACATAGAGGAATATTCAGGTGCAGTTGCATCAAAATAAGCCACACATGATTATAAAATTATAATCTACTTCACCCATTGTATTTAGAATGATGTATTCTATTACATACTAATTTTCATTTCAATTAAATATGTGTATAAACCCCATTTGAAAATGGTACAAGTTCAACATAATAAAATAGTTTGATGTAAAGAACAACTTTAAAGTATTTTTTTTCAATATGTAAACCATTTATTATAAAATTTATATATGGATAAATGATCGTATAAAGTTTCATTGCATTTTAATATACGTGAGACTTATTTTTGGGCAAATGTATCGTTGTTCCTGTATAGTTGTGCTACACTGGAACAGATTCTATATATACACACATTCTTTTGCATTTGCTTGCATAGTAAATTACAGTACATTTGGCAAAAAATGAGCCTCAAATATACTTAAATGTATTGATACTTTAGACAATTGTTTATTCATATATAAATTATATAGAAATAGTTTATATGTTGAAAAAATAACCTTAAAGTTTTTATTTTCATCATATTATTTGATTATGTAGAATTTGTATCATTTTCAAATGATCCCCATATACATCCAATTGGGATAAAAATTGGTATGGTAATATTGTATAATTTTAAGTACAATGGGTGGAGTATATTATAATTTTATAATCATATGAGCCCATTTTGAGGCAACTACACTTGAATATATCTCATATATATAGGGCTCCGCTTCTATGAAACGAGGTTACATAGAAGCGAAGCCATATAACCCTTTTAATTTTTAAGGTTTTGAATATTGGTGGAAAATCTAATCCATTCATTGTATTTAATATCATTTTCAATCTATGAGATCAAGTTTTATCACATTCAATATGTTTATGGACCATAATTGTTGAAAAATATAATATTCAAGTGTTAATAATGAAAAATGCTTAAATCCATTCATAGTATTAGAATGTAATAATACTTTATAAAGTCATTTATCTACGTAATAGTGATATTTTAGATGCTTTAGATGTTAAAAAATTACTTTAAAATTGATATTTTAGTATTAAACCATTTTATTACATTGATTTTACAAATTTATATATGAAACCTATATATAGTGAAACTAAACAAATAAAAGGATTTTTAAAATATTGTAAATGATACTAAATATAATAAATTGAGTGGATTTGTCCATATGTACTATAATTATGGCGTAGTTCCTTACAAAATGGGCCTTACACACATTAGAATATTATAATTCTTTAAACAATCATTTATCCATATAAAAATAGACTTTGGATGGTTTAGATATTGAAAATACAACTTTAAAGTTGATATTTACGTTAAACTATTTTATTATATTGATTTTGTATCATTTAAGATGGACCCATGTGCGCATGTGATTTGGATGAAATTTGGTATACTACTGAAGTAAATAATTCTAGATAAAATGTGTGGGATAGATGATTATTTTATGATCAAGTGAGCCCCATTTTTGTAGTAGAATGTACCATAATTACGTTGCAGTCAAAAGGCAATTGATTATTTTCATATATATTATTCTCTTACAAACTCTAATTGGAACTTGATCCACTTTATCATAAGATGATTACATATTCTTCAAATATGTATCTTTTATAAATATCCTAGTATATATATGTTTCTCTTATAAATGTATTTTGACATGTATATGTATATATATAAAATGAGGGGTGATCTGGTGCAGCTGGATGCATGGCCGCCCCTATGTGCCCAGCCAAAAAATTCATTTTTGATTTTTTTATAAACATGTAAAACAAGATATGATTAACCTATAAACTAAGTTTTACCATTTTTTGATGCTTTTAAGTATTTTTAATTTTTAAACATAGTGACATTTTTGTAATTTTCTAATTAAAAAATTACGAAAAATGCCACTGTGTTTAAAATTAAAAAATACTTAAAAATATTAAAAAATGCTAAAATTTGGTTTATAGGTTAAATATACCTAGGTCTATATGTTTATAAAAAAATCGAAAGAATGGGTCCCATTCGGTCGGTTGCATAGGATCAATCCTCATATTTAATGTACACTATTAACCAGAATTCAAACTTAGGATTCAACTTAAAATGCTAACCTAGCACCAAACCTATGAGCTTAAAGATTATTGTTTGGGTTAACTTTTAGTAAACTTATGGGTGAAATTTTGGCAAGTTCTGTTCGGGTTGAATTCACCTCTACTATATTTCTGAAAAGTCTTACAAAAAGTTATTATGTCAAATCTATTCAATACTTACCTTACCTTATTTTTTAAAGTTGAATCAATTCCAACTCCAATTTAGATTCTTAAATAAATTTTCAAAATATCCTTCACATTATCTTTGAAAATTATAATTCCATCTCTAAATCTAAGAGATCTATCATTAATTTGATAATAATATGATAGGGTTGGACTAAATCAAAATCAATGACCAACAAGATCGAGGTCCAAAATTAGAAGAGGGACGCTTCATCAAAACACACTTCTCGCTAAGAGACCACACAAGCAAACCCTTTAGGATCTTGAAGGCCTTGCCTCCTAGTAAAACAAAGGATTGGTTTGCCATCTGTTTCCTAGGACTAATGGGCATTCATGACATGATGGGAAAAATACTTAATGAAAGCACCTTGAGTTGGTGAAAAGCAACTTGTATTTAATGAAGTGATGATGTTTTCGTAGACCTAGGATGACTCACCTTGTTAAGATGATCATGTTAAGCAACCTCTCAATACAACCAACTAAAGATGGACACATAACCTTAGAGGAGATAAACAAAGGACAAAGTGGAGGAGAAGATGAAAAAGAGAGGTGAGAAGAAGAAAAGAAATGGTCCATTTGGTAAATGAAAAAGTTTTTGGAAAAAATCAGGGTGGAAAAGTGCATATCCTTTTTCTACATTTGCGCTTTTCAATACTTTGGACAAAAGCCAAGTACGAGGAGTTGATAGATCCTTTTTTAATATGTGTAAATGTTGTGTAAGTATAATACCTCACATTTCATGCATTTTCATGCACTTGATTTTGATTAAATATTGTATCAATAAGATTAAAGTCCAAAATTGGCTTCATTAAGTGTAGTTACTCATGTTTGGTAAATATCCATGAATAAAGATGAATCAAGTGTAGAATGACTACAAATATTAGAGATTTAGAGATTAAGAAAGAAAACATCATTCAAGAAGAAGAATTTGAGGAGCATTAAAGGGTGAAGACAACACTCAAGGTAAGAGTGTCTCATTAAGTGAGAAGGAGAGGTGTGTTGTTGCGCCCCGAACCAAGACGTCACTTTCTTACCTCAAGATCCTATCGATTAGTAAATGTAAATCAGGATTGTTGCCCTGATTACGCGGCAGATTCTTAATTGGAATACGTCCAAATTTTTTTCGTTTATTCATCTGTCATCATTCATAACTTGACATGATAATCATCACATATTGTAACATTTCACTTGTAATAAAGTTTATCATTTCATTCATAACATCTTTACATGTCTATCATTACACACTCAATCATTGTATATATCATATTTGCATACATTCAATCATTAATTCACATGGAACTTAGAACTCTAACTAAGTTCAAATATACATGTTCCTTGACTTAAACATCACATTTTACATCCATACATCCATACATTCAACCATTGCATCATATATAGAACTTAAAACTCTAATTAAGTTCACATACACATTAGTTTATCTTAGCACATAAAACTTATAATATCTTAGCTTACCTTAGCATATTCATGCTTTGCCATTCCTCATAGCCTTCAAGGCTATCATCACGTACCTTTCTCTACGTCTTACGTTCGCAACCTTCTGAGTTTCCTTGGTACCTGTATAAGGGTTGAGAAAACAAAACGTGAATGACAACTCAATAAGCAAGTATTTTATCTTTAGGGCAAGGCTTCCTTGAAAACTTTTTTCATAAATATCTGGAATACCTTTTTTCCTGAATACATGTATATGTCCTGAAATATCATCATGAAATATTTTTTTATTAAACATTCATTCATAAAACCAGTTACAAGCCACATGTGGGCCTATTAAGGCAAAACATACACGTTTTACCTTCTCTGATGGAATCCCTTTAATTTTTATATGAACATCATAGACATTACATGAAATCATCGTTTGCCAGTGAACGTTTTATGTCCAAAACATTTTTCTTATAAATCCTTAGGCAAAGGAGACATCTCATGTCTCAAAACATCATTAACATAAATCATCATAAAATCCTTTAGCCAAGAGATATTTTATGTCTCAAAACATTTTTCATATAGCTTCTTGTGGCAATGGACATTCATATGTCCTAAAACATTTTTTTATTTCCAACACATTAACATTGGACATTCTCATATCCATAAACCCTTATCATTTAAGCTCTTTAGAAAAGGACATTTTTATGTCCAATCCAAGTTTCACATAAATTTTTTTCATAATCCCCGTCTTGGGGCTTGTTTATAGCAAACAAGACAAATAAAATACATAAACTATTTTCATAACTGCATTTGCATAAAAATATTTCCTTTTATTTTCGTTATTTACACTTTTGTGTAAAACACCCTCTCTTTTAGGGTAACTTATACATAATATTGTGTAAAACACCCTCTCTTTTAGGGTAACTTATACATAATAGCTTATAAAAATCCAATTTATGATAACTTTTTCATATAAATGCTTATATATCTCAATCTTTAGGCTTTTGAAAAGCAAATCATATGCAAACACATTTCTCCCCATCTAGTAGTGACACTTAACAAGTGATCATGCTACTTTTTGGAAGAGAATCCTTAGCAACACGCTAGCCAGGCGACTGTTCGATTATCTTGCTCCCATCTCAGGGAGGGTGCCGCTGGCACTCCTGTCATCCTTTAGCGACTAGCCATATGTAGAGTGGGCCTCGGTTATCCAAACCGTGCTTTACAATCGGCCTGTTTCTTGTACTGGTGCACCATACGTTATTATGACGGACTGCAGCCTGTTTTGGTTTGAAGAACCATAGACCGCAGCCCATGCCCTTTTAAACCGGGATCACAGACCACAGCCTACATCCATATGCACAAAAAATTTTAGACTGAAGTCTATATTTAAGAATAATTTTCAAAAACATATCGCAGACCACAGTCCGTGCCAACTTGTAAGTGAGCGCACCCACTTTAACAAGTTGTTACTTGAAATCTAGTTTTAAGATGACCTTCCTTAAGTTCCTTTAGAAACATTTTGAGTAAAATATTTTGATAAACATTTGAAATATTTGAGAAACAATACATCTTAAAATTCTTTTAATAAAGAATTTCAAATCTTTTAGATTTCCATAAATAAATCATATTTTCTCTAATATTTGTTTGGTTTCCATTTGAAGACCTTTTGTTTATAAAAGTTATGCAATTATGCTAGTCCCTTGTCCATGGCTTAAAAATTTAATAATTGTCCACATATCTATTATTTTTACATATAGGAAAATTGCACAATCTTTTGTATTCCATTAAGCATCCTGAAATCAAATCATTTTATGAAATCAATCATAGGAGGTTGGTCATCCATAAATCTCTTTTAACACATCCGTATAAACATTTTTAACATAGATTTTCTTGTCTAAAGGAAATCAAAACTTTTCAAACATCATTTCAATATGTATGGACTATGTCCAAAACATCATTTATTATTTAATTATCTTGACCTAGTGAAATAAATCTTTTTCGTCATTGTTTATCACGAGTTATTGTAGAAATAACTCAAAACTCATTTACAATCAATATTTTGTGAAAAAGGGTAAAATTATCTTTTTCTTATAAAATGCATTTGAAACAATATCATATAGAACTTGCTTATTTAAAAGCAAATTCTTAAAACCATCGGTATCTAACATGAAATTCTTAGAAAATATTAATATGGAGAACTTGCTTACTCATAAGCAAAATTCTCATTTCCATTAACTTAAAGCATTCCCATCCTTGGCAACACTTAGGATAAATTATTTATCTTAAGAAGTGTCACTTGCTTCCCATGAAGCAAACCTTAAAACTTTTCGTTAAAGTCATCATTTTTCAAAACTTATGGCTTTGCATTAAAGTCGTCATATTCAAAACTTGTGCTTGCCCATTCAATAAAACATAAACATAAACATTTCGAACACAAATATAAGCATTTCAATTATATTAATCACATAGAAAAAAATGACATTTTATAAAGTTTGCTTGCTTACCTGAGATTGCCATAATCCATATTCCTTCCATTCTTTTCCCTACTTATATGAAAATAATATGATTTTTCATATATTTTTTTCCTTGCATTCCGTTTACTTTTCCAATCCATTTTATTCACATATATCATTTATTCGACTTTTCAAGTCATTATGCATACCTTTAGTATATACGTGCATATTTTTACACATTCCATCTGCTAATCACATAACATATATAACCCCAAAATTAGAGTATCCATTCAACCATAAAAAATCCATCTATTAACTATCGTACATAGGTTCATTAACCTTCATTTACCATTTTTCACTCCTTTTACAAATTTCACACATTGGTGCCCGTTTTAAGCACACATTATCGCCTTAACCTTCATTACACAGTTCCAAAAATAGGAATTAACATCATATAATTCAAAACAGTTATGTAATCATGAAATTCATCATATTTTCATGCATTTTTGCACAAAACCATAATTTATGTGTCATTCATCACTTATGCAAGTCTATTGCTTCACGTATCCCCATTTAGCAACATATACATAAGATATTTGATAAAATTTTCTAAGGTAGAGGTTTAATACGTATTTCAGAAGGTTAATTAACCTTAATTACCACTGCATTTAGGGTATTTTTATGGGGGTTTAAATCCACTTGCCATAGGTTTCCAAAATAGCAAGTTTGGAACCCGTTTTCACCCGTTTAACGTGTCTTTTGACACATAACCTTAGGCAATTATATAAATCTAAAATTTCAGCATATAATCTTACTTTTATTAATCCATATTTAATTACTTAACACATATATCAATTTGGAACATTTCTACATAGGTTTCATTTTTTTTATTTTTTCTCAAACTATCCACTTATGCTGAAATCAAGAGTACTGAAATCTCAAAATATTGAATTAATATCGAATCAAGTAGTTTTGATTTTAAATTTTTTTCATACATTAATAACTATATAATTAACCAAAATAAATATTTTTAGCATAAAAAATTAAGCATTTATATTTATTTTGGTATTTTTACCTTGCTAGAAAGCAGAATTCATTTTCAGTTAGCCTTAATCACGTAAATTATTAGATATTTTTTATACCCATAAAAATCTGATTTTTAATTTTTTTTGTGTCCTAAATATTTCTTATATATCCAGTAAAATTTTCAGCACAAAATTTCTTGTATAAAAATTAATACAAATCATTTTCTACAGATAATCCTGTCACCCATTTTACCCTATTTGGGTTAATCTTATCGGATTTTTAATTTGTAAATTACTTATTATTTTAATATAAAAATTATTTATTTCCTTAATTACCTCATAATTATTCCATTTACTATTCGGTCCATAATTTAATTTATAACATCATATATCATTCAAAATTTCACTTTTCATCATCTAAATCATGGAATTTCATACATGTCACCTAATACCCATTCCATATTCATTCAAAACAATGTTGAATCATCAATTTAAAGCATTTTTAAACATCTATTTCTTTTTCTTTATTTTGGGGTTCAAGAACTCAAGATAAACCAATCAAAATAACATATATACTTAATTGGATTGATGCTCTCCAAACCCTAATCACTTGAGCTACTATTCTCCTCTAATTCCCCTTCTTTTTTTCTTGCTTTTCTTCTTCTTTTCCCTTGATTTTCCTCTTCTTGGCACGTTCAAGGGGCTGGCTAGGGCTGGACGTGAGGGTTGCTCTTGGGGAGATAGAATTTTTCCAATCATCAACCATGTGAACGTGCACTCCTTATGGGGCTGACTTTTCTCCAGTTGTGGGCCCCACTTTTGCTAGGTTTTCCACAGAAATTTAATGCATACTTATCCCCTTAATAAGCTGGATAATTATTAGCCATATAAATTAATTTTTTCACATTTTCTTAATTGCAAAAATCTGCATGCATCAAGATTGTCCAAAACTGTCCAGCCCTTGCATGTCACTTGCTGCCCATTTTCATTATTTTTTAAAATCCCAAAATGTGGTTAATTTATACAATTAATTATCCCTTAACACTTGGCATGATTATCCAAGCATTTCCATATTTTCCAGAATTTCTAAATCAATTTCTAGCTCACATGGAGCCATGGACGTCCAAGCTAGCTAGTGTAAGATTTTTGGATTTTTGTGGCTAGCAAAATTCTCCTTAAATCCATACGTTTAATTCCTAAGATCATGCTACATCTTTTACCTTCATTTTCTTATTTTTTTTATTCCCAAAAATTGCTAAAAAATCCACATAATCAAAGTTGTAACAAACTTTGACTTTGCATTAAAGTCATATCCCCGCTCTTGAGACAAGTCAATCCACTTACTTGATCTCCAAAAAAGTCATTTCTCATGATAATTAGCTTAATCCATTCCATTCATCTTATAAATTTTATAATTTTATTCAATTGTTTCAAATTTCATCTCAATCCGATTTTCTCAGCTCCCATTATAGTCATTTAAAGTTAACGGTTGAAATTGAAATATGATCGGTAAATCATTAATCCAATTCATCAAGGATTTTCATAAACCAATAATTCCATAATACCAAGCCCAACATCATCAACTACCATTTCAAATTTCACTTGAATCCTCTTACAGGCGTTGAGTTATGAATTTTTTAGTATTTTCCAACATAATTCCACAAATTTTATTTTAATCTCCATTAATTAAATCATGAAAATTAAACTAAACATTCATGCCACATTAGCATGTTTTAATCCTCATTATGCTCCTTTAGTCACCTTGATTCATGATGGGCTCCGGCGATTAAATTTTTAATCACCATTCTTAATTAAACACCAGTTGCGAAATATCATAAAATCCTAAAATCATCCATATGTTATTTAATTCATATATAAATCACTTGTATATGTACAATGCATACATTGGACCCTACTTAGGTTGGGGTTTTACATGTGTCCCACAAGGTTAGAAGGATCCCCTTTTGATAAGTATGTGGGGTACTCCACTAGAGTGTTGAGAATCCAATGTAGGATTCTGTGATACCTAGAACATTTTGAGATCAATAAATGTAATTTAGGAATTTAATAGCTATTAATGTGTACTTTGAATTGGATGAATGAGATTACAGCAAATGACTAAGTGGGTGGCTAAGTTAATTACCTTTGCCCAATGTGGATTGATGTGCACAAAAGGACAAAATAAGATATACAAAATGATGAGTTGGCATAATTATTTAATTCCATTAACTATGCTAAATTTTTGATAATTATGGGATAAACTAGGTTATTACTTGAAAAATTCCTGATTTGAGGTAAATGAGGTGGATTGACATGACATTTGGAAGGTCAGCACATATTGACATGCTCTACTTAATAAATGGTGTAGACTTTGATAATCATGATTAAATTATGGTTTTAATGATTTAATTTCATAAAATTTCATGAGACATTTTCAAATGCTTATATCTTACATCAGAATGATTATTTTGAGATGAAAATTTTTATGAATAGTTAAAACAATGTGACCTATTATAAGGATGGATTGGATTAAGCTAAATCATATCAGATATGCTAAACCACTTATGGTTTAAAAACCATTGACTTTTTACTTTTTAAAAGTGGTTTATAATTAATGCAAAGTCAATGCATTTAATGAATCCCATTTAAGGTGTCTTATGAAGGGAACTTTGGGGCAGATTTTTATTAATTAAAAATGCCAAAATTCACCTGAAATTCCAACTGCCCTTAGACATATTCAGCATGGTAAAATGGGCAATTTTTCATGTCACATAAAGACAAAAAGGGGCAACTATGTGGATGTGATTTCATGAGCAGATCTGGGCAGATTTTTTTTTAAAAAAATTATATATATTTAAAATTTTATGGATGAAAACATGACAACACATAATGGGATAAGTGTTGAATTTTTTAAGCTCTCAATGAGGTGTAAAATAGGGGTTAAATTCACCATTATAAAAGAGAAAAAAGGGGTAGCATGGACCATTTCCAATAGTAGTTTTGAGAAAGAAAGAAAAGAAAGAAAAGAAGGGAAAACAATAAGGGGACATCCAAGGTAAGGAGGAGAAAAAAATATATTACCAAGACAAGGAGGAAGAGAGGTAACATCCAAACAGGTAGGTATCATTTATGTGATTTGGTTTTCTTTGGTTAATTGATGTAACTCCATGCTTGAATGATGTGCACTTAAGTGGGGATGTAGATGGGTATAATGAAAGCAAAATTCTGATTTCTTTGGTTAATTCTATGATTAAACAGAGGATATATGTTGAGTTTAAGAATTAAGAATTAATGATTTAGGGTTTTGGATGTAAATTGAATTAAGATGCAGGTATGGGATAAAAACTTAAGGGAAACGAAATAGAAAACTAAAACATAAAAGAAATATTAAATGAATGACTTTTAGCAAAAAACTTTATGTGCAAACTTTTGATATGTTGTTAAGGAATGACTGCATTTTGAGCTTGAAAGGTTGATCAGCCTGTGAATTAAAAATTTGAGAAAATCAACCTGAATAGGGTAGAATGGTTGTTGGGATCAACATCACAAATTGATTTTTAATAGTTTTTATATATAGAATTTTGGTTTAAAAATTTTATATGGTATAGAAGACATCCTGGATATCACTTTAAAAAATAAAAATTGATTTCTGTATGATACAAATATGGCAAATAATTAATGTGTATGCTTCTGTCTAGCAGAGTAAAAATATAAAAATAAATATAAATACTCAATATTTTGTGTTGAAATTATTTATTTTGGTTAATTTATGTAGTTATTAATGCATGATAGAAATTTCAGATTTAAACTCTTTGATTTTATTATAAATCAAAATTAAGAGAGATCAGTGAGTCCAATTTTAGCAAATGTGGACAAATTGAGAAATAATCAAAACAAAGTTTGAAACATAAAGAATAATGATCCAAATTGATATGATGAGTTAAAAGTATAAGGTAATTCATTGTCTGTGATTAGGAAAAAGAAAAAGAAGAAGAAATGAATGTTAGAGCTTTTGAAATCAAGAGTTGTTGATTGGTAGCCACACATGTATGCATAAAAGTGCAAATTGTGGAAATGATACTTGATGAATGAATGATATGTTGTGGCGCCCCAAACCGAGACGTCACTTTCTTACCTCAACATCTATCGACTAGTAAATGTGAATCAGGATTGTTGCCCTGATCACACGGTAGGTTCTTAATTGGAATACGTCAAAATTTTTTTTCGATTATTCATCTGTCATCATTCATAATCTTGACATGACAATCATCATACATTATGACATTTCACTTGTA
>JAXCLR010000073.1:52172894-52190058 GCA_035584095.1 Annona squamosa
ACTATCACCCGTATAGTGGTAGCTTTAATGTGTTTCGATTAATTTTAATTAAACTGGTGATCACAGTGCTCTTAACGGCAAGCACTTGGTGCGCATCAAGCAGTTGTAACCTATGCACATATTTGGTTTGGATGAAACTTAGTCTTCTAAATAAATGAATGATGATAAATACAATAGATAGATTGAATTTTCTACCAATCATAAGAAAACTTCGAATTTGAAGGGATTATATGGAATCACTTTTGTCCTAGTCACATAAAAAGCAAGCCCATATTATATATCTAACCCACTAAACGTATTGATATATTATATTACTTGCAAGTCAATATGACCCTTCACAACCTTAGTTTATGCTAAATTATAATAGTTAAATAACAACCTCCTGTATTTATATGTATTTTATTAATTTTTATGTGAGCATTTAATTCATATATCAAAATTTCCCTATTAAATTGTTATATATATTAGAAAATTTTGAAAATTGAAAAACTTCACATTTTCAGTTGTATCTCTCTTCTAATCAAAATAATTTTCTTGTCGAGATAAAAGTAACAATATTTAGGAATTTTTATCTTTACTGATTGTTTGGTAAAACTGAGTGTTGCCGACCAGTGCTCCCAATCGTTGGATTGTGCAGGCTCATTTTGAGTTGTTGTATGAGATGCCAAAAATGCCGTGGCACCTCGAACCGGGGTGCCTAGAAGCCGTACTCTGGGACTGATTTTGATTGGTAAATGTGAGTTAGGATTATTGCCCTGATTACACAACGGGTTCTTAATTGGATCTTGTCTAATTTTTTTTCTTTTCTATCATTACATAAACATATACTCATCATCATTCATAATGGACTTATCTATATCATCATAAATCATCAACTTCTCATATTATTCATCACTTTATAATTTCATACAACCTATGTCTTTTTCACCATATCCCATTAGGGCATTTATTTATACAAAAATCTACTAACCTTTGTAGATTTCTCCTTTTCTTTAGTAACACATGTCTGTCATCTCTTGGCTTTTCCTACACCTGTCTGAGGTTGGGAAAATAAAACATGAGTCAAAACTCAATAAGCAAGTATTTTTCTTTCATTTAGATGCATTTTTCTCCATTTGATAGAAGACACTAACCGAGTGATCAACTATCAAATGCACAGAAAACTTTTCATAAAAATCATTTCATAAACATTAGATGTGCAAATGCTTCTTTTTCATTCCTGACATAAACCTTCATGTGCGGGTACGCTAGCCCAGAAAATAGCTCACATAGCATGGTCCAAAATGCTGGCTTTCTCTGACTTGGCCTCATCAAGGGGAACCTCTTTTCTTTTTTACGCCTACATGGTCTCCTACGTGAATAACTTTTGATTTTCCCGACATTATATACCTCTTACACCAGGTGACTTGCCATTCTCATGGAGAGAATTATTTGCATCATCCCTTAAAAATATCATTTAAAATCCATGCTTTCCTTTTCAAACCATGTATGAAAATGCAATGCATTCATTCACACATAACATTCTTTCGCCTTCACCTCTTGGGAGGACGTCGTTGGCATACAGCCCATACGACTAGGCAATAGTGAAGGGAGACCCTCTGATCTGCTTTCTACCTCCACTAAAGCCTCTTCCTTGTGCCCCCACTTCTTGGGAAGACGCCGCCGGCACATAGCCCTTGCGACTTGGCAATGATAAAGAGGGATCTCTTATCCTACTTTCTCTGCCAAAGTCTCTTTATTATGCATCATACATGAGCATATGTCCATGAATATCACATGATATCAATATGCTTGCATGACTTTTCATAAAAACTCATAAACATTCATCATTTCAAAACATTATAGGAATGACCACCCTTAAACACATTTCATAAATACTTAAGAATAAATGTATTTTCAAAAGGGTTTGCTTGCTTACCTTCTCAGTCCGTGTCCTCAATCTTCTTATTTCCTCTTCTTATACAAGGAAATTGGATATTTTATCCACCAATTCCATGTCTTAGATTGCTTTCCATGCATGCTTTATGATCGCATATTACCTCATTTTTATAGAGATTATCTCTTTATAAATACTTGGTCATTACCTCCTTATATGGATTTTTATCCATAAATCTTTAAAAATTAAATCCATATATCCTTATAAAAATAAATCTCAAATTTTTTCAAAATCACATTGTTCACTGTTCATAGTTCCTGTTCATCTGAGGTTACTGTTCACAGCATGTTGGTTACTATCCACGGGTTTCAAAAATTGACATTTTTTCCAAAAATAAAAAATACCATGGTATAGATCTTAGTTAGTATATCATGAGAAAATTCATGAATTTTGAATTCATCATTATTAACTTAGCCAATTAAATCTTTTTCTCCATATACTAAAATTTATCATAATTTCACTTAAGCATAATCCTTAAATCTAAAAATTATGAGATTAATATATTATCATTCCAACATCATAATTATCATAAACATTCATACCAAATCATCATTTAGCAATATTGGAGCATTATTTGCACATTTTATACATAATTTTTTCGAATGCTCTACCTTTGTTCTAAATTTTTGATGTTTAGGCATAATTCCATTTGGACATTATAACTATACTTATTTTCTCATGCTTAGGCATTATCTAAGCATAATTTTACCTTATCTAACATTCAAAACAAGTTTGAGGAGAATTCTCTTACCTCAAGTGAAGATATGCTCCTTTTTTCTCCTCTTTCTCTCTCCACTCCTTCTCCCCTTGCTTCTCTTGGCTTAGAACGTAGGTGGGGGTGGAAAAATGAGCTCTTGCTCAAGCTTGGGTGCTTGTGGAATGTGAAATTCGTTCATAGCATTGCTCCCTATTTATAGTGCTTCAAATTTCATGGATTTGCATTCTACCCCCTTGAATTTTGGATTAAATTCCAAATATATCATTTCTATGTCATTCTAAGAAATTTCTCTTTATCCTTGGTGGAAAATTTCTGGCCACAAGTTGCAAGAGTTGATCCATCCATTAATACTTGATTTACATCAAAAGGTGTGATTAATCTCAACCGTTGATCATCCATGGTTGAATCCATCTTAGCCATTGCTTTTTCATCAAATCCCAAGCATATTTTTGAGCCAAGAGCCATCCCTTGTTTCCCATTTACGTTTTCCCCTAGCTACGCATTTTTAATTATTTTTATTTTATATAAAAATGCATATTTTATTCTAATTTCATCTAAGCCATTGATCTTATGATAAGATTGATTTTGGGCCATTGATTTTGGCTCCAAAATTCATACATGTCAACATCCCAGTTGCTCCTTGGTTTAAGTGCAGATTTTCTTTAATTCATTTGATTTTTAATTAATTAAAAACAACCCAAAAGTCAAATTAGAATTAATGAAAGTGGGCTAACTTTTTTATCTTCAAATGATGTTTAATCTTGACACTTGATTCATGATTTTTGATAGATCATAAACTATTCATCATGATCATCATAATATTTTGGTCATCCATAAAAAATTTTATCTCAATCCAACGTCCGAATTGCATGACATGGATTTTTCTATATTTTCTACACAAAAAATCCATAAAAATCCAAAAACTAATATTTTAATCCAAAAAGCACTTTTGTCCTTTAGTGGGAAGCTTCCTTTTTTGTCTTTTATGATTAAGTTAATCCAAAGTGATTAACTTAACATATTTCTTAATCCCACATTTACTATTCATGTTTCACTATTCACGTTTATTATTCATCCGAATTAACATTCCATAATCAGTTATTTAATTTTCCAATTCCACATATTGCAAAATATCATCACTATATTTCATATAATTTGTGAAACCCTAACCTATGTAGAACCCATGTATATGCATCAATCATGTATATGATGTTCATTTGTGAATTATGGAATTATGAAGGCATTATATGATTTTTGCTAATTATTGCAGTTAGGGTTATGGATTAGCAATAATGATGTGATTAATTATTGTGAGCTAAAATGAGACAATGGGTTTAGAATAAATTATTTGTGATTTAAATATGAAAATATATCATGAAAAATTATTTTCCATTGTTTAAAATGAATTATGGGAATTACTATAAAAACTGACAAGTTTAATGGAAAAATATTAAAAAATTCATAACTCAACGCCTATAAGGCGAATTCAAGTGAAATTTGAAACGAAAATCATTAATGTTGGGCTCGGTATTATGGAATAAATGGTTTATGAAATTTCTTGATGAAATGAGAATTAAGATTTATTGATCATATATCAATTTCAACCGTTAACTTTTAACGACTATAACGGGAGCTAGAAAACTCGGATTAAGATGAAATTTAAAATGGTTGAATGAAATTGTGAGATGTTTATTTTGAATGGCTTGGATTAAGCATGAAATAGGGATAAAATACCTGCATTGGAAAAGGCGAGCATGGTTGACTAAATGCACCTCAAAAGTAACTTTCCATTAATGCTAGAGTACCAAGTATAAATGCATGATGTGAATGGAATTTGAGGTGGCAATTGCAGGCCATTCCTTGGGAATTTTGTGCAATTATTTGAAATGCATAAATGCATGAATTATCTAGCCATTTTTGGCCCACTATGATGAAGCTACAAGAGCATAGCTAAGATGGCAATAAGGGGACATCCAAAGGGGCTGATTGGTGCATATTTTGATTTTTTAATGTTTAAAATATGAATATAAGTTTCTGAGATGCAAGTACATGAGACGTGTATGAAATAATGAAGAGTTTCAGCAATAAAAAATATTTAAAGGCAGATGTATGCAACTGAAAACCGTGGACAGCTTATGGGCAAAGTGGCGTGCAGAAATGTGATTTATTGCTGCCATTTTTATAAATTTTTTAGCACCGCATTAATATATAAATTAAAGGGTAATTAGAGGTATACATTTCCCACATTTTTGAATAAAAATGAAAAGTGGCTCCAAAATTGGGCAGCAAATGACGTGCTTGCATGGACACACATTGATGGCTATGGATCAATGCCATTTTGTGATTTTTGTAAAATGGTAAAACTGGATTTTACTTGGTTGTAAATGTGCCACCACATATAGTAGATAAGGGAGTATTTAAGGAGTGTGAAAATGCATCACTAAGTGGGCCCCATAGCTGGAAAAATTCCAGCTCTTATAGGCCATGCACGTAAACATGGAATGGGTTTTTGGAAATTGCCTAAGTGTTGAAAACGTCCAAGGAAATAGCAGCAGCTCACGTCCATATTTCCCTACAAAAAGAGGAAGGAAATCAAGGAGAAAAGAATGAAAAATTGATAAGAAAAGTATCTCAAAGAATTAGAGTTTGATTTGGTTCAAAACCAAGTAAATATGTGATTGGGTTTAAGTTGTTTAACTTGAGTTTTAAACTCAAAACTTGAAAATGAAAAGGATGCTTAAAGGATCTATAAAATAGTGTTTTAACATATTTTTCATGAATATGGAATGGATATTAGAGTTTATGTATGAATTTTCAAATTTAAGATTAATGAAAGTGAAGTTATGCATGTGTATTAAGTGGAAAATCCGAGTTGGTAAACCCTAAATCTCCAAGATAAGTTGCTGTTTTGGTTTAATGATGTGATTAAGTTATAAATCATGTATTCATGCAATATATATGATGGCTTATGCTTAAGTGATGAATTTTTGAAGTTATGGAATGCAAAGCGTTGATTTTGACCTAATTTCTTAGTTTCTATGTTAAAAATGCTATGAAAATGGATTTGTATGTTTTATGCATGTTAGGTAGGGTAAAATACCCTAGGTTTAAGTTATTAGGGATGCCCCAAAAGATTTGGGAAAAATAAGCCCTAAAATAGATTTTTATGGATTTTAAGAAATATGGTAAACCAATGTGAAACAGGACTCAAAACTTATAGGTTGTTTGCTGTTTTGAGAAATGATAATGCATGGGTATTAAATATGTGTTAAATCCTTAAATATGGAATAGGAAAAATGGATTTATTTGCTGGAAATTCGGAATTATATGACTGCATAGGGTTATGAGTCAAAAGACACGTAAAACGGGTGAAAAACGGGTTCCAAACTTGCAGTTTTGGAAACCTATGGTGAATGGATTTAAATCCCATGAAAATACCTTGAATGCAGTGGTAATTAAGGTTAATTAAACGCCTAAAAATGAATTAAAATTTTGAGTTAGTAAATTTTATGAAGTGCATTATGTTGATATGCTAAATGAGCTTATGTGAAGGGATAAAGGTAAATGAGTGATGAATGATCTATGAAAAATGATTTTATGAAAAATACATGAAAGTGAAATGGATTCCATGATTATACATCTGTTTTGAATGTATGATGATTTACTTTAAAATTTGAGATTTGCTTAATGAAGACTAATGCAATAACATGTGCTAAAGCAAGCACCGTTGTGTGTGTTGTAAAAAAAATAGATAAATGGCAAAGTGATCTTAATGAACCTATGTACGATGGGTATTGAATGAATTTTGTGTGATTAAAATAAATACCCTATGTATGGGGTTATACATGTTATGATATATGGTAGCCGAAGAAATGTGAATAAAATGTGCTAATATGTGCAAAATGAGTTATGTATGTGTATGATGACTTATGAAGTCACATATATGATGTATGTATATGGAATGAGTTGGAAAACTAAATGAAATAAGAGAAAAAGAAATATATGAAAAATCATATTATTCTCATGTAGGCAAAGGCAAAGAAAAGGTGGTGACGGAAAAATAAAGAATTCAACTAAGCAAACAAACTTTCTAAAGGATTTTTGCTTTTCTAAATTGTTTCCATAAATGCAATTTTTTCTTTAACTTATTTATTGAAACTATAAAAATTGTTTCAAATGTGTTTAAGGATGACCATCCCTTAGCAAAATTATGTTGAAATGATATTTTACTTCAAATGCAATGTTATGAAATCTTTCTTTGATAAACGCTATGGAAAAATGATGTGACTCCATGTTTTTGGATTGAAAAATCATGCTAGCATGTTAAAGATGAATTTATGCAAAAGTCCATGTGCACAGGTTATTAAGTCCACTTGAAGGGGTATAAGCGGACCGATTGTCCCCCCTTAGTGTGACCAAGTCACTCGAAACAGGCCTAAAGCTAGCGGTGCCATCTCTGAAATGGGAGTTAACGTGACGGATGGTCGCCTGGCTAGCTTCCATCCTAAGGGAGATATGGGATTTATGTTTATGTTTTTATATGACATTATGCATATGAGACCTGTGATAGGAACAAAATTTTATGTTTTAAGACATACCTTTTGACAAGGTATAAGATGCTTTCCAAGTTGATTTTAAATACAAAATGATGCCTGAAATGATTTGCCTGTAAAATGCAAATAGCTTGCTGATTGAGTTTCGACTCATGATTTTGTGTTACAAACCCAAAGACAGGTGAAGGACAGGACATGACAAAGGAGCTAATACCTGCCTAAGGAATTCATGAAAAAACTCCTTTTATGAAATTTATGTGAAATGGTTGTAAAAATATATGCAGTGTTTTATGATGAATAGATGTAAACTATTCGAATGTTTTATATGGATGACTGTGATTTGTACATGCAGTGACATCTGATTTAGGCAAAAGATGAGATGTCGCTAAACAACATGTTTGTATGTAATGAATGGGGTGAAATGACTTAGAAATTTTATGAGCATGAAATTATGAGAACTTGAATTGTTATATGAACTTTTATATGACCATATTTAATAGGATAAATATCTGACAAGGCCCGCTATGTGACAGGGCCACAATTCTGATCACGTTTACCAATCAATTAGATCCCGAGGTAAGACTCAGGATATGATGCTCGGGTTTGGGGCGCCACATAATTATTAATACATTATCTAGGGTTTCTAACCCTAGGATTTGATACATGTGTTTAAGATCGAGGTTTCATAAATGCGGCATGGGAGAGATGAATTAATGCTTGGAAATTTTCCACTCAGGCCCCTATTAGGTCAGAATGTTGAGCACCCTCAACTCTCTTTTCATCACATCTCTCTCTCTCTGTAACACCTCACCTTTTGAGGTGTTACGAATAAAGTCTACTATGTCAATCTGAGAATAAAATTTTCTAAGATGGAAATAAATACCAAGATGCAAAATCATAAAACTTTTAACTATTACATCTCAAGTTTGCTCATTTTGAAGTCATTATACATATTCAGTGTATATAATCAAAACCAGTAAACATTATAAGATAATTTCTATAAAAATTTAAACTTCATTGTCCTTTACTCTATTAGTTTCACCTTTTTCCAATGATGATGAAGGCTTTAATTTATCACTGTATCCCTGTGTTTTCACTGAAAACAAACTATGTAAGTTGAAAGCTCAGTAAGTAAAATACATTTTTACAAAATTCATTTTGCAATTACTTTGATTTTTCAAAAACAAACACAACATCTATATTGTCTTTTATGCGCAACAAACTCTAATTAATAAAAACATCTTGATACATGTGTACACATATGTTAATTTTAAATCATACATTTGTTGGAAACAATTGATGAAAAATATACAATTTATGTGTTTTGATGATTAACAACACAGTTTGAGTAAACATTAGCTACTAATGAGTTTTTGTGCAAATATTCAAAGCTATAAAAGGATATATACAAAATAGAACAAGTCAAGTCGCAACTCAAGTCAACTCAAACATCGACTTAGGCAAAGTCGATCTCTCAAGTCGACTCCATCTTCAACTTCAAAGGACACCTTTCTTCCAGTGTTGATTTTGGAGAGTAGAACAACCGAAGTCACAGATGAAGTCGATTCTAATATCGACTTGGAGCAGCAACTTCCTTCCAGCATTGAAATTGGGTAGCAAAATATCTGAAGTCGCAACCCAAGTCGACTTCACATGCGACTTGGGTGAAATCACAGGCAAAGTCGATCTCAGCATCAACTTCAGCTTGAAAAGACAAAAATTTCAAGTTCAAGAACAAGATCAATTCAAGTTATACTAAAATCAAATAAAGTCTGAAGATAACCTAGATATATGAAGACCAATTCAAGTTTTTTTAAGCAAGACGGAATTGCTCATACAAGATCTAAGTTCAATAAAGTTTTCCAAGCTTAAAGGATCTTGTATCATTAAGCCCCAAGAAATTGAAAAACAAAGTTAAGCAAGCAGACAACACTTCAACAAAGTTGGGATGAGGAAAGAAGCCAAGTGGCACCCGAAGTCGACTCCAAGATCGACTTGAGGTCAAGTCCCAGACCAAGTTGACCCAGAAGACAGACTTGGAAACTGAAGCTTCTGAAGTCGCACCCGAAGTTGACTCCACATGCGACTTGAGTCAAGTCTAAAGCCAAGTTGACCCAAGGAAGAACTTGAATAAGCTGAGCACAAGTGAAGTCGTATCCGAAGTCGACTACATCATGCGACTTGGGCGAGTCGCACATGAAGCCGACTCCACCTGCGACTTGGAGAAATAACATTCGAATTTTTGAATGTTGGAACATTTATTACGCGCCAACGACCTCTACAACGTTCAAAATTCTCCCTCCTTTATATATAGACACTCAAGCAAACGTGGAAACACACAAGATAGAGCTGTAAAAGAGGAAAGAAGTGCTACTAAGAGTTTCAATTCACTTTTCTCTACAATTAAGTGATCTATACACTTTCAAAGGAAGAACAAACTTCAAAGTTTCTATTTGCTTCAACGCAATACAATTCGTTGCTTCTACAAATTCTTCCTTGAGCTAAAACTACCTACACAAATTCGTAAAGTGTAGATTTCTTCTATTTCAACTTGTTATTTGATTTTGGTGCTTAGTTTGAGTTCGGTGTTTCAAACCAAGATATAGCAAGTAGGGATATGATTGGAGTGTAACTCATCACCTACTTGTGTTGCTTATTGTACACGTCTCCTAGAGCTAGAATCTAGAAGAGAGCGGAGGCTCTGATTATATATTCCCCCTTGAGCTAGAATCTAGAAGAGAGTGGAGACTCTAGTTGTATTCGCGGAATATATAAGTAGAACCAAAGTCACAAGGAAGTGTGAGCTTCGAAGAGTGGAATAGGGAAAGGTTGCCCGAACCACTATAAATCTTGTCTACTGTTTTTCATTTCCGCTTTCATTATCTTATTACTTTCTATTTGTTTCATTAAATGAGTTTAAACTAAACCAAGGTAAAGTTAAAAATTGAAGTCTTAAATTTTTTTAAATACCCAATTCACCCCTCCCATCTTGGATAATTACCATCAACTCGGGACCAACAAGTGGTATCAGAGCGGGTCTTTCAGTTATACCAAAGAGATCTATTGATATGACATCCCAATCTTTTACTAGGCCATCATTGTTTGATGGGAACAATTTTGGATATTGGAAGTTACGTATGAAACAACTTATCATAGCTACAGATAGGAATTCTTGGATTATTATCCAAGATGGTGTGACCTTGCCTACTGATGAAAAAGCTTCCAAATGGACCGAAGAGGAAGTAAAAATTGTTAAGAGCAATGCTAAAGGAATAAATTCATTATTTTGTGCTCTCACTGCTTCTGTGTTTGATAGAGTATCCTCTTGTTTAACTACCAAAGAAATATGGGATACACTTGTTGGTCCCGAGTTTATGGCAAAACCCAAGAGGAGAGGGGTGAATTGGGTTCTTAAAAATTCTCTGATAAATCAAAACTTAACCCCTTTAAAATTTTAATCCCCTAGATTGTAACAGATAGAAAGCAATAAGACAATGAAAGCAATAAGACAATGAAAGCGATAAGGAAAAACAGTAGACAAGATTTATAGTGGTTCGGGCAACCTTTCCCTACTCCACTCTTCCAAGCTCACACACCCTTGTGACTTAGGTTCCACTATGTATTCCGCGAATACAACTAGAGTCTCTGCTCTCTTCTAGATTCTAACTCTATGGGGCATATACAACCAGAGCCTCTACTCTCTTCTAGATTCTAGCTCTAGGGGGCATATACAATCAACACAAGTAGGTGATTAGTTACACTCCAATCACAACTCTACTTGCAATGTCTTGGTTTGAACCACAAAACTCAAACCAAGCACTAAAAACAAACAATAATGTGAAACTAGAGAAAATCTACACTTTACTGAGTTGTGTAGCAAGTTTCAGCTTGAGGAAGAATCTGTAAGACCAACCAATTATATTTCGTTGAAGCAAACCGCAACTTTGAAGCTTGTTCTTCCTTTGAAAGTGTATAGGTCACTCAATTGTAGAGAAAACTGAATAAAAACTCTTAGTAGCACTTCTTTCCTCCTTTTAGGCTTTATCTTGTGTGTATCCACGTTTGCTTGAGTGTCTATATATAGAGGAGGGAGAATTTTTAACGTTATAGAGTTGGTTGGCGCATAATAAATGTTCCAACGTTCAAAAATTCGAACGTTACGTCTCCAAGTCGCAAGTGGAGTCGACTTCATTTGCGACTTCACCCAAGTCGCATGCTGGAGTCGACTTCATGTGCGACTTCGGTTGTTCTTTAGCTTCCAAGTCTGTCTTTTTGGTCGACTTGGTTTGAGACTTGGCCTCAAGTCGATCTAGGGGTCGACTTGGGGTGCGACTTGACCTCAAGTCGATCTTGGAGTCGACTTGGTGTGCGACTTGGTTATTTCCTTGTGCCAAGTCAATTTGATTTTTGTTGATGTAACTCTTGCTTGCTTAACTTCTTTCCTTTTCTTGTCCTTCAATACTAGAAGCTTTATTTTGTGCTGGATTGGCTTCAAGTCTTGTGAACTTGGAGAACTTGAATCTTGTATGGACAAATCCAACTTTGATTTGGAATGAATTCATGTGCCTTGCTTGCTTTAAGCTTGTATTAGTCTTCATAAACTTAGATTTGATAAACTTGAGTTGTCTTCATCTTGAAATGGACTTGTACTTCAACTTAAGCTTGAGAATCTGCCTTATAATGTTGAAATTTATGCTACAATTGACTTTGCCTGTGACTTTAGGAGTTTTGCTGCATAATTTTAAGCTTTGGAAGAAAAAGACACTTCAAGTCGATTCTAGGGGTCGACTTCATCTGCGACTTCGGTTGTTTTATTCCCCAAAATCAACTCTGGAGAGAAAATGCAACTTCAAGTTGATGCTGAAGTCGACTTCATCTGCGACTTGGCTTCCAAGTCGCAAGTGGAGTCGACTTCATCTGCGACTTCGGTTGTTCAACTCCCCAATCTGAATGCTATTCATGAGGTACCTGTTGAAGTGGGTTGTGGAGTCGACTTTGAGATCGACTTCGCCCTAAGTTAATGTTGGAGTCGACTTGGGGATCGACTTGGGCTGATTTTTCATTCCTTAAGACATTCATTAAATTTATTAGTAACCATATCATACTGAAATTTGTGTTCGTTAATCATCAAAACTTATGCTTTGGTCAATTTGTTTTGTTTTAACTATTGTTTCCAACAATCTCTCCCTTTTTGATGATTAACAAAACTAACTTGAGTTTGTACTTTTCAAGAAAACCATATTCTTATAACTTTCAAAACAGAGCATCAAATATCTTTCAAAACAGAGCATGAAACAAATATCAGAGCATAAAACATAATTCATATTATCATAATTCATACAGATTACAGTGCAAAGTAAAAAGAAACCTATATACAAGCTACCCACCCAAACTCTAAATTTAACTCTTATCTCGTAAAACTTAACCTATCATATCTCCCCCTTTTGTTAAATCAATCAAAATAAGATTCAATTACCAAAGATTTGGTGAATTGAAACTTGGAAATGGGATATGAGTTTTGGGTAGGTTTGATAGGTCGAACATGGGCAAACGAATAAAAAGATGAAACAGATGTTGGGGTAGGATCGCGATGAACTGATCCTGTATCAAATGGATCCAGTTTGGGAATGGGCTGATTGCGGTGATGCCCGGATGCCAAAAGATATCGTATGGTCCGCAATTCCCAATCCATACAACCCTGTCAGGAATGCATGTCCATAATGGTTGTAAGGACCCCGGAGATGAGACTTGTAACTCTATTTTCCTATTGTACCATTTCATCTCGAAGAGTTTGTAGAGTTATATCCTGAGATGATGATAGTGGTGTTGGATCTAGAATTCTGGAACCCCTTGGAGAGTATGATTCGCGTGATATGGGTGAGGCTGGCTCCTCAGGTATATCCTGTGGTGGAGCCGGTTGGGCTTCTAGAGATAACGGGGGTTGCTCCCCCTCAGTCTGTCCACGTCCGGGCTCTTCTGGAGCTTCCCTTTCTTCTTCTACCCTCAGTTGATGTACACTGATCTTCATTCTTTGGATCAATGCTTTGTTGATTGCATTTGTTGATTTCAACACTTCAAAGGGCTCTCCTTTTATATCTACTTCAAAATGCTCTGGGATCTTTGTGATCCAGGTACCATAAGGTAGAACTCCTCATGGATTGTTTTTCTGGAGCTAAGGGCTTCAATGAATAATCGAGGAAGGCTGACTTTTACCCTGTTTACAATTTTTCATCATATTCCTGCCTCCTGTGGATTTAGTTGATTTCTTCCTCTGCCCTTAGGATAAATGCAGTGGGCTATCAATAGGCGTAGAACCTGTAGCCTAGGAGATAGGTCCATATAATGCAGAAACTTGATCCCAGGATGATACTTATTGCTCCGGGTGAGCTGATTATAGATTTGATCAAGTGTGAGATCTGCAGGGATTGGTTCATCTTCATGTGGAACCTCAAGTATCTGTCCGATATTTATTATTGCTTATTCCAGATTTGGGGTTACTCCAATGCCAAAGAACATATCCACTCTCTTTACAAAGTTGTCATAATATTCGTCATCCCACAAGTAATAGAAGATCCTAGTTAAATCAGGATAAACTCTTTCATCTTCTTTCAATAGTTTGGTCCATCCTTGGAATTCCAACAATTCTTCTATATCTGATCCATAATCCTTCAGAAATTTGAAATCAATGATTTTGGGGATGAATATCTTCCGCTCGTAGAAGGATTTGTAGAACCGACTATGCTGGAGTTCGATTTTCAAGTATGTGGTGGGCATTTTCAACACTTGCGCTTTGCCAGCTGTGTTGCCTTTCTTTCTCGCCCCTGATTGAGTGTTGTGTGAGGTTTGAGGTTATTTTTCAGGACCAGCCGTTGTCGATGGAGTTCCAGTTTGAAAATGAACCCTGCAGCCTGTGGAAGTGGATGGTTCTTCCCGGCCTCGCTTTGAAGAGGTTCATTGCCTCCTAGGCACTTCGTCTTCAGTTTGGGATACTAATTTTCTGGGGACGAGTTTAAGAGATGGTTTTGATACAGCTAGCTTAGGAATATGAGATTTAGGGGCCATTGAGTTTGTTTTGAGATTTAGAGGAGGAGAGGTTTCTGAGAGAGATATAGAGAGAAAGAGAGGGAGAGTGAGCTAGAAAGAGATATAGAGCGATTGAGAGAAGAAAGAGACAGAGAGCAAAAAAATTGCAAAGGCAGAGAGAGAGATTGAGAGAAATGTAGAGACAGAGATGGAGAGAGAACGGAGAAGGAGAGAGGACGGAGAAGGAGAGAGAAAGGTTGAGCAATGGAGAGAGAAAGAGAGAGAAAATAGATAGAGGACGACTGGGTGAGAGAGAGAGTGAAAGGGATAAGGAAAATAGAGAGAACACGGAAGGAAAATGAAGGAGACAGACCTGGACGCGGAGGGAAAAATGAAGGAGAGAGGGAGAGTACGGAGAACAGAGAGAGGGAGAGAACAGAGAGAGAGTTGTGCGTGGGAAAATGAGGGGAAGAAGAAGAAGGAGGAGAAGGAGAAGACGGACGGTCGTGCACGGAGTCAACTTCGCCTCAGAGGCGGAGTCGACTTCACATCTCCCAAGTCGACTTCACTGGAGTCGACTTGACTCATCGATTTTAACCTTTTTCAGATTTGATTTTCCTGTATAATTTTTCCTAATTTAATTCAATCATCCCCATTTCATTTCTAATTTTGTAAAATGATTTCTTTGCTAAGGGCTTGGTAAATATATCAGCAATTTGATCCTCAGTTTTCACATATTCCAAACAAATATCATGATTTTCAACATGTTCTCGAATAAAATGATGTCTTACATCTATATGCTTGGTTCTAGAATGCAATACACGATTTTTTGTCAAACATATGGCACTTGTGTTATCACATCTAATAGGAATATTATAATAATCAATGTCATAGTCTTTCAATTGTTGTTTTATCCAAAGTAGTTGGGCACAACAGCTTTCGGCGGCTATATATTCGGCTTCTGCTATAGATAGAGCACACTAGTTTGTTTCCTTGAGTACCATGAAACCAACATATTTCCAAGAAATTGACAAATTCCACTAGTACTTTTTTTATCTACTTTATAGCCGGCAAAATCCGCATCCGAGTAGCCGATTAAGTCAAATGTTGACCTCTTTGGATACCATAGTCTAAAATTAGTGGTATTTATCAAATATTTAAAAATTCTTTTTACAGCCAATAATGTGATTCTTTAGGGCATGCTTGGAATCTAGAACACATACAAACATTGAAAAAAATATCTGGTCTAGAAGCAGTTAAATACAATAATGATCCTATCATACTTCTATAAAACTTTTGATTGATACATTTATCGTTTTCGTCCTTGTCAATCTTGATTGTTAAACTCATTGGAGTATTTGCTCCTTTAGTAGTTTGCATTCCAAATTTCTTTAGCATTTCTTTGACATACTTGGACTTATTTAAGAATATTCCTTCACTTTGTTGCTTGATTTGCAGTCCAAGGAAGAAATTTAGTTCTCCCATCATGCTCATTTCAAATTCGCTTTGCATGATCTTAGAAAAGTCTTGGCATAGAGTTTCATTAGTAGCACCAAATATTATATCATCTACATAGATTTGCACAATTAAAATATTTTTACTTTCATATTTGATGAATAATGTACTATCAACTTTTTCTCTTTGAAATTCATGATCAATCAAAAATCTATTTAACCTTTTACACCAAACTCTTAGGGCTTGTTTTAGTCCATATAATGCTTTGGTCAGCTTATAAACATATTTTGATTGATCCTTTTCTTCAAATCCAGGGGGTTGTTCAACATATACTTCTTCATTCAAATATCCATTCAAAAATGTGCTTTTCACATCCATTTGAAACAATTTGAAATTCATGTGATAAGCAAATGCGAGTAAGATGCGTACGGCTTCTAATCGAGCCACAGGTGCATATGATTCTTCAAAATCAATCCCTTCTTTCTGGGAATACCTTTTGGCTACTAATCTAGCTTTGTTTCTAATTACAAGTCCGCTTTCGTCTAATTTATTCCTAAATACCCATTTGGTACCAATAATGGTATAACCATTTGGTCTAGGAACTAAATATCATACATTATTCCTTTCAAATTAATTTAGCTCTTCTTGCATTGCAATAACCTAGTTTTCATCATTAAAAGCTTGTTCAATAGTGGTTGATTCAATTTTTGACACAAATGTATATTGTCCACAAATATTTTGCTTTGATCTCCTAGTCTTTACTCATTCATAAATATTTCCAATGACTTACTCAATTGAATAGGCATTTTTGAATTTTAAATCAATTGGAGGTTTGTAGGAATCATGACCTTCACTTACCTCTTCCTCCATGAAGTTTTCCGGCTTGAGCTCGGTTTCCTTTTATTGTTCTGGTTGTTTTGCTTTTGAATCATCTGCGTCACTTAGTTCATCCTCCTTTCTCAAAGTTTGGTTAAATTTATCAGAAACAACATGTATTGATTCTTCTATTGTTTGATTTCTTTTGTTGAAAATTCTATATGCTTTGCTATTTGATGAGTAACCCAAGAAAATAGCTTCATCGCTTTTGGCATCTAGTTTTCCCAAATTTGTTTTTCCATTATTTAACACATAACAAATACATCCAAAAGTATGGAAATATGATATGTTTGGTTTCCTGCCTTTCCAAAGTTTATATGGGGTTTTTTTCAATATTGCTCTAATGGTAACTCGGTTTAATACATAACAAGTTGTACTTACAGCTTCACCCCAAAATCTCTTGGACAATTTACTTTCATTTAGCATGGTCCTAGCCATTTCTTGTATTGTCTGGTTTTTTCTTTCAACAACTCCATTTTGTTGAGGAGTTCTTGGTGCAGAAAATGTATGGTGAATTCTCTTTTCTTTGCAAAATTCTATGAATCGACTATTTTCAAATTCACCATCATGGTCACTTCTAATGGAAATGATTGAACTTTGTTT
>JAXCLR010000073.1:52198861-52212453 GCA_035584095.1 Annona squamosa
GTAATGAATAAAACTTTTGATGAAAACTTTTGAAGAATAAAAGTTGTCAAATGATGTGATATTGTAGGGGTAATGATCAAGAGTAAAAAGAATAAATTTAAAATAAATAGGTTAGTTGTATTGGTAGTTGTGTAGAAATGATTGAAAAGTGTGGTTATTGTATAGAAAAATGTGTAAAAAAATAATTAAAAAAGAATAGTTATGAAGAGTAAAAAGTTTTAGATTGAAAAGTTTTAACTTATAAAACTTTTTCAAATTGTCAAACACGCCCATAATCATAAAATCTTTTACATCCATTATGAAAGTATCTGGAAATACAAAGAAAGAAAAATAGGAAGATAAAGAGAAAACTGATTTTCCGACAGTTTCCACCAACGGGGTTGAATCTTCTCTTCAATCCGTGTTTTAATTGAGTTTTCGTCCTTCTCTAGATGTTTATTCCAGCTCTGGGCTCTCTGGTTTGTCCCCCTACGTACAAACCCCTAGGATCTATTTATATAATATAGAATTATGCAGTACACATACAGAAATCTGCGTGTACGGATGCGTATTGGCACCTAGGCGCCAACTCTTTGTGTGCTAGGTGACTTAGTAACTTTTCTGAAAACCCTCAGAATTCATGCCTTGGTGCCAACTCCCTGGATGCTTCATGACTTGAGAGCTCTCCTAGAACACCTGTGATCATGTATTGGCGCTTGGGCGTCCCAAGCTGGCACCAACTCCCTGGAAGCTATTGTGTCGTGTGACCTCAAAACCGTTTTGGACTTGTTTGCATGTTGGTGAAGTGGCGCCTGGGCGCCTTGGTTAGCGTCTGGGCGCCAATTCACTGGAAGCTATTTGTTTGCTAGCTTGTGCTGGAGTTTTGGCAAGGGCACGTAGGGTGGCGCTTGGGAGCCATCCTCATGCTAGAGACTTGGTCTCGACCTGCTTTCCACTCGCCCACATGCCTTCATATTGCTTGTCCTTCCTGTAAAAATTACATAAATAAATAAACGGACTAAAAATGCCTAATTTATGCTAAAAATGCATAAAAACTAAATAATGCTCATAAAATGCAAAGTGAGTAAAAATTAAGCTAAATGGATGCAAACTATGCCTAATCTTTTAGACTAACACACAAATATAGTCTGAAATGGGCCATGATAAATCACATTTTTACGAGTTATCATACCCCCAAACTTAAATATTGCTAGTCCTCGAGCAACACATGCAAACGCAATGAATGACTAAATGAATAAATGAATGAATGAATGCGGACCTTGTCAACTCCGTTTGCTTCTTGTTATGCTTTGATCAATCCATTTATCTATTCAAAAAGGTCAAGAGTAATCTAAACTTGAAAAATCATCCATTACACAAAACAGAGCTTGCATTTTTATTCTTAAACCAAGTTACATGTGGGCGACAAAATTTCTTAATACATGGTCATAATTCAACATGCTTATCTTCCATTTGATCAGAAAATTGGTTAGAAAATCAATGAAAGCAGGCTAACCACGGTTTAAACTGAACTACCTGGTCACATAAAATAGTAATAATTCACTGGATTCAATTCTGCCAACTGCACATTCCCCCCCTAAACTTATTGCAAAATTCTCCTCACCATATTTCAGGATATCTGGAGATCTCTCTTTTTTGGCTCCCCTCACCATATTTTAGGGTATCTGGGGAGAATTTTAATTTTAAAGCATTATTACTATGATTTTCTGTTGCTTTTTTACATGAACCTTGCCATTTGTTGATGTCAAGTCCCGGTTACTCAGCTTAAGTCAATCACTCCCTTTCTATTATACCTTGTTAGGGGTACAGAACATGCCTGTGTAATTTTTTTCTGAAATGTTATCATTTTTGAACCCATTAATTCCCTTAAAGTACTTGGTCAACATTTATTTAATTCAGTTCTTATCATCTCAAGCGGGAAAATTGACATATAATTGAATTAGAACAATGTATTATGAAATCTTTTTAATTCTTTTATATGTCAATTGCAACTTACTTTTATACTTAGTCCTTAATCTGAATTGCCCATTTTTCATGAATTCAATTTCAAGTATACATTAATCATAACCTTGCACATTTTCAATAAGATGGATTGAACAAAGATAACTTTCATTAGCTAAAATTGACATAATATGCAATATAAACAAAATATGAAAAACTATCATATGGTTGAGAATTTATACTCCCCAAACTTAAGAGATGCATTGTTCTCGATGCATGATGACCTAGGATGATCTAATAAAGAAAATACAATATAAAGTAAAAATAAAGAAATAAAAAATGGAAGGACCGGGACTCCCTCAAGAATTATATTCAATGGCATCATCGTCTTCGCTATCGCTAGGTTGGGGTTGGGATGGCTACCCAAAGTAGATGTAGAACTCCAGAGGCATCGACAAGAAAGGTGGGAGAGTCGAGGTGTCAATATGGCAGTCCTCCATTAGCCGTCGGAATTGGGCCTCCATCGCCCTGTGGACAACTGCAAAAATCTGGCATGAGAGGCCATCTGGTTCTCCAGGTTGGTCAGTTGCTCACTAGTAGTTGGCGCTGCAGAGGAGGGTCTTGCTGGTGGAGCTGCTCTAGGTCACGTCATGGCGGTGCAGACCTAGGGCTGGGTGCGGTAGGAGAGGTCATCAATGATCGCTTGGCAGTTTAGGACCTCCTCCGTCTGCTCCCATCTGACTTCGGCTCGCTTGTAGAGCCTGATGATAAGCAATGGGAAGTAGTAGCTGCCCTGGGGCGTTGTCGCACAGGTGTAGATCTGGTGGTAGATTAGCCTGCACATGTCTATCGTCTTGCGTTGTATATGGCGTGAAGCAGCAACGCTGTGTCCATCATCACCTCGCTGATGTGCATCGATGACATCATCCAGGCCGAGATGAAATGAAAGATCATCCTCCTATGGTAAAGCATATCACTTTTCTTAAAGGAGGAAAGCTACCCGCTCGTCGACTTCTAGACTGGTGGCTTCTCACAAAATTGCTTGGTGATGGAGTTGACATCTTAGTCTTCTCCCTCTAGGAAAGCCTCGTACTCATCCGGGTGATCGAAGGAACCCAATCCGTAATACGAGTTGATCACCTCAGCATGGAAGGAGACAATCTTGCCTTGAACTTTGACCCGCCCCTGCTCATGCTCCACCGGATTAGCATAAAATTCTTTAACTATAGGCGTGATAGAAGGCTAGGGTTGCGCCATAAAATTCTACTAGCCCTGAGCATTCAAGTTGAGGAGCGGAGCATCGAAGAGTGCATTGATCTTGATGCCCCGCTCTGGAATCAAATGCTGCTTCTGGAGCGAGTCCATGTATAGCTTGAAGGCCTGAGCGGACACGAACCTGTTGGCATCAAATTCCACTGGCTGTTGAGTCTTCTTCCTCTTGGCAGTTGACGACGAAGCCATGTCTCAAACAATCCTTGCAAGCAACAATCTAAAAGCAAACCATAAGCCAATCTCGATGAAAACAATCACCAAGCCACAAATCACCAAGCCAACAATCTACCAATCCAACACCAAGCAATCCACAGACCAATCACCCAAGCCAAACTCCAATCCGCCGACCAATCCACAAAAATCGACCAATCCAATCCAATTTTCTACTCAAACAATCACCAAGCCACTTCAAAGCAATGAAAATGAACCAAAGATGGAGAAATTTTACCCCCTAAAGCTTGCCACTTGGAGATTTGCACGTGTGCTATTTCTGAACTGGTTGACACCTAGGCGCCGATCCGTGGACAACGTTATCTGACGCTGTCGGAGAAGATAATGGTGCAATGACTGAAAATGGAGCCCAATTCAAGGGGGAAATGATGAGAAAGCAAGTATAGGTGTCGGGCTTAAGATTTGGTGATGAAAAACTGGATTTTTGGGTGGATTTCGGTGGATCTAAGCAAAGGGGAAAAAGGAGAAAATGGAATGGATGGAGTGGATGGAATGGAAGGATGATTCTTTGATGGAATGGGGTTGGATTTAAGTTGAAATGACTTGGAATCAAAAGAAAAGTGAAGGTGAATGGAAAAAAGGAGTTTTTTTTTTTCAGTGTTGAGGCATGGAGGTTAGGGTTTAAACCCTAACTCGTGCTTTATAAGGTGTCCAGGTCGCATTGTCCACGACCTGGCGTTGGGCCACCAATTCATGCTTTGTGTTCTTTAGGATCTTCATCACGGCGCCGGGGCGCCCCCATGCATTGCCTAGGTGCCGATGTTTTTTAGCAAATTTTTGATCTTTTTTTTCTCTAGCTGATTCCAAGCATGATCTTTGTGAAATTATGCTCCAAGTCATTTTCCTAAAAATAAAAACAAAAACACAAATTAAAATGAAAATGAAAATGGGTTGCCTCCCATTCAGCACTAAGTTTAACGTCCTCAGTCCGACATTTCCGCTGTTTAATTTTCATTCAAGTTCATCACCTCAAACTCCCTTCCATTCAGACTGCAACATTGAAGCTCAGATCTAATCTTAGCCCCTTCAAGTGGATTAGTTAGTCTCTTATAAAGACTATACGGGCATTTGTCATGGTTTTGAATTAATAGTGGTTCCAGGGTTTTGGATTGGTCCATTAAGTCATGCCGAGTCTGACTTTTCGGCAGATGGAATAGAGGCATTTGGATATGATAATGTTTAGTTTTCTCAACTGTATTCCCTTCTATTCTGTCATTGACTTTTTCTTTTATTTCCTAACTTTCCATAGGCTCGGCCACTGGTTCAAACATGATATGATGAGTGAATCATTCTTCTATATAAGCAGTTAACTCGCAGTCCTTATTAAATGTAGTTTCCTTTGAGTCCTCCTCAATACCAGTCAAAGAAGATTCTTGAACCTCTGAATTGCCCATATCAATCATGAAGCAATCCTCTGAATCATTTGGCCGCTACATTGAACGTGACTTTTTCATTTTGCACTTGCATGGTTAATTCTTCATCTCGTACATTAATTATTGCATTGCCCGTTCCAAGGAAACGTTGACCCAGAATGATTGGAATGTTCTGATCTTCTTCATAATCTAGGATAATGAAATCTACAGGAAAGATGAACTTATCTACCTTGATAAGAACATCCTTGATGATGCCCTCCGGATATGTCATAAACTGGCCCGCCAGTTGCAGCATGACTGTCGTAGGACGAGCTTCCCCTATGCCCAAATTTTTGAAAATTGACTTAGGCATGAGATTAATGCTAGCTCCTAAGTCGCATAGGGCTCTACCAAAATGTGGGTTTCCGATTGTGCATGGGATAGTGAAACTCCCTGGATCCTTGAGCTTAGGATTCCTCTGCACCATAGCGCTGGTTTCCTCTATTAACGCCATCGTCTTGAATTTTGTCAACTGCCTTTTCTTTGACAGAACGTCTTTCATGAATTTAGCATAGCTCGACGTTTATTCTAAGGCTTCGACGAGAGGTATGTTAATATTTAGCTACTTTAATACCGCTAGAAATTTCTTGAATTGGCCATCCTTTTTATTCTCTGTGAATCTCTAAGGAAATGGTGAAGGCGGCCTTTGATTTGTGACAATTTCAGCGTCCGATTGCTTCTGTGTAGTATCTGATTTTTCTGTTTCCTATGACTACTGAATTAGAGGGCGAGTGGGTTCAGTTACGACTTCTGGTGGAATTGCGTTGGATAATTATTTTCCACTATGTAACATGACTACTTGCACCTATTCTTTACCTTTTCCTTTGGATTTTGCTATGTATCGCTCGACAATGAGCCTTGAGGCCGGTTGTTCAAGGCTGAGGCTAGTTGGCTTATCTACGCTTCCAAGTTCCTGTTTGTCATGATCTGCGATTGCATGAATTGCATAAAGAGGTTTTTCATATCTAATTTCTTCTCTTCTCGTGGTGGTGGATTGAATTGAGTTGGTCTTGCTGATTGTTGCTGTGGTGGCTGCTACGAGAATCCTGGTGGCTGATTCGGCCTCGTTTGGTTGTTTCATGAGCAATTAGGTTGATTTCTCCAGCCTGGGTCGTAGTTGTTAGCATATGCAATTTTTGGGTTTCTCTGAAAATTTTCCACATAATTAATGGACTCCAGATTAGAGGCACAGTCATCACTGGGATGGCCGAATTCTACACACCACGTGGAAATATCTACTACTGACGGTTGCTGTGGTGTAGGCGCCCCCACTGCATTGACGTTGGCTAGTTTGGATAGATTCTGCCTGGATAAAGTGTCGATGTGGGCCTTTATCGATGAAATAGCGTTCAGTTGAAGTAGACCCCCATTTCGGCTTCTGTCAGATGGCAGTTGGTCGGTATTGGCGGCCATGTTTTCAAGTAGGGCATGTGACTCTCGGTAGCTTTTTCTCAGCAGAGAACCGTTTGATGATGAATCCATGTGATGGGTGGAATCCTAGAGACCATTATAAAAAAAATTGAATTTGAACTCACGGCTGAATTGCATGATGTGGGCATTTTCGAAGCAGGTCTTTGAAGCAATCTCATGCCTCTAATAGAGTCTCCTTTCCATGTTGTTTGAATGAGACTATATCCATCTTCAACTAGGTTAACTTGGTAGGCAGAAAATATTTCTCCAGGAATTTCTAAGCCAAATCGTTCCATGTATTGATAGAGTTTGGGGGCAAAGAATCAAGCCACTCTGAAGCTCTATCCCTCAGTGAAAATGGAAAAGTCTGTAGCCACATTGCCTTGTTGGAGGCCCCGTTCTGTTTGAACGTGTTCATGATCTACAAAAGATTCCGCCGATGGTGGTGTAGATCTTCAGAAGACAATCCCCCAAACTGCCCAATGGCTGGAGTATCTGGAAAATCACCGGTTTGATATCAAAGTTGTTGGTGTCAATAAGAGGAGGTGTGATGCTAGTCTGAACTGCATTCTGGCCAAGCTCAATGAGATCCAAAATGGGTTGGTCCAAATCATCTTGATGTGGATAAATTAGAACCTTAATCCTTTGGTTCCCTTGTTGGTTTGCATGAACTTTCTTGTCCTAATTCTTGATGCACTCCATAGTATGCTCTTGGCTCCTAGCTTCCTTGCTCTTGCTACGCCTTCTCAGATAAGTTCTTTCGAGTTCCGGATCAGAAGGAATAATGGTCTCCTTTCTGACTCTGCCTCGGTGCATGCAAAATGAGATTAACCTACAAAAACTAATTCAATTGAAACTAGAGAAAAAATTCTAAATTAAAAGAAATTATGCAAATGAACTATTCTACAGAATCGTACAAGAAAGTAATAAAACTAACAATAATTAGTTAAACTAATTCTCCGCAATGGCGCCAAAAAGTTAACAAGCTACATATATGTTTATTAAAATGCTCGCTTTTAACGCAAGTATACGTGCCAAATTAAGTAATAAAGAGTGAGTAGAGTATCGTTCCCACGAGAAATTGTCTACCTAGAATTATTAATTAGTTTAACTACTTTTTGTGGGTAGAAAATTCTGAATTTTTGAATGTAAAACTAAAGCTAAGAAACTCTATAACAAATCAAAATAGAGTCTGCGGAATCGTTGGAATACTAGAAACGGGTTTAATAATTAGGGATAATAGATGGATAGCTTGGAATCCTTGAATCTAAATTATATTGCTTTGATTGTGCATGGATTTACTAGTTCAAGTTCAATAATCTATATATATATATCTTCCAACATTATATAAAATTAGTTACACCCTATTTAATTGCTATGTTCCCATACTGTTAAATAAAGTGAAATTGATAAGTTCATAACCTATTCAATGACTACACAGGGTTTAATGGTATATTCCTATCATTAAACAACTCCCTTTAACAAAGAGGAAACATATGTCCTACACACAGATCTAGTAGAGATTTACTTTTTTCAAGAATAAATCAAACAATTAAATCATCTTACAAGGTAGCTAATTTTGTAAAAAGTATTAAACTCTATATGCAAGGGTAAATCACACACAATCATATAGAAAGAATCAAATATTCATTATTAAATTTCAAAGAACCAATACAATATAATTAGATGTCAATTCATCCTAACTATCCATCTAAAGGATCTAAAGGAGGTTTAGTTCAAAGACATGATCATAAAATCCTTTACATCCATTATGAAAGTATCCAAAAAAACAGAGAAAGAAAAACAGGAAGATAAAGAGAAAACTGGTTTTCTGGTGGTTTTCGCCAACGGGGTTGAATCTTTTCTTCAATCCGTGTTTTAATCGAGTTTTTGTCCTTCTCTGGATGTCTATTCTAGCTCTGGGCTCTCTGCTTCGTCCCCTTGTGCACAAACCCCTAGGATCTATTTATATAATATGAATTACGCAACAAACACACAAAAATTTGCTTGTACGGATGCATAATGGCGCCTTGGAACCAACTTTTTGTGTGTTGGATGACTTAAAAACTTTTCTGGAAACCCTCGAACTTCATGCCTTGGCACCTAGGCACCAACTCCTTAGATGCTTCAAGACTTGAGAGCTCTCCCAGAACACCTGTGATCATATATTGGTGCCTAGGCGCCTAGGCGCCAACTCCCTAGAAGCTATTATGTCCTGTGACCTTAAAACCGTTCTGGACTTGTTCGCATGTTAGTGAAGTGGCGCTTAGGCGCCCCTAGCTGGCGCTTAGGCGCCAACTCACTGGAAGCTATTTGTTTGCTGGATTGTGCTGGAGATTTGGCAAGGGCATGTAGGGTGGCGCTTGGGCACCATCCTCATGCCTTGCAACTTGGTCTCGACCTGCTTTCCACTCGCTCTCATGCCTTCATATTGCTCGTCCTTCCTGCAAAAATTACATCAACTAAATAAATGGACTAAAAATGCCTAATTTATGCTAAAATGCATGAAAACTAAATAATGCTCCTAAAATACAAAGCGAGTGAAAATTACGCTAAATGGATGCAAATTATGCCTTATCTCTTGGACTAACGCACAAATATAGTCTGAAATGGGCCATGATAACTCACATTTTTATGAGTTGTCATTGCCCTGTCACACAACGGGATTTATTGGATATTCGTCCACTTAATCTTAGCTCCTTAAGAGTTAATGTCATTAGACATATTCCAATTTCCATTTTGTATCCATTTAGGCCATTACTAAACCTTGATATGCACATGTTATATCATATAACTCATAAGCCATCACAATATGATATTGACATACTTTAGAATTTGTCCTTAAAATTTTTTCTCATCCATAACCACATATCATAAAATACTTTTCATACAAACATCACTATAGTCATATAAATTCATCAATCATTCCTTCTGAATGCCTATACAGGCATTCTTAAAAATTCATCGATCTTCAAGTTCAACTTGTGCCTTACCTCCTTCTTCCTTTCACCTGTCTTTGGGTTTGAAAAATAAAATGTAAATTGAAACTCAATAAGCAAGCTATAGGTTTTCAGACAATTCATTTTGAAGGCAACACTTTTCATTTAAAACATTATGGAAAGTAAACAATATACCCACTTGAGGGTATATCATGAAAAAATGCTCCTTATACCCGTCATGTGTATATCATAAAAAAATGCAATGCATCATGATGTCATAGGATGGAAGATAACTAGGCAACAATCCGTCTCCAACGTCTCTCCCAATCCAAGGAGATGCCACTGGCCCCAGGCCTCTCTTAGCGACTTGGCCGTATCAAAAGGGGACTATCGATCACTTTACACCTTTGAGGTGGACCTTATGCTTCTTCACATGAACTTTTTATAAACATGAACCTTGACATAAACTTGATCCTTAACATGCTAGAATGAATTTTCTTTCATTAATTCTTAAAGCATCCTTTTTTTATCAACATTTGATAAAACACAACATAAAACATTTATCACAATTGAAATAGCATTTCAACATATATTGAACTGAAGGAATGACCATCCTTAAACAACTTGAAAATAATTTCATCAATCAATTTCAAAGTGATTTGAAACATTTAGAACATCATTAGCAATCATTTTATCATATTTTGATAAAACATAAATCATTTGGAAGGTCGCTTGCTTACCTACTTTTCCTTAGTTTTTTGCATCTACTTTTTCTTTACCTTTGCCTATACACATAAGAACAACATTGCATTCATAACAATTTCATTTTCTTGCATACACTTAGTTTTTCAACCCATACTTTATTACATACATAACCCACTTAAATTCCAAGTCGAGTATGCATACATGACACATACTTGTGCATCATACTATCCTTTTCTCATCATGTCCTAAACCCACAAATAGGGTATTCGTTCATATACCTAATAATCATTCATTATCATCATATGGGGGTTCATCCCTCCCATTTATCATTTTTCAGCCATTTTTTCATTTTTCATACGTCGGTGCTCATCCTAAGCACATATTCGACGTCTTAGGCTTCGTAATTTAGTCTTAAAATTTAAGATGCTCACTAATCATCAATACAACAACATAATCATGAATTTCATCTCATATTCATGCATTTTTCATTTTATCAATTCATATAATCATTCATCACTTATCCATGCTTAGTCTTCCACATACACTCAACTTACAACACAGATTATGTGTTTCTTAAAATTCTTCAATACAGCAACTTGCATCCTAATCCAGCATAGTTAAACCCCTTAATTAACATATAATTAAGGTTTAATTTTGGAATTATAATTCATTCATCATTTAGTTCCAAAATAGCTACGATAGGACCCGTTTTACATCTTTTCAGCACCTCTTTTGATACTTAAATTAAAACAGATTTATAATCCATAAATTTCAGTAACTAATCATGCTTTTCTTAACCCAAATTTAGGATAATATCATATATTTAAAATATATAATTTAGTTTCTTCCAAAACAGCAACTTCCATACATGATTTGGATGCCGTTTTTCACCTCTCTTTAGATATCCCTTCACATACCCTTAAAAATCAGATTTAGGGCATGCCTTTCCAATATATTATGGCCATATAAAGTACCTTAATCCAAGAGTATTTTACCCTCTAAATCATCCATTATTTAATTATTTATAAAACAGAAAGATAACATATATGTAGGGTACCCGTTTTTACCCTTTTGGACGTCCTTATGTATATGCCCTAAAATCAGATTTAGGAAAAATATTTCCAAGCTCTTTTGAACATCCAAAGCACCCTTAATTTAGGATAATTTATCCTACAATTTGCCTATAAATCATTTAAGCTAATTCATGCTTCATATACATCATAAAAACATGAAAATCGGGTTGTGCATGTAACCCTAAGCCCCATCCTTTTTAAAATTCATAACTTATGTCAAAATAATCATGTATAATTCATAAGAACATGATTCATGTCCTAATCATGATATTCAATCCAAAAATCAACTTATTTTGTGAATTTAAGAAAATTCTAGAGTGGTTTTTACCCAAAATCCACCCTAGACTTCCATTTAGCCATCTTGAATCCTTGATTTTATTATTTTCCTTCAATTCTCATTCAGTACCCAAATAAAGGGTATAATGAATCATCCTTCAAGGATTCATTATAAATTAAACTCATAACCCATAACTTGAGGTGAAAAACTTAGGATTAAAAAACCTAAAAGATGAAATATACTTGCTTGAATCGAATCAAACTTGAATCCAAACTTTCCTAGCTTGAATCCCTTTCTTTCCTCCCCTTTTTTCCTCTTTTTTTTTTTTCTCATTTTCCCCTCTTTTCCTTGCTATTTTGGGTCATGCAAAGGCTGCCTTACTCTTGAGGTTTTTTCTTGAGAATTCTCTCTCTCTCTCTCTCTCTCTCCCCTTGCATGTGGACGTCCCCATCTGCCATACTCCCCTTTTTATAATTTTTCCCATCTTATGGGGTCCACTTTTAACACATCATAGATAAGGTAATTAAGGGGCATCTTATCCCTTGACAACATGGCCCATTCGTGTCCAAGTAAAATGGGTATTTATCTCATTTGAAAATTCATTAATTTATGGCTAATACTTGGTCTCCAAGCTATCCCCTTGAACCGTCCAAATGGCAGCCCCTTATGGCTTTCTTGGCCCCCAAGTCTTCTTCAATTTATGAGCATTTACATGCCCTTACTTCCTTAGCTAAGCTAGGTTTTAACTTAGGTTAAAAAAATTGCAAAATATCCATGTACGTGGCACTTGGACGTCCCCTCTTTATGCCACATATGTGGCCTACTACTTTTGCTTTCTCATTAAGTTTCCTCATTTACTTGCATCCCAAGAAACTTCTTTTGTTCTTTTGTGATTAAGTAATTTCCATGATAATTATCTTAATCCAACTTTTTCATGACATTAATCATATAATTTTATCCACCTGTTTCAATTTTCGTCTGAATATGACTTTTCTAACTCAAGTTATAACCATTTGAAATCAACCTTTGGGTGTGAGATGAAAATAAATAATTATCATCTTAATTCCATCATATTTTCCTTAATCGAATCCATCCATAAGATTGAGCCCTTTATCATGAGTTTATCTTTCAAATTTCATCTTAATTCTCTTTGTTAGAGTCAAGTTATGAATTTTTTATATTTTCCAACTTAATTTCATAATTATTACTTTAATTTTCATAAATCAAAACATGATAATTTATGTCACATTAGCATTTTTTAATCCTCATTAAGCTCCTTTAGTCATGTTAACTCACATTAGGCTATGGTGATTAAATTTAATCACCATTCTTAATCGTAACCATAATTGTAAAATATTATTAAATCATAAAAAATCATAAATCATTCATAATTCATTTAAATGATACATGTATCATATTTATATGCCTCTTGGGTCTGGGTATCATATATTATGAGACAAAAATTGGCCCTTGATTAATATCATGAATTGTATTAGAAGAACACAAATTATCCCGTTCCGAGGTCTTACTCACTGACATTTAATTAAAAATATAGGAAAATTCCTTTTGTATAGGAAAGTCAGGAAAGTAGTTACCTCATTAGTTTGCACTAAGTAAATAATTTTTTAGCTTGGGTAAATAAATTATTTTTAATGTTTTTATAAAAATTTTAATAAAATTGTTATTATAGGTGTATTTGATCTATAAATTAGATTTTATCATTTTTAGAGATGTTTATATATTATTTTGGATTTGTAAACATTGGAGTGTTTAGTGAATTGCAAATTAGTTTTTTTTTTAAAATCTAGTTATATTCAAAATTAAATCTGTAACGAACAAATTCAAAAAATTTCTAATGTTGAAATGAAAATTTGGACTGAATTAGAAAAAATGAAATTTGACAAATGAATGGAATTGAATTCCAAGAAAGCCTTCATTCCAAGCTTCCAATAATGAAACAAATTCAATCAAAGTGCTTGGAACAAATCCAAACACTACATTGGAATAAATTCAGCTCACCGATACGGAATAAACTTAATCGACGACTAATCAAAACTTATCTAAATGATGAAGGAATCTTATCAGCAAATGCATTTAATTATTAACTATATTGTTTTGGATGCATTCAGGAATTGTAATATCCATGGATAATCCAAACAACCCATCAGTGAAATTCAGATAGATAGTATACGTGCTCACGCTTACCCTAATTTTCTCTCACTACTGTTGGAAACAATGTTTAAAACAAAACAAACTTGACCAAAGCTTGAGTTTTGATGATTAACAAAGACTAATTTGAGTATATTTAGAGTACTAATGAGTTTGCTCAATG
>JAXCLR010000073.1:52215556-52230314 GCA_035584095.1 Annona squamosa
AAAAGGACATTCAAATGAACGTGAATACAAGATATACACAACACAAGACACTCATATACACTTCTCTAAAGTTCAAAGAGAGAAAAGAAGTGCAAGAAAGACTTCCTATTCCCTTTTCTCAACATTTGAGTGATTCAGAGGAAGAAAGAGTCACAAGTTGCAAGCTTCTTCATCATTACTCATCCAAGCTATTTCTGATTTCTTCCTTGAGCTCAACCTGCCTACACATCTCTGTAAAGTGTAGTTTTGTTTATTTTAAAATCTTATTGTACTAAACTTGATTTAGCTTGGGTAGCTAAGATCAAGTGTATGCAAAGTAGGGTATGATTGGAGTGAGACTCATCACCTACTTGTGCAGTGATTTGTTTATGCCCCCTAGAGCTAGAATCTAGAAGAGAGCAAGTGGCTCTAGTTGTGTATGCTCCCTAGAGCTTTGAATCTAGAAGAGAGCGGTGACTCTAAGTGTATTCGATGAATACATGGTGGAACCCAAGTCACAACGGAGTGTGAGCTTGGAAGAGTGGAGTAGGGAAGGTTTGCCCGAACCACTGTAAAACTTGTGTTCTATTCCTTTTACTGCTTTATCTTAATTGCTCTCCATTTGCTTTAAAAAGGGGATTAATTTTTCAAGAGGTTAAGATTCTTGATTTACCAAAGATTTTTTAAAGAACCCAATTCACCCCTCCCCTTTTGGGTTTTGCCATCAACTCGGGACCAACACTAAATGCCTGGGGTTGGTAAAAGTTCATGGCTCATCTACAGCTAGCTATTTACCAGTCGTTAAGGAGTTCTATGCTAATGCGGTGGAGCATGACCATGGCAAGGTCAAAGTCCACGGCAAGATAGTCTCGTTTCACCCCACAGCGATTAATGCTTTCTACAAGACACCTAATTTTGATCACCCGGATCAATAGGAAGCATTTTTAGAGGGAAAGGATAGGGATATCAATCTATCATAAGTTTCTACTATGAAAGGCCACCTACGTGGAAGTCAATGGGAGGGCAACTCACGTTTTTCAAGCACGGGGATATGCAACATGATGGGAAGATGTTCTTCTACTTTGTCTCAACTAGACTTATGTTGTCGACCCACATGAGTGAGATGACTATGGATAGGATGCTTCTCTTGCACGCTATCTACTCCGAATTAATTATTGATGTGGGGAGGATTTTATATCACTAAATATGTGCCAATGTGAACTCACCCCAAGTCAGTTATTAGTTCCCCTCACTTATTATCGGGTTGGGCAAACAAGTGGGAGTCCGATGGAATGCAACAAAAGAACTGCTGAACTGCCAGGATGATTTATCGTTCTGCACACAGCCTAGAGTCTGAATAGCCACCACTCATTCCACAGCACAACCAACTACGGATTCCTCATGTTAACCATCCTCGACCAATGAGAGGCTAACCAATCTGGAGAACTTAATGGTAGCCCAAGCCTGGTTTTTGCGGCAGTCTAATAGGGCAATGGAGGCACACTTTCGCCGACTAATGGAGGAGTGACACATTGACACGATGGCCTTACCTCAATTCCCGTCGACATCTCCTGAGTTTCGGGCCTACTTCAATCAATCCTCATAGCAATCGGGCGAAGTGAGCGAGCACAACGACGACTCAATCGAATCTGACATCTAGGGAGTTCCAATCCTTTTCATTTTGTTGTCTATTTTTTTTAGTTTATAATCATGTAGGTTTCCGTAATTCTCATGCATTAAGGACAATGCATCCCTCAAGTTTGGGGGTGTATAATTCTCGGTTATAAGTTTGTGTTTATGTTTCATGTTTTGATTAGATTGCATGTTATGTCAACCTCTGCTGATGAAATTTATCTTGTTTCAATATATTTTAATGAAAATGTGCAAGGTTGAGAAAATTTTCAACTTGAAATTGATTTCATGAAAAATTAGCAATTCATGCTAAGGACATTATGTAAAAAAAGTTGCAAGTGATATGTGAATGAATCAAGAGAATTTCTTAATGCATTGTTCTTATTCAATTCCATGCTAATTTTTTCCAAACGATATGATAAGAACTAAGTTAAACAAATGTTAACCATGTGCTTTAAGGGAATTAATGGTCTCATAAATGGTAATATTTCACAAATTTTTCTAATAAGATCTAAAATGGGTTAACTTGCATGTTCAGTATCCCTACCAAGTTATCAGAATAAAAAAATGGAGTGATTGACCTAAGCTGAGTAACCAAAACTTGGCATCAACAAATGCCAAAGTTCACATAAAAAGGCAAAAGAAAGTCACAATAATAACACTTTAAAAAGAAAACTCTCCCCAGATACCCATAAATGTAGTGAGGGGAGCCAAAAAAAATCAAACAAAAGATAACAACAGATCTCTAGATATCCTGGAATATGGTGAGGAGAATCTTGCAATAAGTTTAGGGGGAAAAGAATGTGCAGTTAGGTAAAATGGAACCAGTGAATTATTATCATATTATTTGACTAGAAAATTATGCTTAAATTTTGGTTAACCTGTTTTGTATTAATTTTCTAACCAATTTCTTTTGATGAAGAGGAAGATTAGCAGGATTGAATTATTACTTTGTACTAGAAATACTATCATTTACATGTAACATGAATCGAGAGAATGAAAATGAAAATGCATGTCCTATGGTGAGAAATGGTTGAGTTCTTATGCAATATTTCAAGTTAAGTTATTCTCTATCTTGTTGAATAGAGAAATATGATTGTCAAAAGTATAATTAGAATTAGGTTGAGTTGATAAATACATTTATTCATTTATTATTTTTTTTGCAAGTGTTGCTTGAGAACTAATAACGTTTAAGTTTAGGGGTGTGATAACTCATAAAAATGCGAGTTATATGGCCCATTTCAGACTCGTTTTGCATGCTAGTCTAAAAAAATGTGGTTAGTTTGCATTTATTTAGCTTAGTTTTTACTCATTTTACATTTTAGGAGTATTACGTAGCTCTTATGTATTTTTAGTATAAAATAAACATTTTTAGTTCATTTATTTAGTTTTAGTCAATTTTGTAGGAAGGATGGACAATTAAGGCGTGCAAGTGAGTCGAATGAAGATCCGATCCAAGTGAAGAAGCAGGCAGGCTAGCTCTCAAGTGCTGACCGGTGGCTCCTAGGCGCCAACCTACATGCCTTAGCTAGATGTTCCAACACCTCAGACAATAAAAAACTTCCAGTAAGTTGGTACCCAGGTGCCAGCTTGGGGAGCCTAGGCACCACTTCATTAGCATTCAAAGGCATCTCGAAAAGTTTTTAAGTTACACAGCATCCTGGGAGTTGGTGCCCAGGCGCCGACTTGGGGCGCCTAGGTTCCATGGTGAATCTGCGCACGTGCGTTTTTGCACATGTGCCGTACAGACTAAGTGAATTAAATAGATACCTAGGGATTCGTGCCAAGGGGAGAGAGAGCAGAGAAATTAGCTTCACAGAGAAGGAAAAGGACTCGTTTCCAATGCAATCTAAACAGGAGATTCGATCTCGTTGGTGGAAGCTTACAAGATTCAATTGTTATTGTTCTCATTCTCTTTCCTTTTCTTTGTTTTCTTAGAATACTTTCATCTTAGATGTAATGGATGTTGATGTCATGTCTTTGAGTTAAACTTCCATAGATGGGAATTTAGGATGAATTGATATCTAATGATATTGTTTGGTTCTTTACGATTCAGAAATGAATATTTAATTTTGATATGACTATGTTGTGCGGATTTACCCTTGCATATGTTGTTTAATGCTTTTTATAAAATTAGCTACCTTATAAGTTGATTTAATTGTAAGATTCATCCTTGGAAAAGGAAAATTCCTGCCAGATCCATATGTAGGGCATATGTTTCTTTTTTTTTTGTTAAGGGAAGTTGGTTAATGGATAGGAATATACCTTTAAACCCTATGTAGTCATGAATGGGTTATGCATCTATAAATTCCATTTCATTCAATGCATGGGAACATAGCAATTAAGGGTTGTGTAATAAACTTTGTATGTGGTGGAAGAGATATATATATATATATATATATATATATATAAGGGTTATTCCGGTGCAACATCACTACACCAGAACAGCGGTGCAATGGGCCCAAAATGGGCCCCACATGATCATGAAATCATAATCTACTCCACCCATTGTATTTAGAATAATGTATTCTATTACCATACCAATTTTCATCCAAATCAGATACTTTAAAGTTGTTATTTACATCAAACTATTTTATTACGTTGGATTTGTACCATTTTCAGATGGAGCCCATATACATATCTGATTGGGATGAAAATTGGTGTGGTAATAGAATACATTATTCTAAATACAATAAGTGGAGTAGATCATGATTTCATGATCATATGGGCCTCATTTTGGGGCCACTGCACGGCTGTTTTGGTGCAGCATCACTGCACCGGAACAGCTTCCTATATATTTATATATATATATATATATAAAGATTATTAAACTTGGACTAGAAAATTTCTGTACAATCTAAAGAAAAGGAACCAATTCAATATAGTTTAGATTTAGGGATTTCCGGCTATCCCATCTGTCATCCCCATTTTATAATTCCTTTTTAGTATTCCCGCTATTCCGTTAAACTCTTCTCTATTCTTTTGCTTATTTTGTATTTTTATCCTCAATTATGAAATCCCTTTCTACTCATCGAAAGCAACTGAACTAATCAATAATCTTAGTTAGACCATATCTGTGGCGCACCAAAATCGAGTGTCACATCCTAAGGCTTACATCGGGATTGTTATTGATTGATAAACATGATCAGGATTGTTGCCCTATCACACGACTGGTTTTAACGAATAATTATCCAATTATATAACCACACATAGGAGTTTAATTCCTCATATTTTCATTTTATGCATATCTAAGTCATTTCCAACCATTCATTACATAGTAAAGCATGATGTTCAAGAGACATGTCAACATTCACCTAAATCAGATGTCATTGCATGTATTAACTATAGTCATCAACATAACCCTCAAAATAATTTACATCCATTCCATATAAGTTTTTCATAACATAAAAGTACTAATGCTTTTCCATTTCTTTAACAGTTTGCTCTTGCTCCTTTACCATGTTCTTTCCTTCACCTGTCTTTGGGTTTGAAAAACGAGAGTCGAAACTCAATAAGCAAGCTATTTATATTTCACAAGCAAATCATTTTAGGCAACAATTTTTCATTTGAAATATCTTGGAAAGCAACTTATACCTTTTAAAAAGGTATATTTTGAAAATATAAATCCTATACCCATCACGAGTACAACATGCATAATGCAATGTAAAACCATGAACATGTCCTTCATAGGATGAAAGCTAGCTAAGCGACCATCCGTCCTTGCCATCTCTCATTTCAGAGAGGGCGCCGCCGGCCTTGGGTCTATCTTAGCGACTTAGCCACACCAAAGGGGAACACTCGATCCACTTATACCTTTCAAGTGGACCTAGTACTTTGTGCACTTGAACTTTCATAAAATCATCTTTAACATGCTAGCATGATTTTCATTCAGAAACTTGGAATCCCATCATTTTCATAACATTTATCAAAGGAAAATTTCAAAATATCTCATGATAAACAAAAGATCATTTCAACATAATTTAACTAAGGAATGACCATCCTTAAATCCCTCTAAAATATTTTCAATATTTACATCGAACAATTAATAAAGAAATCATATTTATTTAAAGCAATTTAGAAAAGGAAAAATCATTTAGAAAATTTGATTGCTTACCTGCGTTTTCTTAGCTTTCTGAGTTTGCTTTTTCTTTGCCCTTGCCTACATGAAAATAATATAATTTTTTAGATATTTCTTTTGCTTGCATTCCACTCAGTTTTCCAACCCATTTTCATTCATATACATCATTCATTTAACTTCTCAAGTCATTAGACATAATTAGCACATCCTTGCATATTTCATCGGCTAATACATAACATGTTCAATCCCATAATTAGGGTAACCATTTAATCATATAATAATCATCCAATAATTATTATTCAAAGGCTCATTACCTTTGATACCCCATTTCTCACTTATTTTCCAAAATTCACATGTGGGTGCTCATTTTAAGCACACATTGTCGCCTTGAACTTCATTAATTAATTGTAAAATTTGAAATTAACATCATGAAATTCTAAATAGATATATAATTATAAAATTCACCATATTTTCATGTGTTTTTGCACAAAATTAAATTACATAAGTCATTTATCACCTATGCATGTCTATCCTTTCATATATGCTCATTTGGAAACATATACATGATACATTTCATAAAATTTTTCAAATCAGCAACTTAGTCTCTAATTTAACATGATAATTATCCTTAATTATTACTTTATTCAGAGTATTTTTATGAAATTTAAATCCACTAATCATGGATTTCCAAAACAGCAACTTTAGAACCCATTTTTCACACTTTAATGTGTCTTTTGACGCCTAACCCTAAACAGTTTTATAATTCCGAATTTTCAGAAATTAATTCAAATTTTTCTAATCCAAATTTAGGGTATTAACATATATTTAACATTCATAAACAAATTCATCTCAAAACAGCAACTTGTTTCACCATTTCAATAACTATTTTCGCCTAATTTGGACACCGTTTCATAAAATCATATTTTGGGCTTATCTTCTCAAATCCTTTTGGGCACCAATAGTACCCTAACCCTAGGATATTTTACCCTACATAAATCCCATAAATCATGCAATCCCATTTTCATACCATTTTTAACATGAAAATGAAGAAATCGGGTCATATACGTCACTTTGCATTTTATTCTTTCTAAAATTCATATCTTAAGCTTAAATCAACAAATGTTAATCATTAAAATATGTTTCATAACCTAAACATAACATTAGCCCAATACAGCAACTTTTCACTTAAATTTGGGTTTTATCAAGTTGAGTTTTCAACTCATAACCCACTCAAATTTTCATTTCTACCACACAAATCATTGAAATTCATTCATATAACTTAATACCCATTCCATATTTGATCAAAGAGTATATTGAAAAATCATTTAAGAAGTCTTTAAGCATCAAATTCATATTCAAAATCTTAGAGTTTAACACTTAAAATCAAAAGCTCAAAGCATCACTTCTACTTGTTTGATGAAAATCAAACCCTAAACACTTGAGCAATCTTTTTCTTCCTTTTTTTTCCTTTTTCCTTCTTTTCTTTCTTTTTTCTTCCTCTTTGCTGGCCCTAGGGCGGGACATGAGCTGTTGCCTTGGGGAGAATGACTTGAGTACTTAGAAAATTTCTCAAAGCTCATTTCATTTGGACATGCTCCCTTTATGTAGAGCTAGATTTGCTCTAATTGTGGGCCCCACCCGGGGCTGATTTTTCACAACCATAAATGTGTATTTATCTCCCTAGATGAGTTGTGCAAATTGCAGCCAAGTAAATTTATTTTTACCACTTTTCTTAAAGCCAAAATTCTGCTCAAATCATGACCATCCAGCTACCCAACAGATCATGTCCATACTGCTGTCCATTTTCAGATTTTTTTCCCATTTTTAATAATATAAATTTGAGGATAAATTATACACCTAATTAAAATTTAATTTAATCATTAATTTGGCATAAAAAATTAACAAAAATTATTATAGCAACTTCAAGCCAGTCCACGTCATTTGCATACATATGCTATCCATGTTTTTCTCCTTCAATGCAGCTGCTGTTGATAATTTTTTTGCAGGGATTTTCATATGAATAAATGCACATTCTAGTGTCCCTACATTTCGGCTATATGTGTGCATAATTTATAAAATAAAAAATTTTAAAAAAATAGCAGCAACTGCCCATGGACCTCCCTACATTGCCACATAACCTATGTTCACTTTGAGCACTTTTCTAGCCCCTTAATGTGGACATCCTTTGTTGGGATATTGTTTGGATTTTTGCATTTTATATTAATTCATAAAATACCCTAAAAATGAGCTGCATTAGACACCTATTTTTCATTAAAAACTTGCATTAATTCCATGTACTATAGTATTTAATGCATGATAACTTTGAGGAGCAAAAGTCAACTATGTACACCTTTTCCAATATAGGTATTTTCCTATCATAATATGCTCAATATAAACCTTCCAAAATTTTAATCTCATGATTTTATTCAACCGTTTCAAATTTCATCTCAATCTGATTTTCCTAACTTAGGTTATAGTCGTTTGAAATTAACGGTTGGATTTAAGGTATGATCAATAAATCTTTTCACTAATTTCAACAAGAATTTTCATAACCCAATAATTTCATAATACCAAGCCCAACATTATCAACTTTCATATCAAATTTCACTTGAATCTGCCTTACAGGCGTTAACTTATGAATTTTCTAGTACTTTTCCACTAAATTTGACAATTATCATTTAAATTCTCATAATTCATATTAAATAATTTAAAATAATTACCCATGATGTATTTGTGTATTTTAATCACCAACAATTTACTCTAATCCCATTTTCCCATATCAGCTCATAGTGATTACTTAAGTTATCATTGCTAATCCTTAACTTAATTGCAATAATTAGCAAAATCACAAAATCATTCAAAATTCAATAATTTCACATAAAAATCTCATGTACACGTTAATACATACATTTGGGTCCTACATTGGTTGGGTTTCACATTATTCTCATGGGAACGATACTTAACTCACTTTCTATTACTTGATCAACACATATATTTGCATTAAAATAAACATTTTAATTAGATATATACGCAGCTCATCAAGGGTAAGATGGGAGGCATTCCATTCTAGGACCTAGATAGGCCAGAGGACCTACCACCTAAGTCTCTAGAACTAGCTCCAGTTGAGGGGGAGGTTCCCATGGCACTTGCCTCTCTGAGGCTAGTCTCCCCAGCATCACATGCTTGTCACTCACCTCAATCCTCCCAAGCTGCCTCAAGACCAGCACAAGCCCTGTGATTGATACGTCTGAGATCTGTGAATTATTTGTTGGGCTTGAAAGCTGAGTATGCAAGGAGCTACGGTCTCTACATCACTCCATGACCCAAATGCATGACAAGCAGTCTTTCTTAGAGTCCGAGATCACTTGGATCAAATATCATCATACCTCAGGTAGTCGGCGAAGCCACCCTATTATAAGCTTACCTGATTTTGATCCTTATTATGGAGAGTTAGTCCGAGCTAAACCCACAATGCAAGATAGGCCATTTGTGAAACTTTGATTTTAGGAAAGTGTATGCAACCCTAGAGTTATAAATCCTAGGTAATGTATTAATCTTTATATGAAATATGTTGATGATATTTTTACAATATGTAGAATGGGAGGATTAAATAGCTAATTATGGAATGTTAATTCAAATGAATAATAAATATGAATAGTAAAACATGAATAATGATCATGTGATTAAAGGAAAGTGTAAGTTAATCACTTTGGGTTAACTAAATCGTAAAAGATGAAAAAGGAAGCTTCCCACTAAAAGACAAAAGAGGAATAGTGATGCTTTTTGAATTTTTTAATATTTTCGGATTTAAGAATATTTTGAAGGAAAAAATGAAGAAAATTCATAATTTGCAATCCGGACATCGGATTGAGGTAAAATTTTTTATGGATGACCAAAATCTTATGATGAACATGATGAATGGTGTAAGATGTGATGAAATCATGGATTAAGGGTCAAGATTTAACATCATTTGAAGATAAAAAAGCAAAATTACTTTATCATTAAATTAGGTTTGACTTTTAGTTAAATTTAATTAATTAAATAATAAAAAATTAAATGTACAAATGCCAAGGAGGGCAGGGGCGTGCAAGCGGATGGAAAATGGAGCCAAAAATCAATGGCTCATATTTAATCTCATCAAGAATCAACGGTTGAGATTTAATTAGCTTAAAAGTATGATTTTTAATAAATCAAAAATTATTAATTAAATAGGCTAGATATGGTGGCATGAACAATAGCTAGGGGGCTGCACATTTCTCAAGGGTTGCTTGAAAATTGCTTGAAATTTCCTTAGCAAAAATATTTATAATTTAGTCCAAATTCAAGAGGGTAAATTGTAAATTCATGAAAAATCAAATCCTATAAAAGTTGAGCACCCTTGGACGTCCAAGCATACCTCCTACAACCTCCCAAGCTTGAGTAAGCTCACTCCCACATTTTGAAGTAAGAGAGAAAGAGATTAGGAGGAGAGGAGTTCTTCACTTGAGGTAAGTGAACTCTTCCCAAATTTTTTTTTGGATATTAGATAGGGAAAACCATGCTTAGATAATGCCTAAGCATGAGAAAATAAGTATAGTTATAATGCTCAAATGGAATTATACCTAAACATCGAAAAATTAGAGTGAAGATAGAGCAATAGAGAAAATCATGTATAAAATATACAAATAATGCTCCAATATTGCAAATGATTATTTGGGATGAATGTTTATGATAGTTATGATGTTGGAATGATGATATATTGATCTCATAATTTTTGAATTTAAGGATTATGATTAAGTAAAATTATGTTGAATTTTAGTATATGGAGAAAATGATTTAATTAGCCAAGTTAATGATGATAAATTCAAAATTTATGAATTTTTCCATGATATACTATTCGATATCTATGTCATGGTATTTTTATTTTTGAAAAAAAATGTCAATTTTTAAAACCCATGAACAGTAGGCAATACGCTGTGAATAGTAACTTGCTATAGTAAACGTGAACAGTAATCATGAATAGTGAATAGTTTGATTTTGGAAAAAAATTAAAATTTATTTTTATAAGAATGAATGGATTTAATTTTTAAGAATTTATGGATAAAAATCTATATAATGAGGTAATGACCAAGTATTTATAAAGGGATAACCTCTATAAAATTGAGGTAATATTCGATCATAAAGCATTCATGGAAAGCAATTTAAGGCATGGAATAGATGGATAAAATATCTAATTTCCTTATATAGGAAAAGGAAAGGCGAATGTTGAGAACACGGACTGAGAAGGTAAGTGTGAAACTCGAACCCAAGTAAGGTTTATTTATATTCAATTGACATATAAATATGAATCAAGTATAATTTAGTGGAACTATAAATGATTTCCAATTGCAATATTGATAATTTATTGCAATTAAGGCAAGTGATTATGAATGATCAATATAAGCCAATATGGGTCAATGTGATTAAAGAGGCTTAATGATGATTAAGGAATGTTGATATATTGAGAATAATTACCGCATATATATTATATTTTAATTAATGGAGATTATGATACTAATTATGGAGATAAGATAGCAAATGCTAGAAAGTGCCTAACTCAACACTGGAAAGGCGAATCAAGATGAAAATTGAAAGGTAAGCACATAATTTTGTGCTTAATCTCATGAAAGTGATGAATTATGAACATTATGATGAAATTAAGGTAAAAATCGATCATCATCGTCAAAATTTAAAGATGGTTTCAAATGAGCATAAATTGAGCTAGAAAAGTCGAATTAAGATGAAATTTGAAATGAATGGTTAAAATTATGAGATCTATGCAATGAGAGGCTTGGACTAAGCTAATGATGATGGGATATTGGTTGCACAAAAATGGGTGTTTACATGGAATTTTTTATTTTTAAAAATTACAAAATATATAATTAAGTGAGCTACATGACAAGGGTAGTTAATGGCATTAATTTGGGATGAATTTTATAGCACAAAATGCCAAAACATCAAGGCACATGGACATGGACATCAACATGAGCAAGAATGATGTGCACGTTCAAAGAAGCTTTTGGAAATTTTAATAATTTTTTAATAGCTAAATTAACCCCTAATTAAGCTAGTTACCTACGGTGATTAAATACTCATTAATTAAAGTGAAAATGAGGTGGAAAAATCGTTCTAAAGCTGCTACAAGTGGACCCCTACCCAAGTGGACAGCTACATGAAGGAAGGGAGGGAGATGCATGTTCAAAGGCTGCAAATGTAATTTTTTATGATTTTTTTAATAAGCTAAATGGTCCCCTAATTAGGCTACTACCTAGCATAGTTAATTAGCCATAAATTAAAGAAAAATTTGTTGGAAAAAATGGCAAAAGATTGCTGCAAATGGACTTTGCATTATATGGACAAATTTTGTCCATTAATGATGTGGATTTTAGTGGATTTATAAAAAACAATTTGCTAATTTAAATGGACCACATTTTGCCATGTTAGCAATTGGGAAAAAGCATGTCTTAATCATTCTTTAAGTAAAGTAAAAAGTAGGGCCTACAAGTTGGAAAATTCAGCTTTTGCCCCCAATACACATCCATTTGAATAAGGGGGAGGAGAGAGAAAATGCTAAGGAGCAAACCCATTTTCCAGTAGCCCTTCGTGTTCCCATTTTTCCAGCAGCTTGAGAGGTAGAAAAAGAGGAGAAAAAAGAGAAGGAAAAATGGAAAGAAAGAAGAGGAACCAAGTTCGGAAAAATGGAGTCTAAGATGATTTAATTTCAAGTAAGTATACCTTGCTTTTGGGTTGAAAATCATAACTAAAATTTTCTTAAATCCTATGTGATGTTTCTGTTTTGATGTTTAATCATGATTATATGATGATTCATGATTATATGAATTATATAATTTGATTTATAAAGTTTAATTTGGGGATTAATCAGCCCATATCATCTAATCTACACTTATGTGTAGTAAATATGAACTAGGAAAGAAAAATATGGAACAAATAGTAAATAAATGAATTTTATCATGAACATTGTTTTGAGTACTTATGATAGGGTAATTAAGGACAGGTCAATTTTTTAGCTCAAAAGGGTAAGCATGTTAGAAATTAAAAATCCGGGAAAATCACCCTGAACAGGGTTGAACGAGTGTCAGGATCAACTGCACTAAATGATTTTTAATAATTTTTATACAAGGAATTTTGGGCTGAAAATTTTACAAGATATATAAGACATATTTAGTTACATAAAAAAATGATTTTTTAATGATATTTATACCATTAAAAAATCAATTAACATAATTTGCACTATTTGAAAATGGATGCTGCTGTCCAACAAGGTAAAAATATGAAAAGAAATATAAATTCTTGATGTTTTGTGTTGAAAATATTTATTTTGATTAATTCATGTATTTATTAAGGTATGGTAGTAATTTCAAATCAAAACTACTTGATTTGATATTAATTCAAAATTTTGAGAATTCAGTGTGCCTAAATTCACCATTATAGACAGCTTAAGGAATAAATCAAGTTAAATGTTAAATTCTAGATTTTTGGGATGAAATTTAAATTATAATGGGATATAAACAAGTATTATAAATGATTATGAGGATTTGACCTATTAAAGGTGGGTTTTATAAAGGATGAAACTTAGGGTTACGTATAAGACCCGATTTTCATGTTTTGATGATGAAAATGATAAATGGATTATGTGAAGTGTTAAAATGCAAAAATGCATAAATATATGATTGGAACACATGGATTAGGGTACTATTGAAGTAAATAATGATAATCTCAAATTTCGAGATTATTATATGATGTCTAAGTTAACAACTAAGTGCTTAAAATGAGCACCGATGTGTGAAAAATGGAAAATATGTTAAAAATAATAAATGGAAGTAATGAACTTCCAAATAATGATTTAATGAGTGATTATTATACTTATGTTAGTTTACCCTATATAAGAGTATTAAAATGAATGAATGGATGATTTTATACGTATAAGTTATGTGCTAAGTATAAGTACACGACTTGAAGGACAAGTGGGTCAAGCTAAGTCCAAATGAATTTATGTAGGTTGGACAACCTAAGGGATTTATGTATTTAAAGCTGAAGTGAATAAATGAAATATTATTTTCATTTATTTAGGCAAAGGTAAGGAAAAAGAATGGAAGAAAAAAATATGGCGATCTCAGATAAGCAAGCAAACTTTTCAAATCATTTATTTCTTCTTATGTGCTGAAATGATTTATGATGTTATGTTGATATTTTTATGATTATGTTTTAATGAACAGGCAAGCACAAATTTTAGAAATTGATATCTTTAATGAAAAGTCATATTTTTTTAAAATGACGGCTTTAACGAAGAGCCTTAAGTTTTGAAAAATGATGACTTTAAAGAAAAGCCTTAACGTTTGCTTCATGGGAAGCAAGCAATGATTTTAAAATAAAGAATTTATCATAAGTATTGTCATAGATTGGCAATGCTTTATCTTAATGGATTGAAAATTTTGCTCATAAGTAAGCAAGTTCTTCATGATAATATTTTCAAAAGATTTCTCGTTTTATGTCGATGGTTTTTAAGAATTTTCTTATAAGCAAGCAAGTTCTTTATAATGTTATTTCAAAAGTATTTTATAAGAAAAAGAAAATTTTTCCCTTTTTCACAAAGCAACAAATGTAATTAAGTTTTGAATTTCTTTTATGATGTTTTATGATAAATAATTATGTTTATGAAAGAAAAAAGTGGGAATTGAAGTATTAATATTTAAATATAAACAATGATTTGGACAAGTCCATATATTTTGAAATGATATTTAAAAAGTTTTGATTTCCTTTAGATAAGGAAATCTATGATGAAAATATCTTAAAAAATGTTTATACGGATGTATTGAATGTGATTTAAGAATGACCAACTTAATAAGTGATTTCATAAAATGGTTTGACTTCGGGTTGCTAAACGGTATGCAAAAGACTATGCAAGCCTCCTTATGTAAAAATGGTATAATAGATGGTGGACAATAATTTAATTATTGATAAGTCTAAAAATTTTCATTTATTTTCATATTAAATTCACTCTATTAAATATTAAAATGTTAATTAAATGCA
>JAXCLR010000073.1:52257482-52274422 GCA_035584095.1 Annona squamosa
CTCAAATTAGTTCTTGTTAATCATCAAAACTCACACTTTGGTCAATTTGTTTTGTTTTGAGTCATTGTTTCCAACAACGCTTACCAATCAAAACGATCCCGGAGTAAGGCTTCTAGTCACCTCAGTTCGGGGCGCCACACTGAACCTACTGTTCAGGCTCCATCGTCCTTATTTTCCTCAGCCTTTACCCATCCTATTTCTCCAACTCATCCCATCTCCTACCCTATCTCAGCTTTCTAATTTCATAAGTCTCACTTCCCTTACATCCCATTTTGATGTCTTAACAAAAGGGGGGGGGGAGAGACTACTAAGACTTAGGACTTTTTTGGTTGGGTAGTATGTACATTTGAATAATTGTTGTATGTTTTTACATTGACATGTACAAATTTTTTGTTCGAATGAAAATTTCTTTTGTTGTATGTTTGAAATTAAATTGTTTGATTGAACTGTTATGATTGAATTGTTTAAAATGATGTATAACAAATATGTTGATAACCGAATGCAATACAAAGTATTACCTATAACATGAAATCCCTCTTTAATAATAAAAATGAAAGATTTATCTCACATTGGTTTTGTCAGTTATCAAAAAGGGAGAGATTGTTGAAATTTGAGGCAAATTAAGCACAATCTATGTTTTGATAATTAACAACTTAATTTGAGAATTATTTAAGTACTAATTTGGTTGCTAAATAATGCTAAGGTTCATATAATCAAAGTTTAAAAGGATAACAGGTTAAGTTGTATGCCAAGTCGACTCAAGCATCAACTTAAGTCAAGTCAATACTCACGTCAACTCTAGGATCGACTTCAAACGCCCCTAAATTCGCAATGTTGAAATTGAGACTACAAGACAAGTTCCAACTGAAGTTAACTTTGATTGCGACTTAGATGAAGTCGTAACCCCAAGGTGGGTGAGCCTCGGCTACAAACTTTGAAAATGTCAGAATTAAGTCGCACATCAAGTCGACTCCATTATGCGACTTCGGTAAAGTCGCATCTCAAGTCGACCCCAATATGCGACTTCGGTAAAGTTGTGCTCCTAGTCAACCTAAGTCTACAACTTAAGTATAAATCAACAACAAATTGCTTCTAAAATTCTTTATTAAATGGAAATCAAAATCAAGAGGCAAATGACAACCATGAATTAAGGTCATTGAAGAGGATTTCTATCAAGAGACTAAGGTATTCTATAATCCAAGCATCATGATACATATCAAGGACAAGAATATCAAATGAAGATCTAAGTACTTGAAAAGAGAAGAAATAAAGGCTAAACATACAAGTAGATCACAAAGCAAAATTTTGAAGTTCCAACAAGACATATGACTAGTGAAGTTACATCTGAAGTCAATTTCACCTGCTTCTTAAGTCAAGTCTGAAACCAAGTCGACCCGAGCATGGAACTTGAGTTGGAAGCTGAAGGTCGAAGTCGCTCCCGAAGTCGACTCTAGTCTGCGTCTTGGGTGAAGTCCCACCCAAATTCGACTCCACTCTACGACTCGGATGAAGTCACATCCCAAGTCAACTCCAAGTGCAACTTGACTCGCAATAGTCGAAAAAATTCAAACATTTGTGCATTAAATGCGCACCACCTACCACAAACTATTTGAATTTACTTTCCTTTATTTAATGAGCTTCAAGTGAATGAGAAAGTTGTTGAATGAGCATTGATTGAGCTTACCTTCCTAATCCTCTAGTATTCAAGTGATCTAAAAAGGTTTTTTCAAGAAGAACATTGCATTCAACTGCTGAAAGCTGAACTGCTTTATCTTCAACTACTTCTACAAGTTCTTCTATATGCCTAAAATTGCCTACACATCTGTAAAGTGCAGAACCCTTGTTATTCTTTGATCATTTATTTTTTCCCACTTGGTTTAGTATTGGAGACTAAAACCAACTGATGACAAAGTAGTGTGTGATTAGAGTGGAACTCGTCATCTACTTATGCTGAGACTGTATATGCCCCCTAGAGCTAGAATTTAGAAGAGAATGAGTGCTCTAGATTGTATTAATTACACAATAGTGGAACCCAAGATGCAATGGGTGTATGCTTGAAAGAGTGGAGTGGGGAAGGTTGTCCGAACAACTATATATTGCTGTCTTTTTGCATGGTTTGATTATTTGTATTTTATATTTCAACTGCACTCTCTCATTCTACTTTGCTGGATGTTTCATCGAGAGGATTAAATTTACAAGAGGCTAAGCTTCTAATTATGCAAATTATTTTTTTAAGAACCCAATTCACCTCTTCCCCTCTTAGGTTTTGCCATAACTTGGGACTAACATGAAGTTGACTTTGGTGAAGTCAAGTCGCAACCCAAGTTAACTCTGACATGCGACTTCGGTGAAGTCACATATGAAGTCGACTCAGACATACTACTTGAGTAAAGTTGCAAACATTCAACTTGGATACAAGAAGGTTAAATCAAGAATTTTTAAGTCCGAAGGTGAAAGATTGGCTCAAGAAACATCATTTCAATATAATTCAAGGTCCAAGACATAAGCTCATCTAAGAACTTTCAAATGGATAAGACCAAGCTTGATATACGAGAAGTCCAAAAGCCCACTTGCACAAATGAAATCTTTCGAAGACTAAAATATGAAGAAACAAAGATATACAAGTTAAGAGATTAAGGTTAATGAAACACTAAGTTCCAAAGAGTAAAATAGATAGTGGAGTCACAATCCAAGTCAACTTTATCCGTGACTTGGGTCAAGTTCAAGACTAAGTTGACCCTAAATGGAACTTGAAGTTGAAGAGCTGAAGACCAAAGTCGCAATTTAAGTCAACTTCAGTTTGTGACTTGGCGAAGTTACATTCAAAGTCAGCTCCAAGTGCAACTTAGATTGCAATGGTAAAAAAAATTCGAACGTAGGCGCATTAAATGTGCACCACCTACCACCAAACGTTCAGAATTCCTTCTCCTCTATTTAATACACGATAAATGAAGTGGAAAGGGTTAGCTAGAGCATTGAGCTTCCACCTTTCCACAATCAAGTATTCAAGTGCTTGTCGAAGCAATCGACAAGAAGAGCCGTGTGACTCTCTGCAGCTGTTGAATTGACTTCTCATCAACTCACTCTAGACGTTTTTCCATGAGCTTAAAAACTCTTATAAATCTGTAAAGTATAGATTCTTACTTTTATTCATGAACTTTGTGATTCCACTTATATTGGTGTTGGAGACCAAGACTAAGTGAAGATAAGTAAAGTATGGTTGGAGTATAACTCATCACCCACTTGTGTGAACATTGTAAACACCCCATAGATCTAGAATCTATAAGAGAGTTAGGGCTCTTGGTGTAACCGTATTGCTTTAGTGGAATCCAAGACAATACGGTGTAGTCTTAGATGAGTGAATTAGGGAGAGTTGTCCCAAATCATTATAATTTCTCGTGTTTGGTTTCTTTGCTCTATTCGTTATTCCATTCTCCATGTTTTTCATTCAAGGAGGCTTAGTCTATAAGGGGCTACAACTACTACACCAAAAATTTTTAGAACCCAATTCGCCCATTTTCTTTTGTGTTTTGCCATCAACTCGAGATTAACACTAAGGACTTTTCATTAAAAGTTTTATCACTTCTCAAACTTAACTTTAGGTAATTTTTCAGTAGCTTTAGCCTTGGTTCTTGCATGCCTTTTTGTGAGTTAATTATTGAACTTATTCTTAGATCATTGGTATGATTGTTAAATAGATAGTTGGTTTGTGAAGGAAAGAAAGGTGTTCTTATGCTGATAGGTCTAGATATGATGTTTTTCTTGGGTGGAGCAATATATAAAAGGCTCACCTTGTTGCCTTAGTGGCCACCCCTACAATTGAGGCTCGAGATACCCATAGGAATAGTGTTGGTGTTTGTTAAAAGCAAAAAATTTTAAAAATCCATAACTTTCTTATTTTTAATCACTTCTTAACGTGTTTTTCTAAAATTATCCTACATTTTAATTGTTTCTATACAATTACTTGTTAATTAATTTAACTTTTTAATTTTATTCTCTTCACTTTTCATCATTATCATGATAATATCATATCACTTTTTAATTTATAAAATTTTTCAAACAAAAATTTATCACTTTTCTAACACACCCATAGGCTAAGACATGGAATGGAAAAGTGGCAACCACAGCGGCGTATGAAAACATCGCCAGTCGAGCGTAGAAATTCCACCAGCTATTCGATCCATTTAGGAAAGGCCCACTAATGTCACGCCTTCGACTAGGCGTGGGCCCCACCAGACGCACTGAGAGACTGTACAGGCCGAGGTGATCAAAGCACCATCATTGCCACCATTATGAGTAGAGCAAGAGAAGACAAACTCTCCTCTTCTTTATAAATTATAATTCCTTTCCTCCGTTTTCTTCTGCGCATTCCATTTCTTTTAATTTTCTTTTTTCTAAACAATTCATCTCAATTTCCAATTCGAAACCCGACGATGCCTGTCATTTCCCGGCCGCCACACGTGTAACCTGCAGCCTCCGGTTCAATACAAGTTCCCCCGTCCGGCTCTCACACTCTCCCTCTCTCTACTACTCTCCGCAGCTCCCTCGCTCTCTCTCTCTCTCTCTCTCATCTCGCCGGCATGTCGAACCAGCCGGAAGGGTTATCCGACGACTTCTTGGAGCAGATACTGGCCGTTCCTTCTTCTTACCCTGCTGCCGCCGACGGAAATTTGGCCGGAGCAGATGTCGGGGCCCGCAGCGGTTTCCCGCTGGGGCTCAGCTTGGAGCTGCAGGCGGAGGGTGGCGGTTTTCCGAAGCCAGCGGAGGCGTCCGGCAGCAATAAGCGGTTCTGGGAGGAGGGCGAGGGAAAAGCTTCTGGGAAGATGGTGAGTGAATGGGATTCTCGTCTCAAATGACGCTTTTGCCCCCCACTCTCAAGCCCTCTTCTGCCCTTTCTACTGCCCAACTGCTCCTTGCTTGTTAGAGTTTGTTCTGAAATTTTCACGGGCAGCTTACCAGATGAACTAAACCAACTCCGGCTGTGTTTTTATTTTTAAAATTTAAAATTTATATTAATTTCGCGGGAGGATTTCGTTTGATTAATTTAGGGGTACAAATGTCATTTTTTGAGTCAATTATTTTCAGTTCCAAGAACTAACCGCCGTTCTTCGTTCATTCATGTGTGTGTGTGTGTGTGTTTTTTTTTATTGTTCTTGCTGTTTGGACAGTAACGTTTCAAAGAAATGCTACTAAAAATGTTTTTTAAATAAAAAAAATTCAGTTAGGGTTAGTTGCGGTTTGCCTCCGTTTTGAACCGTTACGTGGCTTTTTGTCTCCATTTTGGAGCTCTTGGGCTATTATGGACAATAAATAGCTTTATGGCAATCCATATTCCATGCAAACCAATTTTTTTGTTTCACGCCCCTTTGATACCGAAAACTCAGTTGTTATCTAGATGCCTAGCAATTCTATTAACAGAAGACTAGCCCGATAATTATTATTATAGGATTATTGGTTTTTATCACCTGACCTCGCCTTGAAATTTGGGCAGCTGAAAATAATTCTTTTTGAAATGTTATTGATTGCCTTTATTTGATGCAGTGGTGGATGATAGAGGATTAGATCTTAGTTGAAAGTCATACTTGGTTGCCGAATGAGTTCTTTTCTTATGTTGTGGATGCGAAACTATGGTTTTCTAGGTTAGACAATTTGCGTTCTCATCTCTTACAAATCCTGTTCTTTACACTCGTCATAACAAGTGTCCCCCATGTGATGGATATCACTTCCAAAGGAAAGAACTACAAGTTGGAAGATCCAAGCGCAAGACAGGCCCTCTGGAACAGAACCCAATCCAACTAGTTCTCATAAAGAAAATGAAAATTTGACTTGGGGCGTGTTTGAGAAGTGATAAAACTTTTGACAAAAAGTTTTTGATATAAAGTTTTTTAATTGGTAGAAAATGATGTGTAGGATAAAAGTAATGATGAGGAGTAAAGAGAATAAAGTTAAAATAGATAAGTTAGTTGTATAGGTAATTGTGTAGAAATGAGTGTAAAATAGGGTAGTTATATAGAAAACGTGAAGAAATTATTAAGAACTAGCGTAGTTGTAAAGAATCAAAAGTTTTAGTTGAAAAAGTTTTAAAGCTGGCAAAACATGCCCTAGATTTCAATTATGACTTTTTTTAACCTTGTCGGATGGACTCCAAAAGTCTTTCAAGTGGAATTTGTTTTCTTCGTCGTCTTCTTTTGATCCATCTATTCCATATTCTAATGATAAGACATAAGATTATATGGATATCTTCTGAATGGTGGTGCATCCATGAGGTTAAGCAACTGATCAATGGTCAGCATGATCCTAGTTTGAACTTCAAATGTCAGGATTGAAAAGATTGTGTACTACTAATGACACACTAGTGCATTTTGTAAGTTTGTTAGATGATCGACATACTGCTTGCTTTTTATTCACCCAGTTTTTGGAGTACGTGCCCTTCATTGTGAGGCACTTGTTTGATTGAAGGGTTGTCCTACAGGGAAGGGTTTGACTTTTAGAATTAATGATGCGTATGTCATCAATCTGTTGAGTTGAGGGTGGTTTTGGTCCTTTTGTTCTTATGTTCTTCATTGCAGGAAAGAGATCATGTTCATCTAGCAAGTTTGTTTCCGGCTATGCACACTCACTCTATGCGGCCTAATTCCACACAGCAGGTCTGTAACAAAATGACTTATCCTTTTTTTTACATTCTTTTCTCTCTCTTCTGCAGTAAGCATGATAGAGATATCACACTAGCCAGTTACAAGATGTCTAGCTGCAGTTTCTTTGCTGTTCTTTCTGGTGCATTTGATGTTTTCACAATATCTCCTTCTTGAGCTAAAAATATGTCTACTGTGTGTGCATCTGTTTATGCTTTGCCTGGACTATTGTCTTTTCTTTTCTTTTTTGAAATTGCTGTCCATTGCAAAAATTTTAATATCCTGACAGCCTGTGAGCATGTATATTTTGGCTTTTTGTACTTTCAATCTCACAGCATGTGCAGATTTTGATCTCTTTGTAATGTTGAATAGAGCATTGTCTAGGTGAATTTGTGCCTACCATAATTGTGTGCTTGAGGAACAGACAGGTCTGATCGTTGGACCAAGGGATGTTGATGCTTTTTATGTGGTCCCACATTAAGAATGGCCAGGATGCCACATCCATGCATTGTAGACCATATGTTACTAAGGGCTGCTGGTTTCCTTTCCTGGTGATAGGACTGCCATAAACACAGCTTGGATCTTTGGAGCTTAAGCTGCTTCAGATGGGTAGTACTATTGTTCTTGATTTGCTGTATAGGCAGTACCTCTGTGTTCATGAACACTGGTTTTTGAAATTCTGCACTATTTTACGATTTTATTACTCAAGTTATTCTGATTCTTGGTCTGTGGTACTGTTGCTTTTAGGCCAACCAGTTTAGTTTAGATTGTTTCATTTTTATTTGTTAATAAGTGGATACAGTGGAACTGTCTCTGTCACTTGATGGTGTCCACTCTGGATATCAATCTTGAAACGAGCCACTTTGACGAGCATCATTGCTGATTTTGCTTGTGATCATGGATGATGATACATTTAACCTGCTGTTTGTATGTAATGGAAAGGTGCAAACAACTGGATGGAGGAAATTCTCTTGAGAATAGTTTTCATTTCCAATTTATGATGGGCCAATTGGATGATTGTCAAGGACCAATTCATTCCTCTCCTGAATGATGCTACCAGGACTCCCAGCAGAAAGTACCCCCAGTCATAATCTATATTTATGTTGGAATGGGTTTAGGAGGAGCAGAAAGATTTGAGTAGGTGGTATCAGGAGACAGCATTCCATGCCCCTGAAATGGACTTGTAGAGGCCATATGGCATAAAGGAACATGGGGAAAACCACAGACAAATTTGGAAATGAGACAAAATATGCGAAGAAAATAGGAACTCTGAGAAACTTGTCTTACCAACTGTATATATAAGAAAATTCCTAAACCCTAAGGAAACTTTCATAATAAGAAAACCAAAAATAGAAATAACTTCCTAAGTCAATCTAACCATTAATCAAGCAAAATACATTAAATACCTAAAACAACAAAAATTCCAAATAAAACCCTAATTTATGTAATCCTCTTCAAGTATCACATCACATGCATCCACCAATGCAACCTACACTCAGTAGTAGTGTCTAAGGCTTTGTTTTGGCCGTGCATTTAGAAAGTATAAAGTTTAGTTCCTAATGTAGCTGTTACGTCTGAAATCTCATTTGGTTGTGACTAGCACTTCTATGCAATTTTAACATGCAAAAAGCCTCTGGAATCACTGTTATGTGAAAGTTTTAAAATTAAGCTTTTGAGCAAAGCCCTCTTCAATGCACAAACAATGAACATGCAGCCTGGCCACATGGAACCTTTTACCTCTTTGCTAAGACACTCGATCCACTGAAAAGAAACACAATCACAGACGACTAGATACGCTAGCAAATGGTATTACAATAGCAACTAGCTTTTTACTTACCAGATACTTCAGAGAAATGCAGATGTCGAATCTTGTGTCCTTCCAGCATTTCGTATTCTATTTTTTCTTTTCACTTCAAGTTTTATTATATCTTTGCCACAAAAAACATTTTGTACAGTTTATGTATGTTTTCTCTTTTTCAGCAGCCCTTTGTTAATCAAACAATGGCAGGAACTGCTGCAGCCGTGCCGCATCCGCCTGCTGTCCGGCCTACTAGAGTGCGGGCAAGACGGGGGCAAGCCACTGATCCTCACAGCATTGCAGAGCGGGTAAGCCAACTCTCTGTGAGAACCCTTTTTGCTTTAGCATATAATTACTGCAAGGCCTTTCTCTTAGGAGCATAGAAGCAATCCATTTTTGAAGGTGCTAAGTATGAAATCCATGTTGATTTAGATTTTAGCATGTGCGGCAATAAGGAAAGTGTACCTTGGGTTAGGGAGGGGTGCTGATGGAATTGTCTTTCATAACAGAAGACTGATTGCTATAAATTGGTGGAGGGAGTGACCAGAGAACATCTGAAGTGTGGCTCTCTTGTCCATTGCATGAAAATCCAATAACCATAGTTGTTCAAGTGGACCCTGCTCCCCTCTCCACTTTTTGTAATAGCGGGGAAAATGTTCTGTGAGCAAAGTGAAATTGGAACTATTTATATATGGGATGAAATGATACAAATTGATTTCTGCAAAATGACTTTATGCAGTGCAAATAGGAACCATCAATACTAAGTTAGTAAATTTTGGTTTTGGACCATCAATCCTTGTATCTTTATCATTATTGAGAATCATCTAAATACTAGCAGTTCAGTTATATCTTACCAAAGTCCAGATCCTTCATTTTTATCACCTAATATGTGGCACTCCAATTTCGAACCACTGGCATATTATAGAATCTAGAATTGTTACACTAGAAGTCATGTAATTTCTTGCTTTTTAGATTCATATTTCTTACATACTAAATGCAGGTAATAATAGTTCCTTCATTTTGTTTATGTTGCAGTTGCGTAGAGAAAGAATAGCAGAGAGGATAAAAGCTTTGCAGGAACTGCTACCCAATTTCAACAAGGTCGTAATCTCAACTCCCTGCTCATGGCAATGGGTTCCTTTGTATCAGCTTTCAGGAATTCGCCTGCATGATCTTTTCTTCTTGGGTGAATTTGTCATTTCGCAACAAATGATTGAATGCCTTTGATCCATGAAAATCATAATAAAAGATTGAGGGACGGCTGTCAAAGAGGGCAGAGAAGGGGAAAGAAATGCAATAATCTGGAAAGGGAGGGAGGGAGGGTTTTTGTGCGTATGTGTTGTGATTTATGTTTCCTTGTATGTGTAAGTTGCTCATTCTCGGGAATACTTTTCACATTTTGCCTTTTTTTTTTTCCCCTCTCTATGTCATAATGCCATATATTTTGACTAGGATGGACGGAGATGTGGCTCTGGGATGCTTATAGATAATTAAAGAGAACAAATTCTTAAGTGCATTTGGTGGCACTTGTTTTGAATTTCTAATTTGCTCTTGTTCTGAAGGTTCATTATTTTCTTCAGTGATAAGGTCCAATAAATGGGAAATGGTAGTTCTCCTGCCTACAGGAATGATGAATGTGTTAATCAGATTCCACCGACCAAGGCCTTCTCACAGTTGACATTTGTTAAGAGTTCAATGGCACATTTTTCAGGCCATTTTTCTTGAGAACAAGATAGTTACTGCCATTTGATACAAGTGATATATCTGATCTGTGCGTCAGGATTGTTAGGTTGAACTGATATGAATGGGATATAGAATTAGTTTGACAAATTCAACTGAAATAAATTAGTGGTTTTCTTTCTTTTCTTTTTTCTTTTTTTTTTTTTTTTTTTTCATTCTTGGAAATTTTTGGCTCCTGAAATTGGGGCTGCTGGTTGGTAGTTATTTGCAATCAACTCTTGAGCAGATCAATCAATTTGATATTAATCAGTCCAAATTGTACAGTTCATATTTTATGCATTTTTGTGCAGACAGACAGAGCAGCCATGCTTGATGAAATTTTGGATTATGTAAAGTTCCTCCGGCTCCAAGTCAAGGTAAATTACCAATGTGATTTTTACAAACGTGTCCAGCCATCAAAGATACTGGTTTTTTAGAAATCATTATCAAGTCAAGCATGTTGGTATCGCCATGGACATTGGAGCATTGATATCTACAGTGTACGTTCAATCCTGCGTTATTCATCTATCCTTGTACATGAGGAAATATTTGTACATACGCAATTTCTAAATCTTTCTTGAAGGGTTTGATTAATGGACTACTAGTTATTTAATGAATGCCTTTTTTGGACGGCATGTTTCTTGGGAGAGGAATAAATTCGGCCTAGAGAACTGTGACAGCGGCGCCATTGATGTTCATAAGTAGTCTGGGTGGTGCAGGCATCAGAAATCAGACCAGCTCATGTACCGACTGGCAGCAGTACATGGATGTAACGTGTAGAATGGAAATTACTAATTTTCTGTCTATCCTTCCACGTGTGCATGTGGAGAGTTTGGAGCGGCAGTATGTGGGCCAAATTGACTCTTGTTCTGGGAAACGTCCTGTGGGGACCACAGTTTGAGTTTTGTCTGCCATTGCTTCTCTGCCCTACAGTCCTGCAATTACTGGTGAATCTCTGACACAGAATTATGGTAGAAACAAACAAGTTGTACCAAATCACCATCAACCTGATACCAACCTCATAACATATATCTATCAACTTTTACCAAACTCATGCCTACTTGTCCCCTTTTACAGAACCCCATTCTGAATGTGGGTGTACCAAAAGACGTGTATGGCCAAGTATTTCAATCATGTTCTAGCAATACGCTACTCATTCCATTTCTCGCAGAAGTTGGGGGTGTTTCTTCCAATCAACTCTGCATTACATTGAGGCAGGTTGCCCCTGTGGCTTTTGTTTTTTCCCCATACTAGAGTTTTGAAGCTTAATCTCCAAGATCTGAGTGTGCTATGCTATCTTTTTGCTAGCTTTCTGAGTTTTTTTTTCCCCCCCCTTGATAAACGTCTTGGCAAAAATACTGTTCTGTTTCTGCTTGCAACAAAATTGAAAATTCGAATATCATTGATCTGATTTATTTGTTTGTCTTACATTGTGGACTTTTAATCTACAGGTTTTGAGCATGAGCAGATGGGGTGGAACTGGTGCAGTAGCGCAGCTTCTAGCCGACATTCCACTGCCTTCTGTGGAGGTAATCATCTCCGTCTAAATATGTCAATGTATTTTCTTTCTACATATAAATAAACTCCTTGATTTATGTACTTAAAATATTTTTTAAAATGTTAACCTGGTCGTCCTTCAGTATGTGTATAAGTCTGATATTTTAAAAATGAACTTAGATATAGGCTAGGATTCCTGTGAAATTCCTAAATTTTGCTGGATCCCGCCTCCAAAGTTTGTCGCAATGCTGCAAAATGTTTTTGAGAGTTGAAATGGTGGAAATATAAAATTCCTATTTTTCTTTTCTTTTTCAGTAAAAATAATGACGTTTATAGATGGTTATCCACTTTCCACGTGACCATTTGCTTGTAGAGGCATACCCCACCATGATGACTAGATGAGCCAAATACCACCTGTGCGTGGGGCTGTGCTTCCATTTAAAGTTCAGATGGCTTACCATGATCGTTTCGTAGGTTGGCCGACTATAGAAATTGGATACCCTACCATGATAGAGAGGCCTGATCAATAATCAGTGAATGCCCTCTTTTAAGCAATGGAAATCTCTAGATAGATGAGATAGCGGTGAACATGCTTGTGCACATGCACTATTCTACTTCACATGAATTCAGAACTCCCTTTATTTTACTAAAAAATTTCATTCATGTCTCTCTTCTCTGATTCATTCCATCTTTCTCAAGGGTGATACTGGCGGCGAAGGTGGGAACAACCAGCAACTATGGGAGAAGTGGTCTGCTGATGGCACAGAGCAGGAAGTGGCGAAGCTGATGGAGGAGGATGTTGGGGCGGCAATGCAATTCCTTCAATCCAAGGCTCTCTGTATCATGCCCATATCTCTGGCAGCTGCAATCTACCACGCCAACCCACCAGACGCCTCTGCCGTGCTTGTCAAGCCAGACCCAGATGCGCCTTCCTAGGCCACTGCATACGACCATCGCATTCTTTGCACGTGCCAATCGACAACTCCATGCTCGGGCCCATGTTATGATCCCTCAACTTTTTTCTCGGGCTGGTTGCTTAAGTTCCCTTCTTTACTCCTTGATGTCACTATCACTGCTTTATTTTTGGTTGCATTGCCCTTTTGCCCCCTGTTTTCGTCAAACATGTTGTAATGTCGCTCTAGAAAAATAACAGATCCAAGAGAACAATTGGCAAAGGCATCTGTATTTCTTAAAAAAAACTTATTTGTTGGGTGGGAGCTGAGTTGGATCACCAAACAAGTGGACGGTGGGCCTGAAAAAAAAAATAAATAAAACACACAAAGAAAAGGTGATTAATGGGAATACATCATTATCGTGAGGGAGTACGAAGGATACAGTATTAAAAAATTAAGTCGGTAGGTGATCAAACTTCTTGAGCACTTTCTGTCCGGCCGGCGATTTCAGATTGGTTCAAAAACAATTTTTTTAATTTATTCATACATATGTTATTTAAATTATATTTAATCTATAAATTAAGTGTTATTATTTTTGGATGTGTATATATTTATTTTGAATTTTTAAATACAGGGGTAAATTTTAAAATAAATATATATACAGACCTAAAAATAGTAAAACATAGTTTATAGATTAAATATAATTAAATTAACATGTTTATAAAAAAATTCTTGAAAAAACAGAAAATAATGTTTTTGGACCGTTTTGAAATATCCGAATTTGAGGACGTCTCAAAAGATTGTTTGGCAACTTCTCTACCATACCCTGGCAGGTGGATGACTTGGGGTGTGTTGGGTAACAACCAAAATGAATTTTACATTCAAAATTTTGTTTTCCTCTCTTATATTATATTTTTATTTATTTATTGGCATTTTATATATAACTATTTTACTCTCAATTATTTTCCTACATTTTTAATATAACTACTTTATTTATTTTAATTTTATTTTTTCACTCATTATTATCTTGATCATGTTATATCACATCATTTTCTATCATTTTCAATCCATCACAATTTTTTTCACCATTTTCTTCGCACCCGGACACACTGATATGTGAGGAAATGATTTGTTCTTCCCCACAACATTCTACTGCCGGTTTTGCGCGGGCCTGGAACGGAATGGATTGAGAAGATGGACCATGGATGATCTGTAGAGCATTTTAGAAAATGGGAATGCGAGGGGTTTTTGCGAAACAGGCTCTGAAACATTGCTTAATTGCATATTAGATGCCATAGTTTGTTTCAGAAAATTGCGAAATAATCCACGCATGGCGAATGTTGATGTGAGATAATTTTGAAACATGGAGGACATGTTTTGCAAATACTCGAACTGTAGGGTTTAATTTGCTAAAAGACAGTTTAAATGGGGCACGGGTGGTCAGTTTATAAATAAAGAAAAAGATGGGTTAAGTCAAGGGCACGCGTGGTGGAGACGTGGAGTGACGCTTGAAAATGGCAACGAAATCTTGTTGGATTTGATGTGGGGATGATTACTGGGAGGGCTCGTGTCAACTGAACCAATGATGTCTGCATCGAAATTTTTTTAGCCGTGTGGTTCGATTGGTTGGGCTCGCTTTCCAGTAAACCACGAATACCGCCCAGGTTTTACTGTTTCTGATAAAGCGTACACAGTTGACCATTGAGGAACAGACTCACAGTCTGACACAAGTCACTTGGGCCGCGGTGGATTCCCCTTTATTTTGATTGGATACACCCCTCTCATGAGGATAAAAACAGATATTTGAATTCTCCCAAGAAATATTACTTCTCGATATTTATTTTTTCTCATCATCACCAATATTTTATAAATAATCATTATTTATTTTATGTTAACTTTATTCTCTTCATAGTTTGGTATATTTTACTTAAAATTATCTTCTCTTTTTTTTTTTTGGAACTTCGGTTTTAAAAGCCTAAAAAATCAATACCAATATAATTAAGGGTTTATTTGGCTTCTCTCTTCCAAGGTGCTTTTATGTTTATTTCTCCTCATGCTGGGATAGCCTAACTAGGGTTAGATAGCCTAAATGTACTTTTACAAAAAGCAAGTTGAAACTACCTTTTCTCACTCACGCTCTTTTCAACTAGCCCAATGCCCGCCGAAATAAAGGCTTGGTGTCTTTCCATTCATTCCCTACTCTTGTAATTTGTTTGTTCTAGAAGAGGATAATTTGCAAATACATTTATATAATTTGACCATAATTAAAAATATATTCACTTACATTCAAAAATTACAAATAATTCCTATATAGTTTGCATAATTACAAGTATATCAATACGGTCATGACACCATCATTGCATCATTATTGCATGGGTATATTTGTAAATATACACAAATTATGTGGGTATATTTGAAAAAATAAATGCATCCACTTTGTTTTCAAAAGTGCAAATCTACTTGCATAGTTTGCATATGTTTACAAATATGCTCACTTTGTAATGACACTATGATCACATCATGATGGTAAGGGTATATTTGCAATTATCATAAATCTTTATGGGGATTATTTGAAAAATTTTGAAACTATGTTTGTATATTTGCAATTACGATAGGCTATGTGGATATATTTATGAATTACCTACGAGAAATTGGTTATCATAAATATTGCTTATTATAGAAGCATCCAGGATGAACCAACATCAGATACATATGCATAAGAACATAAACATAAGAGAAAAAAATTATATAGAAAATCCTTCTATGAAGAAGGAAAAAGGAGAAATGGAGGAATCACTAGGATAAATAGGTTACAAAGATGCAATCAGAAGGACTCATACTTATGTTTGTTAGTCCCAAGTTAATGACAAAACCTAAGAGGAGAGGGGTGAATTGGGTTTTTATAAAATTCTTTAGTAAATAAAAAACTTAACCCCTTGAACGCTTAATCCCTTTGATTGAAACAAATAAAGAGCAATGAAATAATGAAAGCAATAAAGTAAAATAGTAGGCAAGATTTATAGTGGTTCGGGCAATCTTTCCCTACTCCACTCTTCCAAGCTCACACACTGTTGTGACTTGGGTTCCACTATGTATTCCGCGAATACACTTAGAGTTTCCGTTATCTTCTAGATTCTAGCTCTAGGGGGCATATACAATAAGAGTCTATGCTCTCTTCTAGATTCTAGCTCTAGGAGGCTTATACAATTGACATAAGTAGATGATGAGTTACACTCCAATCACAACTCTACTTGCAATGTCTTGGTTTGTTACACCAAACTCAAACCAAACATCAAAAATAAACAATAATATGAAAGTAAGGAAGATACACTTTACTGAGTTGTGTAGGAAAGTTTCAGCTTGAAGAAGAATCTATAGAAGCAACCGGTTGTGTATCGTTGAAGCTACTTGTAACTTTGAAGCTCGTTCTTCCTTTGAAAGTGTATAGATCACTCAAGTTTAGAGAAAAGCAAATAGGAGCTCTTGCTTGCACTTCTTTCCTTTCTTTAAACTCTGTATTGCGTGTTTCCACATTTTCTTGAGTGTGTATACATAGAGGAGGGAAGATTTTGAACGTTATACAAGTGGTTGGCGCGCAATAAATGTTCCAACGTTCAAAAATTCGACCGTTACTTTCCCAAGTCGCAAGTGGAGTCGACTTCGTCTACGACTTCACCCAAGTCGCATGCTGGAGTCGACTTTGTGTGCGACTTCGGCAGCTCTGCAATTTCCAAGTCTGAGTTCTGGGTCGACTTGGTTTCAGACTTGACCTCAAGTCGATCTTGGAGTTGACTTGGGTTGCGACTTGACATGTTTTTGTGCCAAAAACAATTTGATCTTTGTTTGATTTTTCTCTAGCTTGCTTAGCTCATTTCCTTCAATTATTTTCATTCTGGATTGGCTTCACATTTTGTAGACCTTGTGAATCTTGAAGAGCTTAAAAATTTGTATGCACCTTGCTTGCTTAGTTTTGTATTAGTCTTCATCTCTTGAATTTTCTTCATCTTGAAATACGCTTGAAGCTTTGCCTTGGTCTTGAGAAACTCAAGTTGATCTTGGAATGAGTTTGCACTTTTGATTTGGTCTTGAGAAAACTCAAGTTGATCTTGGGGTTGACTTTGTCTGCGACTTCACCCAAGTTGCAAACCGAAGTCGACTTCGACTGCGACTTCGGAATTTTTTGCCCCAAAATCAACTCTAGAAGGAATTGTGCATTTCAAGTCGATGTTGGAGTCGACTTCGTCTGCAACTTGGCTTCCAAGTCGCACGTGGAGTCGACTTGGCCTGCGACTTCAGTTGCTCTCCTTCCAATTTCAAATCTGGTCGTGAGGTTTAATTTGAAGTCGAAGGTGGAGTCGACTTTGGGATCGACTTCACCCTAAGTCGAAGTCCAAGTCGACT
>JAXCLR010000073.1:52284671-52296583 GCA_035584095.1 Annona squamosa
AAGAAAAGAAAAAGAAAGAAAAAAATTGGACGAGATCCAATTAAGAACCCGCCGCATGATCAGGGCAATAATCCTGATTCACGTTTACCAATCGACAAGATCCCGGAGTAAGGTCAAATGTGACGCCTCGGTTTGGGGCGCCACAAGACTTCTCCTGATGGATGTTATGCTAACTTAGAGAATTTAATGGTAGGCTAGGCGTATTTTTGCATCAGTCCAATTGGGCAATGGCGGCGCACTTTAGGAGACTTATGGAGGATTGACATATTGACATAACTGCTCTACCACCATTTTTGTCGACACCTCTAGAGTTTCGAGCCTACTTTGCAAACCTTCACATCAGGCTAGAGGACAGGGAGAGCACAAGGAGGACTTATCCCCATCAGACACCTAGGGGAGTTACCTACCTTTATTTGTTTTACTTTTGTTCTTTTATTTATCATCTCGTAACATGATCATTTAGGTTTTATTTAATTTCATGCATTGAGGACAATACATTCCTCAAGTTTTGGAGGTGCATAGCTCCTTTAAGTGTGCTTGCATGCATTTAAATAGATAATCATGTGTGTCTGATTGCATAATATGTCAAATTCTGCATGTGAGAATTATTTTGTTGCAATCCATTTTGATGAAAAACTTACAATGTCTAGGAAAACTTCAACTTGAAATTAATTTCATGGAAAATTTGAATTTTGTGTCAAGGATTATGTGTTAAGGGAGCTATCGTGTATGTTCTTTCTAGTGACATTTGGATGACTTGAGTGATTTTGGTAGTAGATTGTCATAGTTCAATTTCATGCTAGTCTATTCAACTGAAATGATAAAGGCTGATTTGAGTGTTTTGTAACTATGTGCTTTGAGGAAATAGATTGTCTCAATAATGCATAAAATTTTATTCTTTTATGGGATTTAGAATGGGTTAACGCGCATGTTTTAGTACCCCTACTAAATTGTTAGCATGAATAATAAAAGGGGGTGACTAACCTAAGTTGAGTAACCGGGACTTGGCATTAACAAATGTTAAAGTTCGCATAAAAAGGCAAGAGAAAGTCAGAGTAATAACACTTTTTAAAGAAAATTCTCCCCAGATACCATGAAATATGACGAAGAGAGCCAAAAAAAAGAGAAGAAGAAAAATCTCTCCAAATACCTTGAAATATGGTGCGGAGAGTCAAACAATAAGTTTAGGGGAATGAATGTTCAATTTTTTTGAAAATAGGTCAAGTGAATTAGGTGAATTGAGCCTATGTTATTTGAGACAATATGTATTTTCTTAGAATTAGTTCACCTATTTTGTGTTGCTTGTCCTAAAAAGTTCTTTCGATTAGGGGTATGATTAGCAAGATTGAGCTATCACTTTAGACGATTAACACTTTTATTTACATGTAACTTGATCTGAGCACAAGAATGCATGTCCTGGTTTGGATAAATTGTGAAGGTTTTTCATGAACTATTTGAAGTTAAGGTTATCCTTTACCTTGTTTAATTGAGAAATGAGATTGTTGGGCTAATATTTGGAAATAAGCTTGACTTGGCATAATTCACTTGCATTCATTTTGTTTTCATGTATTGCTCGAGGACTAGTAACATTTAAGTTTGGGAGCGTGAAACTCATAAAAATATGAGTTATCACGGCTTTCAAACTAATTTTGAATACAGTCCAAGAGAATTTTGGTGAATTTTCACTCATTTAGCTTTTTTTTCATTCATTTTGCATTTCATGTATTGCAGTGGGATTTCATGCATATTAAGTGTAAATTAGGGAAAATTTTATAGTTTTAGTTTTTCGTGTTATTATCTCATCATTTATAAGTACATTTATTTGTTTTAGGTTATTTTTGCAAGAAAACAGAGGTAGCTAACCACTTTGGAGAATAATGGGATGAAGAAGGAAGCAAACAAAGTAAAACAAGACCTTGATTGTACCCAAGGACATTGGTGCCTAGTTGTCGATTTTCGGTGTCTAGGCACCACTTCACCGCATCAGAAGAAATCTCTAGAAATCTTCAAGTTGGAAAGCTTCCAAAGAATCGGCACCCAGGCTCCAACCAAGTGGCACCGCGACACCAACCCCCACACGTGTGAGTTTAAGCACGTATTTCATGCTAGGTTAATGGGGGTATAAATATAACACTTAGGGTTTCAAAGAAGGGAGAGTAGAGCTTGTGGGAGCAGCCAAAGAGAAGAAATGAAGGGATTCCCAAGCCAAGAATGACTAGAAGTGAATATTCAGCTTCATTTGGTGGAAACTAGTAAGTTTTAGCTTCTCTTTTTTGTTCTCTACATATTCTTACTTTTCTCTATTGTTGGGATGTACTTAAACTTAATTTCAATGGGATTTGAGTTCATGTTCATGAGCTAAACTTCAAGAGATGGGATGTTAAGATGATTTGATTCTTAAACTATGTTATTTTGATTCTTGTTTATTGGAATATGAATATTTAATTCCTGTATACTTGTTTTGTGTGAATTTACCCTTGCATGTGGTATCTAATGCTTTTTACAAACTTAGCTACCTTGTAAGATGATTTAGTTGCTAGATTCATATTTGGAAGAGGTGAATCTAGGTAAGTTTCATATGTATGACATAGGTTTCTCACTTTGAATAGGAGGAATGTTAAAATGGATAGGAATATACCATTAAACCCTATATAATCATAAGCAAGTTATGTGCAAATCGATCCTACCACATTCACTTGCATGGGAACATAACAATCGGGCGTTGTGTGATTAACTCTATTTATGTTGGAAAACATGTATAAAGATTTATGAACTTGGATTAGTAAATCCCTGCACAACTGAGTAAATAGGAACCAAATTAATATAGTTTAGAGTTAAGGATTCTCAAATCTCCCATGTACTAATCCAAGCTTACAAATCCCTATCAAAATTCTACTCATCCACTTATCTCATTTCCTTCATTTTTGTGCAAACATTCAATTGACAATCTCTCAAATTCTCTTTCTATAAAAGGCAATTGAAGCATTAAGACATAATTAGTTTAGACCGAATTCTCATGGGAATGATATTGTACTCATTTTGTATTACTTTATCGGCATGTATACTTGCGTTAAAATGAGCATTTTAATTAGACATATACGTAGCTATTCACAAACCACATGGATGCCCTAAACCATTGTGTTAATCCTCCTTAAATCTTTTAAAATATCCTACACATGAAAACCCTAACCTCCTGCAACTATTTATGTTCTCATTTCTAGCTAGTGTTGAATTCAAATTTGATTCTCCATGATTTGACATTTATGATAAAAGGAATCAAGAAGAGCATGCTCGGGATTTTTTGGAAGTGGAAATCCTTAGTTCTATCATTGCAGCAACGATGGCAGCGATTACAGGAAGTTCCTTCGGTGTCGGCAATGGCATGCGCGTCGTCTTCCCTTCTTCCAGCGACTGCAACTTCTTATTTTCTCATCTCCCTTGTCTTTTTCCCCACTCCTATCTTGTACCCCCCTCCCACATGTGTTGTCTCCTCATGAATTTTTTTTAAAAAAATTTGTACCATGTATAATCACGTAAATGAACTTTGTATTTTTTTTAAAAAAATATTCTGCACTCTTGATGTCATTAACATGGCAATTTGCGTACTCAACAAATTTAAATCAACTTAATTATTTATTAAATCAATTTGCTAAAATTATTAATTGATATTCTCTTTTCCTCATTAATTTAATGATGACATTTTAATTGAGTTCTTCATTATTTCGTTATTTGCTTCTCTTTTAATAATTTCAAGTCATTAATAAAATTATAAAACTCCATTATTTATCCAAAATGTACATTTAAAGATGTACTTGTGCTATGTAATTTGCAACCAAACTTGTTTAATTGCAATTTATAGCCAAATTGCAAACATTAGGAACCGTAACCAATATGGTTGCAATAAGCCGCCCATTGGCAACCAAGTAAAATTAGGTTGCAATTTTTGGTTGGAAATAAGCCAGTGGCAACCAAATATAGCAATCAAAATTATTTTTGTTGCAATTTTTGCATAGATCTTGTGCTTTAGGAACTAGACTTAATATGGTTGCAATAACATTCTCAATAGCAACCAAATGCAAAGATTTTGTACTTTTTTGGTTGTTATAAGTCAATTTTGTTGTAGTGTTCCGCTATTCGTTTCTTACTTGCTGAAGTTTTCATCTTTTTACCATTTTTCTTGCCGGATCAAGCAGCAATGATTTGTTTTGTCTCCGAGTCCATGTTTGAGTTCGAGCTCTCGCTCTTTTTTTTTTTTTTTTTTTTTAATGTTGTATCTTCCTTCCTTCATTTTCTGGGGGCAATTAAAATCTTCAACTGGAGCCATGAAGCCTTTGAAATATCCAATCGGAGGTTACGAGCGGTAGTTATGGTTGAAGCATCTATCAACCCCTGTGCTCCTCTTTTCTTTTGTATGCTGTCTTCTCTCCTTTTTCCCTCTTTTTTTCATAAAGCAGAAGTGCCTATTCTGTGCCCATTTCTTCCTCATTTGGTATAACATCTAGCATGGCCATGGCAGACCTCCATGCTTCTTTTTCTCGTCTCCCTTTGTTTTTAATACATAGGTACCAAGCTCGTGCTCATTACCCATTAAAGGGGGAAGGATGGGCTTTGACGGGTTATGAGCGTACGGTTTCACTTGTTTTTATAATCTGCATTGGCTATCACACACTGCCACAATTTTGATGCTCTAGACATCTGACTATCTTCTTGCCACAATCATGCCATCTTCAACACCTCGTTTTGTAGCGGGATCCATTGGGAGCTGCTTATTGCGTCACCAGCACCATTTCTTTCTAAGCTCACAAGCATGCGGTCTTCTTCTTTTTCGAGTGACCCTGTTTTGCAAGTTAGGAATGAGAATTCAATCTCGATATATTTTTTTTATTTTATATGTATTTTTACTTGTTGGTGCCATTTTCCAAAACCCATCCATTCCATCTGCCGTGGCTGCTTTTTATCTTTTTTTTTTTTTTTTCCTGCTTGCCTCGATTTTGAGAGAGCCATGGCTCATCTTCTCCCATGCTTGCCCACCCTTTTTTTGAATCAACTAGGTTTTTTCCCGGTTCTTCATGCGCATGGCCACTAGACGGGTTTGCTGTGGCCAACTGGCTTGTCTGCATGTCCCTTTTCTTCTTCTTCTTATTCTCTTCTTTATTTATTTATTTTTTATAGACTACTTCTCCATTCAGTTGCGTTTTTTGTCATTACTTCTTTAATGGCCGTAAAAAATTTTTTGTGGCCATTCCACTTACTTGGTCACGTTTCTTTGTAAAGTTGCAGCGAGCGTCCTTGGTGATTTTGATGCAGGTGCCAATTGTCCATTAACTTCAGTATGCATGCAGGTGGTAGTCAACTCTTTCATGATGCGTTCCTTCTCTTTTTTTAATTTTCTTTTAACGACCCCACATTACCAGAAGTCTAGTCTTCCGTCTTCTTCAAAATTTTTAGTAGCCCTTGGAACGAGTTGTGCTTTCAAACAAGCCATTTACACTGGACATTGTGCTGGTCGTCTTTCGAGCTGTGCTTTCATACTTAGCATCTTTTTTGGTCACATCACCATTAAAAAGGGGAAACCACTAGCCACTTCATTGAAATCGCTACTCCCTGGTCTGTATCTTGGACTCGTTTTGAAGCACTGTCTTCATTATCTTTTTTTAGCAGCTTCCTCCAAACTCTTGGTTGCACCCACCATTAATTTATTATTATCTTAACAGATTGTTGAAGTCTTCCATCTGTCAGGTGGAGATTTTGGTTTTGGCGAGTGCCATTCAAGTTTTCTCTCTCCTCCTCCTTCTATTTTTCTTAGACACCTCGTTATCTCTTTTGCCCTTCTCATGGCAGGTCCCGACGCTCTTCCATTTTTGTGCTTCAACGTGAATAGCAGTGCTCCACAATAAAATTTTTTATTCTTTTGTAATCTTGGTAATTGATGATTTTTTAGCCCTTGAATTGCACCTATACGATTTTATGCCGATAAGATCATAGAACAGTTTATGTTAATTGTTGTGCGACCCAAAAACACATCCTAATCAACAAAGTTGTGTACCCAAGTCGACCTTAACAGGTAACTTTAGTATAAACATAGTCCTTGAATCAACTCCAGGTTCAACATCAATTATAATGGTCAGAAAATTTAAACATTAGAGGATTAAATGTGTACCACTTATCACCCAAATGACTTTTTGACCCTTCAAGCTTTAAATAGGATGACAAGAGGAGCTATGGGGGTTAACTAGAACATGGAATGAGTTTGCACCTTCCTAAATTCAAGCATTAAAGTCTGCACCTTCCTAAATTCAAGCATTAAAGTCTATCATTCAAAATTTCAAGCCTTTGCTTTCATATACAAGTGAGAAGCTTCTAAGATCATATTCTTCCATCTTCAACAAACGATCATTATGTTTATAAATTGCCTACACTAAAATTGTAAAGTGTAATTTCTCTTTATTCTTAAATTGATTGTTGTTGTTAGCTTGGTATTGGAAACCAAGGTGAAGTGTTTAGCTTATAACTAAGGTTAGTTTGAGCGATGCTTATCAATAGCTAGTGTGTTGTGTATAAAGTCACAGAGAGCTGGAATTTAGAAGAAAACTTGTATTTTATATTATAATATGACATAATAATGTAACCCAATACACAAAGGGTGTGAGCTTGAAAGAATAGATAATGAGTTATCTAAACCACTATAAAGCTTGTGTCACTTGTTGTGCTTGTGTGTGCACTTTCACTTTAGAAGCTCTTAAGTTTTCAACATGTTTCATTAGTAGGGAAGTAATTTAAAAAGGGATTAATTTTTGAATTAAGAAAATTTTAATGACCCAATTCACTCCTCTGTTTTTGGGTTAAGTTAAAGAAATGAGACCAACTTAATTTATTCACCATGGTTTTGGACAAGACTTTTATATTACATGGCTAAGTTGATTGGCTTATCATCAATTATTTTCACAACCCTTACCTTCTTTGGAATTAAAATAATTATGGTTGAATTGGTATCTTCAAGGCACCTCCACTATGTTTCCTCATCAGTGTAATCCATCAATTCCTTATAGGTGAAAAATCCTCCACAATAGTGCAATGCTTTTGATAAAAAACAGTAGAAAATCCATCTAAACTTGGTTCCTTCGTAGGATCCATGTCCTTTATAGCCTAGATGACTTCCACCTTGGCCAATGATTTGGTTTGCTAGTAGCTTTTGTCATTTATAATTTGTTTATGTACTCGTTCCATTACTCTCTTATTTCAGAGCTTTTAATGGATGTGGCTCGGTTGAATTTGCTTCCCTAAATTTCCTCTAACCTTCTTATTCAACCTCATTAGTTTAAAGTTGCATTTATTACTTGTTTCCTAGAATTTCCCAAATAGAAAATCATTCTACAAATCATATTGTTCTAGGTATCATTTACAATCTAAACCACATCACTGTTCCATGCCCAAAAGAGTTAACATTTGAATTTGTATCCAACTCTCTTAGCCATGTTGGAGTTCAGAATAAGTGTGATGGGAGTATGATTAGATGTCACAGTTGATAGATGATGCACTTGAGCAAGAAAGGCTGAATCCACCTTGCATTTGCAAGACCCTTGTCTAATCTTGTCTCCACTTGCTCTTACCCACATCTATTGTTCCACCATGTCATCATCCGGCCTCTAAACTTCAAATCTAGTTATTCATAATTGTCGATAACCTCCTTGAAATGTGCCACTTGTAATTCAAAATTGTGTCTCTTGCTCAAATATTCAAAGTTCCTCATAATCTCATTGAGATCCTTGTGATTATAACCCAAGGATCATTAGACTATTTCTTTAGCTGCTTCATCAAATTTAAAGTTTTCATTTTTCAAAATCTATCCGAGTTCCCATAGAATCTTTGAGTTGCTAATGGATATGCCTAATAAGGTCATTTAGCTCCACAATGATGTTATTGTTAAAACAAGGTATCACACTTGCAATAGCCCTTCCTCCATAACAAAACCAATCCCCCTTTGTGACCTGCACACTTTGTGGAAAATTAGGAATCAAATCGTAATTTAATTCAAATTGCCTCCATCAACTTAATTTCAAATAGGAAAACTATCATAGGAGCTTTCTTCTTGGCTAAGTTAAGCAAAATACAAACTGCACATAGATTACTTGTTGCCCCCCGAACCACAAACATGCCAAAGTGGTGAAATTTATGAATTAAACTAAGTTTCATTCTTATACGAGCAGAAGTCTTTCTAATGTGCTTGAAAATCAGTCTAAATTTTTTTCTTTTCTTTTAGTACCTATTTCGATCGCATTTCCTTAATTAAAATCTGGCAGCATGTCATCTATGTTGCATAAGACAAAATCTAATAATCATTACATAATGCAACATTTTCTACTAAATTCATTCATATTTGTTTTAATGCATCTAGTATATCTCTTATACAATCATACCTTACATGAAAAGCTAACTTCTACATCATATAACTTCAACATAACAAATTTAAATGTAACATATACAATTATACTAATTATATTTCAAGGTTCCAAATACCTCAAAAGCGTAACAAATAATATCTTCCTTGCTTTATAAGTTGTATAGGCTCTTCTATCAAATCTACATCATTCGCATTTACTAGTTATTTGAAAACAGGTAGTATAAAATACTCAACAAATAAGCAAGAATTTAGAAATATACGTAATTCTATAATCCATTGCATAAGTTGAAACATAGAATTCTTAAATTCCCTTTATTCATGTATCATAATGAAATGAGCGTTTACATGCATCATGACTTATTCCTCATTTAGTAAATGATACTTTCTAGGAGATAGTCCATCCAGAAAATCTTTTAGTAGATGACACTTATGAAGCGATCATCTACCCATGAAAACCTTTCTGTTGAAAGGCACTAGACACATCAATTGGGCTATATCAAGGATGGGCAAAATGTCCAACTTACAACTTGATGAACCTCCTAAATTCTCTTTCCATGAATAATGTCATTCACACGTGCATCATATGCATTTTGTAACATGAAATGAGTTTTGTCGGCTTAACGTGATAACAAGGTTTGTACATAAGAGCTAATTTGTGAAACATATTTAAAATCATTTTTTGAATGTATGCATAGGATAATTGTCATACCTAAATACATTTATAATACACATCGATGTAAAGAGACATTTAAATAAAATAATCATTCATTGGCAAATATCCTTTTATAAAATTAAAAGACAAGAATGAATTTTTTAGCATAATTTTGAAACAAAATTTTGAAGGGTTTGCTTAATTTTTTCCTTTAGCTTTCCTCCATCTTTTCTTTACACATTTCTATCATCACCAACAAAGAATATATCTAAGCATTATTGAAACTTAAGGCAAATTAAGTGCAATCCATTTTTTGATGATTAACAACTCAATTTGAGAATCATTTAAGTATTAATGTGGTTGCTAAGTGATGCCAAGGTTTAAATGATCAAATGTCAAGAGGATATCAGGCCAAGTCGCATGCCAAGTCAACTCAGGCGTGAACTTAGGTCAAGTCGATACCCAAGTCAACTCTAATATCGACTTCGAAGGCCTAAAAATTGACAGCGCTAAAATTGGGACTCTGAGGCAGATGAAGTTGCAACCAAAGTCGACTCCGCTTGCGACTTAAATGAAGTCACATAACTAAGTCAATTCCAAATGTGATTTGGGTGAACCTCGGTCACAGAATTGGAAAATGACAAAGTTAAGTTGCACAATAAGTCGACTTCATTATGTGACTTGGGTGAAGTTTTAGATCAAGTCAACCCAATATGTGACTTGGGTAAAGTTGCACCTCAAGTTGACTAAAGCCTACAACTTAAGTGAAGATCATCATTTAGATATTTCCAAACCTATTATTAGGATGTGCAAACTAAAGTTCAAGAGGCAATGATATTTTTGAGTCGAAGCAAATGTAAAGGGATCTTATCAAGAAATCAAGAAATATAATACAAACCCAAATATCGTGACAAATACCAAGGACTAAAATCCCAAAATAAAGATCTAAGCATTTGAAAGGACAAGAGAAAAAGGCCAAGCACACATGTAGATCACAAACAAAGTTTTGAAGTTTCAAGAACACATATGGTCGATGAAGTCATATCCGAAGTCGACTCCACCTGCGACTTGGGTCAAGTCTAAGACTAGGTCAACTTGAGTATTGAACTTAAGCTGAAAGCTGAAGGCTGAAGTCGTACTAGAAGTTCACTCCAGTTTACGACTTTGGTGAAGTCGTACCTGAAGTTGACTCCACTCTACGACTTGGATGAAGTCGCATCCCAGGTCGACTCCAAGTGCAACTTGGCTCACAACGGTTGGAAAAATTTGAATGTTGGAACATTAAATGCTCGCTACCTACCACCAAACATTCAAATTTACTTCCCTCTAATTAAGGGACATCAAGTGGATGAGGAAAAGAGTTGAAAAAACATTGATTGAGCTTACCTTTCACTTCCTCTTCCATTTAAGTGATATACAAGAAGCCTTTCAAGAAGAACACTACATACAACTGCTGAGAGCTGAACTGTCTCATCTTCAACCGCTTCTACAAGTTTTTCTCGTCACTTGAATCTACCTACACATCTGTAAAATGTAGAATTCTTGTTTATTATTTAATCATTTATTTTTCTACTTGGTTTAGTATTGAAGACTAAGACCAAGTGAAGGCAAAGTAGCAGTGATTAGAGTGGAACTCGTCACCTACTTATGCTAAGATTGTATAACGCCCCCTAGAGCTAGAATTTAGAAAAGAGCGGATACTCTAGATTGTATTGAATATACAATAGTGGAACTCAAGACACAACAGGTGTGTGCTCGGAAGAGAGGAGTAGGAAAAGTTGCCCGAATAACTATATATTGTTGTCTCTTGTTTGGTTTCATTGCTTATATTTTATATTTCATTTGCACCATCTCATTCTATCTCATTGCATGTTTTATCAAGGGGATTAAACTTACAAGTGGCTAAGCTTCTAAATACAAAAAGAATTTTCAAGAACTCAATTCACCTCTCCCCTCTTGGGTTTTGCCATAAACTCGGGACCAACAAGTATATCATGCATGCCAAACTATATAGCTACTTATCTTCCATACATGCTCATCTCTGATTGGCCTTTAAATTAGAAATTCAAGCATTTATTTGCTTGAAATTCTTATTTAAATATGATTTATCCTACACTTGAACAAGCCTTTTATTCTCATTTATGACTTTCATATATGAAATTCAACCTAATGACATCGTGAAATTAAGTTAATCTCAATCCTATAAATCTTACATACCTAGAATATATAAATTATATCTGCATTTCATGCATTATATGCTATTAAATCTTTTTCATCCTTTTCTACTAAAAAAAAACATCTAGATAATTTATACATGTATAAATGTTGCATTTAACATATGAATTAACACTTGTGGAAAATAGACCTCACACACGATATGTAAATAACTTATATATATTGTAAGGCTATTTAAACTTAATATAGCCTTTACAGCTCAAATAAAGGGTTTGAAATCTTCTGACGCAAATAAAACAAGACTACTATTGAAAAACTCGTCAAGCATAAGCTAATCCATACACAATCTTAACCCATTTAAGTAGATGACTAAAAATCATATATCCCATCAAACACAGCTCATATATATTGGGTGCAACTTGGGTAGGGTTGAGTTTGACCCTGGCCCACTAAACTTAATTTTTAATGGTGTTAGAACGACTTTTCTACAACCCGAACCCAATGAACCTGATTTGTAAATGTGATATGGTTAGGGTTTGAGTGAACTTGAACCTGAAAAACCTGAGCCCAATTTCTATTTTGTATGTATTATAAAATATATTTTATATATAATATCTAAAAAATATTTATTTATATTTTTTGTATTTTATGTTATTTATATTTATAAATACATGTTTGACATAT
>JAXCLR010000073.1:52296683-52313265 GCA_035584095.1 Annona squamosa
AAGTTACCAAAGAAATTTTTAAGAACCCAATTCACCCCTCCCCTCTTGGGTTTTGCCATCAATTCGGGACCAACACATTCAACTTTCATTTCCTACACATTATGTTCCATCATAAAACTTAAAATTCCATAGCATTCATATCATGTTAAGGTATACATTCATCACCCATCATCATTTTTCAACAATTTGACATAATCCCATCTATATCACACCTCAATAGTGTAAAATTCTATAAATTGCAACAATTTGAACATTCATTTCGTAATACATTTCTCATCATACAGATGCACACACAAGAATATATGAATTATATTTCTTCATTTAATCTGTTCTTCTCCTCTTGAACTGTCCTTGCACCCGTCTTAGGGTTTGAAAAACAAATTGTGAATATAAACTCAATAAGCAAGTTGCATAGTTTTTAGGCAATTCATTTTCTAGCAAAGTTTTTATTTGAATAAACATCTTTGAAACTAACATTATACCTACTCGTGGGTATATTATGAATTATGCAACATCATACCCAACATGGATATATCATGAATAATGCAATACATTATTATCATCATAAATATGAACATCATATTATGGTACACTAGCTAGGCGACCATCCATCATCCTGCTCTCATCTTAGGGAGGGCATCACTGGCCTTTGGCCTATCTTAGCAACTTGGTGGCACTAGATTGGGGACAATTGGTCTGCTTACACCTCTAAAATGGACCTAGTACCTTGTGCACCATGAACATAGATATAAACATGATAGCATGATTTTCATGAACAAGCATTTCAGGCATAATTTCTCAATATCATTTAATAAAATATTGTACAATTCCATTTGCAAGAGTTTTAAGGATAACCATCCTTAAATAATTCCAAATGCATTTAAATATTCATTTCCAAGCTATAATTTAAAGCATTTAAATAGCAATTTGCAACATATTGTCATAATTTTGAGAAAGCCAATTTTAAAAATTTACTTATTTACCTGAATTCAATTTAGTTTCCTTCGTCAATCTTTTCTTTGCCTTTGCCTATACACATAAGAATAACATTACATTCATAAACATAATTCCATATGCTTTCACATCATATAATTTTTCAACCCACATGGTTTTCATCAACTTACTTAACTCAATTGTCTTTCAAGTTGAGTATTCATTTTACTAATTCACACATCTGTATAATTTGTGCTTTTATAACACCCATTCCTTTCATTTTTAATACCCTTATTTAGGGAAAATTTTCAAGTTTATTATTATTGGTCCCAAGTTTATGGAAAAATCCAAGAGGGGAAGGGTGAATTGGGTTCTTTAAAAATTCTTCGGCAAATTAAAACTTAACCCATTATAAGTTTTAACCCCCTCGAATGAAAAATGTGAAAGGTATGAGTAGTAACAATACACTCAATAAATTATAGGGGTTCGAGACAACCCTCCCTGCTCCACTCCTCCAAGAACTCACTTTAGTGACTTGGGTTCCACTAAACAGGATAACAATACAATAGAGCCCTTGCTCTCTTCTAGATTTAACTCTAGGGGGCCTTATACAAAAATAGCACAAGTAGGTGATGAGTTACACTTCAGTAACACACTATTTTGCCTTCATTTGGTTTAGTTTCAAATACTAATCCAAGTGGAACACAAAAGATTAAAATAGAGAAAGATACTACACTTTACAATGTGTAGAGATAGATCCTTACGCAGAGAAGAACTTGTAGAAGAGGTTAATGATAGAGCAGTTCAACGCTTAGTAGCTTGTCATTGAGTTCTGCTTGAAGACTTTCTTTTAGATTGCATAAATGCTAGAGAATGAAGAGGTTGAACTCAATTAATGCTTTTTCTCTCTTTCTTTTGAAGTGTCTTAAATAGGGAGAGTAAATTTGAACTCAATCAATGCACACAGTTAATGTGTCAACGTTTGAAATTTTTCGACCATTGCGATTTTAGTTGCACTAGGAGTCGACTTGGGATGTGACTTCGATCATGTCACAGATTGGAGTTGACTTAGATGCGATTTAAGTCATGTTCCAGACTTAAGTCAACTTGATCTTTAGACTTGACTCAAATATGGAGTCAACTTTGGATACGACTTCACTAGTTATCTGATTTCTTTAAGCTTTGACTCATTGTGATCTTCTTTATTTGTTTATTTTTCCTTGCTTTTCATATTTCATGCATATGAATTTTCATTTTGAGCTTTAGTTCTATTCGTTCTTCATGATATTTGAGCATGTTCAATATTTCTTGATCATTTGATAAAAATTTTATGTAATCTTGGCTCAAGCCTGTCATTTGGAGTTTATCTTTCTGAATGAAGAGTTTAGGAACATCTTGATTCTTAATTCCACTCAAGTCGAGAGTCCGAGTCAACTTTAGGTGTGACTTCACCCAAGTCGCATAATGAGATCGACTTGAAATGTGACTTGACAATGTTAGCTTCAACTCTTATTTTTGAAGAGGTTCCAAGTCACAGGTGGAGTCGACTTGATGTTACGACTTCACCTAAGTCGTATGCAAAGTCGACTTCGGTTGCTAATTTATCGGCCCAAATGTCCAGATTTCAGCATTGTCGAAAATTTAAGCCTTGAAGTCGACTTCGATATTGACTTCACCTAAGTCGATGCCTGAGTCAACTTGCCATGTGACTTAGACTGCGAATCTTTTGACCTTTGAATTTTTGAACCTTAAAAACACTTAATCATCACATTAGTACTTTGATAATTCTCAAATTGAGTTGTTAATTATCAAAATATGGATTGTGCTTAATTTGTCACATGTTTACAACAATAATAACCTTTCATTTAACTCAACATATGGAGGTTTATTACTTCCCATTTATCATTTAATACCCATTCATTATATTTTACATATTAGTATTCATTCAAGGCACTTACTTATGAGTTAGGGCTTTACATATTAATCCTAAAATTTTGAGATTTCTTAATTTTCTCAAAACAGCCCCCTTTTCACAATTTACCATATTTCCTTTTAGCAAATTATATTTGGTCATTTTTCATTCTTGCCTTCCATACCCTTCTTGTGCACTTTCTTGGTTACACATATATTATGTGTTATTCAAATTTATATAAAACAGCACCTGGCCTTCCATTTTCACTTAATTTAGACACTTAATTAGCATATAATTTAGGCTATGTTCATGAAATTAAAACCCACCAATCAAGTTGCTCAAAATAGCAACTTTCCTTCCCATGTTCTCCCCTTTGGGCATCCACATCAACATGTCCATATAAAATATATTTTTGAATTTTATTTTCAGCCCTTTTTGGACGTCCATACTATCTTATATTTAGGGTATTTTTCCCTCTTAATCACCCATTTATTATGTTTTTTAGGTTATGCATCAATTCTATCTCAAATAAGTAGAATTTGCCTCAAGTTGTCAAATCCATGTTTTACCCTTCTAAGGTTCATTAATCATGCTTGATTCAACATATATTAAATATGGAAACATTTAACATAATCCGCACATATCATATGCTCAAAACAACAACTTTAATTGGGAATTTACAAAAATTCCAGCATGGTGCACTTAAGATAATCAACCCTATATTCATATATAGCATTCTTGAAAGCTTGAATTAAATCTTCTCATTCATTTAGCATTTAGTAATCCTATCAAGGGCTTCCTAAATCATCATTTAGGGTTCATAAATACATTAAGTTATGGCTCATGAATTGATTTAGAAAACTTGGAAGTTAATAAACCAAACTTAGTTTAATACCTACTTAAACTTGTGTGGTTTTTGCTCCCACTTGTCAAGTTTGGTTTCTTCCTCTTTCTTCTCCTCTTTTTCTCCTCTTTTCTTCACTTTTTCTTCTCCTTTTCCCATTACTTGGGAACGTCCCTTACTGGACTTAGTTTTTTTGCTCTCTCAAATCTGTCCGCTTGAAAAACATCAACTATCCTTTCTCTCCTTTACATATAGCTGCCCTTTTTCCATTCTAATTTCCACCTCATTTGAGGTTTAAATAATGTGCATAATTATCCCTTTAAGCAGTCATTATCATCTCAAGTAATTATCATTTTTACAAAATTGTTAAAGCAAAAATTCTACTCTACAATGCTGGCCACCATCACGTCCAGCTATGCCCTCTATTTTTGGCATTTTGTGGCTATAAAACCTGGCCAAAATTCAGCCATTAAACACCCCTAATCTTGCTGCCCCTATTTCACACAATTTCTAGATTTTTTACTTTTGCACAAATTCCTCAAAATTCCTCCTTAAGCCACCTCATTTCCAAGCATTAAACCCATTGACTTTCCATTAAATGAAATGTCACTTTTTGAAGAGTAAAGTCAAAGGGTTTTGTCCTTACGTGATTAAGTATTTTTTCATGATAATTAGCTTAATCAAATCCAATCATATGGTAAGCCATCTCATTTTAACCATCCATGAAAAATTTTATGTCAAAATGACCTTTCTAGCGTTAGTTATGGTCATTTGAAATTGTCTCTTGAATTTAGATGAAATTAATTCATTATCACCCTAATTAAATCATAATTCATTCCATTCATGAGGTAAAGCACGCCAAGATGTGCTTACCTTTCAAATTTCACATCAATTCACCTTATAGGTGTCAAGTTATGAATTTTTTTAACAATAATCACATCAATCGCATAATTATCATCAATTAAATCACATTATATGAAATAATTAATCATGCCATATTATACTTTCTTATACCTCATTTGGTCTCTTTGTATACATTAACCCACATTGAGCTAGGGTGACTAATTTAATCACCTTACTTAATCAATGGCTTTAATCTCAAGAATTCAATTGGGTCATAAAATTAACCATAATTAAATACCTAATTTATATGATTGGACCTCAATTGGTCTTGGTATCATATTAGTTGATGAAACCAAAGGCTTAATTGCTGAGATTGAGAAACTAAAGAAAGAACACAATTTTGAATGAGTTATTAGTAAAATTCTCTAACCAAGGTGAAAGTGTCAAAAATGTTCGTCAATATGAAAACACAAACAAATAGAAGAGGACTTGAATACTTTACATTTGAGAAAGGAGAATTATAAATTTGCAAAAGTGGAGTTATCCTTCCCTATCTTTCATTGATTTTTAAATTCTAGTCAAGGAACAACTCATATATTTGCATAAAAGTTGCATCAGTTTGCATGAGTTGCATGTTATGGTTTAGTTTTCATAATTTTCACATTTTGGTATTTTCCCTAAATGGAATCTAAAATTCATGCATTTTATGTAGGAGCATGTTACTCATCTCACTTTTTGTTGCAGGAACAAGGGGCATATGGAGTTAAATCTCTAAAAAGGAGAGAAACATGGGGGAATGCTTGAGGGAGTTGAATTTTGATTCAGTTAAGCAGACTAACTGGCGCTTTGGCGCCATATTTGTGAAGCCTCGGCACTAGCAACTAACTTAATGAGACTATAGGAAAATTCCATATGCAGCAGGCAACTCTAAAGAGTTGGACCCCCGACGCCACTTTACATGTGTGAGGAATTCGCATGTGTCTCATGTTGGCTTCTTTAGGGGATATAAATATAATGCTTAGGGTTTGAAAAAAAAATCAACTGAGAGCTCATGGAAGCAACCATAATAGGAGAAAAAGAAATAATTTAAGCTAAAGGGTGATTTTAAAGGGAAGATCAAGTTTTGGTAGTAGAAATCAACAAGTTTCTTCTTCTCTTAATTTTTTTTTTGCATATTTGCTTCTTCTCTTTTGTCGGATATATCTAAACTCAGTTTCATGGAATTTAACTTCATTTTTTGGGGCTAAACTCCAATAGATGGGATATGGAGATGAATTGACTCTTAAATCATGTTATGTTGGTTCCCGATAGTTTGAATATGATTATATAGTTGTTAAGTACATCTGTTGTGTGGACTTACCTATAATGTGGTGTTTAACACATTTACATTCTTAGCTACCTGATAAGACGATCTATTATTGGATTCATGCTTGGAAGAAGTGAATTTAGATGAGATTCACATGTATGGTGCAGGTTTCTAATCTTGATAAGGCAGAATATTAAAATGGATAGGAATATACCATTTAACCTTGTGTAATTTCAAGTAGGTTATGAACTAATTGATCCCTTCATATTCATTTGCGTGGGAACATAGCAATAGGGTGCGGTTGGATTAGGTTTATACACGTTGGTGAGCATATGTAAATATATATGAATCTAGGTTAGTAAATCCCTGCACCAATAACTAAATTGGATCTAATTTAACGTGGTTGGAGTCAAGAATTCCCGATTTCTTATATATATTAATCAACTTCAAGAATCCCTATTCATTTTTGCTCAACTTGTTAGCCCCTAACTCATTTTGTTTTCTGTCAACTTCAAATTTCCGTTCAAACAATCATTAAACTCTCTCTCCATAAAAGGAAATCGAATTTTTTAAAGATATAATTAAGTTTAACCTAGTCCTTGTGGGATCGACACTTTATTTACCCTCTATTACTTGTACAACATGTATACATATGTTAAAACGAGAATTTTAATTAGATATGTATCCAACTCCTCAAGTTTTTGGCGTTGTTACCAGGGACCTAGTGATAAACTTATTAATTATTAATTTATGTTTCCTTTTTGCATAAATATGTAAATATATTTAATTTGTATAGATCTTTTAGTTTTATATTTTTCATTATGGTGTAGTTGAATTGTTCTTTGCTGAGCTTATCACTTTTGCATGCAATAAGTTGTGAGGAAAAAGATAATATTGTGTCATTCAATCCTAAACTCGAAAGAATATATTCGAGAAGGCAACGTAGGAGCAAAGTGGCTCAAGTTCAAAATATCCACATGGAGCATGCATGTGGCATCCCAACCCGAAGAGCCGAAGCCTTACTCCAAGATTGTTTTCGATTGGTAAATGTGACATAGGATTATTGCCCTGTTTATATGGTGAGATTTTTTTAAAAAAATTTATATCACAAACATACATTAATAATTCATTTGATAGGAGTTTTACTTCATGACAACATGTTCATTTATACCCTAAATTTGTCCATCTTGGCTATCAACATGCTCTGGTATTTACATTCATCATTTATTCCTAAGACATCATTTCTACCATGTACAATAAAATTTCACATTTTTCTTATTACATTAAATTCATACACACAAAAGGCCCTTCAATCTTTTCATGATAAAGTCAAATCCCATCACACATATGACATCAAAGACATTTAATTTCATAAAATGTAAGCAGACCACAACATCACTTTTATAGGATTTAACCATTCGTGTAGATGCATATAAAGGAATACGAGGATCATATTGCTTCAATTAAACCTGTTCATTTCCTTTAGAGTCTTCTTGTACTTATCTTGGGTTTGGAAAATAGCCTTAAATCATTCATATCACTTCTTAAATGTTTGAAGTGAAACTTTCTACTCATTTGACATTTATTAATTACATTATGCGCTGTGTAAACCATCCATTTAATATTCATTAATGAACCCACATTTGAGAGGCATCACTTGGGTAGAGAACAACTTGTTTATCGAAATCAAAGCATGGATAGACCACCTACTTGTGATGTTATTGTCACCTTCCCTTTTCACTAGTTGAATTCTCTTCTTCTTCCCTTCTTTCTCTCCCTTTTTTTTTCTTCCTTTCTTCCTTTTTGGTTGGACGTTCCTACTAAGTTTTTCTTCTTTTTTTTCTACCTTGCTGTCCAAAAAGATTGTCCCATGCTGCCCCCTATTTGCCCATTTTATAATGCTGCATTTAACCCATAATTTCCACCTCATTTTATGCTTAAAAATTACATGGTTTATTCTCATATGCGCCGTCACATTTTCACCCATATAATTCTCCTTTTCATATATATATTTTTAAAACAGCTACCCAAAATCTGCACTCATGAAATCACATCCACACCATAGTTGCCATTTTGTTTTTTTTTTTTAACATGAAAGGCTACCTTGTCTTACCCCCATTAACAAACTTAAATGCAGCAACACTCCTATGCATTTTGCTGAATTTTTATAATTTGAAAAAATTCCCCAAAATCACCTCCATAAGACACTGCAATTGTGTAATTAAATGCTTTAACTTTTCATTAATTGTAACCCACTTTTTGAAAGTAAAAAGTCAATCATTTTTAACCATAAGTGATTTAGCATCTTCCCATGAGATTTAACTTAATCAAATCTATCCAAATCGTAAAACACTTTGTTTTAACCATTTATAAAAAATTTCACTTCATCCTAGATCAAGATATATGTATTTGAAAATATTTCATGAAATTTCATTATTATCACCTTAATTTAATCATGATTGTCATAATCCAAACCATTCATTAAGTATGTCAACATGTGTTTACCCTCCAAATTTCAACTACACTTCAAGTTAGGAATTTATCAAGCAAAAACGTAACTTACACCAAATTATAAATAAAATAACATGAATATTTGAATTTAATGAACATGCCAAATCGTCATTTCCTACGCCTTATATTATATTTTTCTGCACACTAATCTACATTGAGCAAGGATGATTAACTTAATCACCTTACTTAGTCATTTGCTCTAATCTCATCTATCCAACTCAAAGCATATAATTAATAATCATACAATTACTAAATTACATTTATTGATCTCAAAATGTCCTAGGTATCACAATCCTCCCCCCTTATAAAAGGTTTCGTCCAAAAACCAATTACATTTCAAATAATTGAGGACATTTACTTTAAACTTCTTCTCGTAATTCCCATGTAGCTTCGTTTTTGGAATATCAATTCCATTGGACTTTGACATATTTGATTTCTCGATTATGAAGCTTTTGCATCTTATAATCCAAAATTTTGATTGATCTTTCTTCATAATTTAGATGATCTTGAATTGGTAAGTTTTTCACTATCAAGATATGGGTGAGATCTGGTATATATTTTCCGAGCATGGAAATAAGGAACACATTATGGACTAGGGACAAGGTTGGTGGTAAGGCTACCCTATAAGCTAACTTTCCAATTTTCTCTAGTACCTCAAATGGCCCAATATATCTGGAATTCAGTTTACTCTTTTTTCCAAACCTTGTAACTCCTTTGAATGGTCTTACCTTGATAAATACATGATGGCCATTTTGAATATTTAAGTCTCTTCTCTTGCAATCCGTATAACTCTTCTACCGATTGGAGTATCATTTGCACCTTCTCTGCCATTTTTTGGACAAGTCAAAGCTAACTTCCTTTCTCCAACCTCATCTCAGTTTAATGAGGTTCGACATCTTCACCCATATAAAGCTTCAAAAGGATTCATCTAAATACTTGCTTGGTAGCTATTGTTGTGGGAAATTTTAGCTATGGATGCATATTGATCCCATGATCCTCCGAACTCTAATATGCACATCCAAAGCATATCTTCAATAATTTAATTTACTCACTCTGTTTGCCCGTCAATCTGAGGATGAAATGCAATACTAAACTTTAGTTGTGTGCCTAGCGTTTGATGTAAACATTTCCAAAATCAAGACGTGAAGGTCGTATCTCGATCAGACACTATTTATTTTGATACCCCGTGGAAACGAATCATCTCCTTATAATATATCTTGGCTAACCTCTTTGCAAATACATTTTTCTTTATGGGTAAGAAATGTGCAACTTTAGACAATCGACCCATTGTTACTCCCCCTTGAGTTCTAGGTAACTCTTTTATAAAATCCATGGTAATATCATCCCATTTCCACTCAGGAATTTCAAGCGACTGTAGTTTTCTAGGTATCCGTTGATGATCTGCTTTTACTTTTTGACACGTCAAACACATAGCTACATATTTAGCAATTCCCTCTTCATATTATTCCACTAGTCTTCCTGGATGTATAGAGAATGAGAGAAACATGCCTCCTTTAAAATTTACTCATTTAATTTAGCTAAATTAGGTATGCAAATGCAAACCTCTGCACTGACATATACCCTATCCATCAATGGTATATTTATCTGGGTCTTTCTACCTCATTTACTCTACAATCTTAGTAAATCCAGATCATTCTGCTATAAAATCTTAATTTATTCGAACAATAAGGATTGTATCTACATTTGCGATAACTTTGCCTGTATCTTAGGTGGACATACAATCAACTCCAATTATCTTATTTCTCGAAGCAATCCTTCCTCCTTAGTGATTAGGTGCACTATGCTGATTTTCTACTTAATGCATCAGCTACTACATTTGCCTTTTCTAGATGGTACAGTATATTAAGATCCTAATCCTTTAATAACTCAAGTCATCGCCTTTGCCTCATATTAAGCTCCTTTTGAGTAAAAATATACTTGAGGCTCTTATGATCAGTACATATTTTACACTTATCACCATATAGATAATGTCTCCAAATTTTCAGGGCAAACACCACTGTCGCAAGTTCTAAGTCACGAGTAGGGTAGTTTACCACATTATACTTAAGTTGTCGAGATGAATAGGCTATCACTTTTCCTCTTCGGATAAGCACGCATCTCAATCTTTTCCTTGAGGTATCATTATAAACCACAAACCTTTCATTTCCTTTAGGTAGGGTTAGAATAGGTGCCTCTATTGATTGTTGCTTCAATTTTTGAAAATTGCTTTCACATTTATCAAACCACACATATCTAACTCCTTTTTAGGTTAATCGAAATTGATATTTTAATGAATGAAATAAATGATTGCTTATGTATTTTATCTTCTGTTATGTCATTTTCTCTTAAATACATGATTATTACAAGTGCTGTATGAATGATCTTTGTAACACCAGAAATATCTTTGAATTATAACTTTACAAAATGTCAAGTTGCAAGTGTTAAACATTAGAAGAAAAGTATATCTAAAGCTTGATTCTCTAAATCATCAAAAATGGAGAAATTATTGTGAACATGATTAGCAAATGAAGACTTATCGATATTTTGATGATTAACAATCCAAATTTGAGAGTTTAAGGGTATTTATATGGTTGATGCAATGATTTTTAGTTAGAGTTTTCAAAAATAAAGCATTATGGATCAAGTCACATGGTCAAGTTAACTCAAGTCAATACCCAAGTTGACTCCATGATTTGGTGGTTTTAAATTTATGACAAAAACCAAGAGGGGAGGGTTGAATTGGATTCTTACAACATCTTTGGGACTTTAATTGTAAACTGCTTTGTTAATTAATCTCCTATGATGAAACATGCTAGGAGATAGAACGAGAGGGTGCAAATAGAATATAAAATATTATTGTATATTTAATACAATTTAGAATATTCGGTCTTTTCTAGATTTTAGCTCTAGGTGACATATATAATAATCACTTGTTCATGAAACCAACTCAAACCAACTAAGTCTAATTGTTGGTGAGACAAACTCAAACCAACCTCTTCTTTACTTCTTTTTGAATTCAATCTCCAACACCGATTCAAGGTAACAATCCATAATAAAATAGACAAAAAAAATTTATACTTTACAATGTGTAATCAATCTTCTTTGGAAGCTCCTTATTATATGAAGAAGATGATCTTGTAGGCTTGTTTGAAGTATGAACGCTTGGAGCTTCAATAGTTGCTCAAACCATTCCAATATTGTTGAATATTACAAGATGTAAGCTCATTTCATGTTTCCAACTTCTCTTCACATTCATACTTCAATAATATTTATAGAAGAGAGGAAATGTAACACCCTAAACCACGAGCACACCGCAATAAAAAAGATTACTCCACAAATTTTTTCTAAGTGGTGAAACTTGTCAATGAAACTAAAGTTTCATTCTTATACAAGCGAAAGCCTTTCTAATGTGTTAGGAAATCAATCTAAACTTTTTTCTTCTCATTTCTTTCAGAACTATTTCGATGTATTTCCTTAACAAAAATTCTGCAACATGCTGTCAATATTTGTGTTAGATAAACCTCTAAATTCATTCATATCCACTTTAGTTTATCTAGTACATCTCTTATACAATCATACGTTACATGAAAAGCTAACTTTTACACCATATAACCTCAATATGAAAAATTTAAACTTGAAACGTACAATTTAAATAATTATATCCCAAGACTTAAAATACCTCAAAAGCATGACAAATCATATCTCACTATTTTATTAGTGGTAGAGACTCCTCTATCAGGTTTGCATCATCTGCATTGACTGACTATTTGTAAATAATGAGTATAAAATAATTAAAGCAAGCATTTAGAAATATACATAATTCCATAATTCATTGCATTATTGAAAACATAAGTTCTTAAAATTCTATTTGTGCATATATCATAATGAAATAAGTGCATACATGCATCATGACTTATTCCTCATTCAACAGAGATACTTACCAAGAAATCATCCGTCCATTAAATCTTTTGACAGATGATAATTATAATGCAATCATCCCCCCATGAAAATCTTTCTATAAAAAGGCACCAGACGCACTGACTGGGCTACATCAAGGACGGACAAATGTCCAACTTACAACTTGATGAACCTCCTAAATTCACTTTCCATGCATAATGTCATTTGCACATACTTCATATGCATTTCGTGACATGAAATAAGTTTTGTTAGCTCAACATGATACAAGGTTTGTACATAATAGTCATTTTGTGAAATATATTTAAAAGCATTTTTTATGTATGCATTAGATAATGGTCATCCATAAATACCTTTATAAAGCATATTAAATTAAAGAGATATTTAAATAAAATAATTAATTTTAAAAATAAAATAATCATTAGTTAGAAAATATCCTTTCATAAAATGAAAAGACAAGAATAGATTCTCTTATAATAAAATTCTTTTAAAATAAAATTTTGAAGAGCTTAATTACCTTTTTCCTTCAGCTTTTCTTCATCTTTTCTTTATATCTTCCTATCATCTTCAACAAAGAATACACATAAGCATATCATGTGCGACAAACTACATGGCTACTTATCTTCCCTACATGCTCATTTCTGATTGACCTTTCAAAAAGAAATTTAAGCATGTTTCACTGAAAAATCTCATTTAAATATGATTCATCCGATACTTGAACAAGTTTTTTATTCTCATTTAGAACTTTCGCATATGTAATTCAATCTATTGACACTGTGAAATTAAGTTCATCTCAATCTTATAAATCTTACATACTTAGAATATACAAATTTCAATGTATTATATACTATTAAAGTCTTTTCATCCTTTTGTATTAAAAAATACATTTAGATAACTTGTGCATGTATAAACTTTGCATTTAACATATGAATTAACACATATGGCAAAATAGACCTTACACACAATATGTAAATGACGTGTATATATTGTAAGACTACTTAAACTTAATACAACTCATATAAAGAGTATGAAATCTTCTAACGCAAGTGAAATAAGCCTACTACCAAAAACTTCATCATACATAATCTTAACTTATTTAAGTAGATCACGAAAAATAATATATCCCACGAAATAAAGCTCATATATACAAGAATATCTTTCTCTTATAGTTCTTTGCCTATTTCTTTTCTATAATTAAGATAGAAATAGTAATTCTTAGGGTTCCTTTTCTTTTTATAAGGTTAGTATAAAAGTCATCATTATTTATTTATTAAATTTCTAAATTATAGTTTGAACCCACAACTTATGCGATGAAAATTTAAAGGTTTAATCCTTTAAAAAGAATAATCATGGTAATAGAAATCATATTCCTAATCATTAAAATTATTTGAACCCATGTCATAGCATTAAAGTTTTAATATTAAGGTGAACTTTGTAAGTAGTACTTAGAAATGGTAATATTAACATATTAAAAATAAAACTAGAGGATGATTTGAACTAGCGATGTCAATCATATTTTCTCACACCATAACAGTATTTGTGATGTTTCTATAGTTTGAACTATTTTTACATTAAAAGCATTTAACGTCTTATGCCCCCCTTTTTCCTCGAACAATTTCTTTTTATTCACTTCTAAATGATTTTATTTAGTTGTTTATTTGAAATATTTTTTCACACAACGACTTAAATTAATTTGGATTAATAATTTATTAATTTTTGTTAATATTATTTTTGTTAGTGTATGAATAATTATAGAAAGCTTTATAAAAAAGAGTTTGCTTCCATATATTTAAGAAATTAATTGAAAACTATATATTAATTCAATATGCATTCTATATATAAATTCAAAATATATATTTCATTTATAACTCAATTATAAGGATCATCATTCACTCATTTGATCATCAATATTATGATAATATTTCATTAATTCAAATTCGTACTAAGTTGTCTAGCAAGGTACTCAAAACAAATGCTATATTATAACCTCCAAACGACACTTTAAACATTGTAATTTTGAAAAGTCGTCAACAAGAAAGTTGTAGATCTCATTTTTTACTCAATTTTGACTATCTACTCATCAAATTTCATTTTAATTTGAGGAATAGATTACAAATTTACTGAAATATCTCTAAAAAGCATTGTCTTTAGGACACTTCTACTAAAATAATTAAACCATCATAATCTAACCTTTATAATTATGATCCAAACCATTCATTTGTAAATAAATTAGTCCAAATATGTAGGATAATTAAGAAAAGGTGTAAGACCATTACTTTTTTGCTAATCCCACTTGTCTATCACTATTACTTTGGTCCTTTCTTCTGTCTCTTTTCCTTTCACCCAACCTTGCTTGTACCTAAAAATTTCTTACTGAAGTATGATATTCATACTCTTAATATTTTCTTTATTTAGTATGTGAGATTTACTTCTATATAGGTTATACTTAGTTTTCTGATAAGGGCCCTCAAGTTTGCACCAATGAGAGAGCTCCATGTGCAAATTACTTAAATTGCATTTATTTTCTCCCTTATCCATCTGAGATTTTCTCTAATTAAAGTGGCATTTAAATCCGCTCAAATTTGCTTATTATAGTTGACGATGTCCCACTTTGTGATGCTCTCAATTGATGTACTTAAGTTGAAATCTATTTTGACTACTTGATTTTTGATAATTTTTATTTTTATATTTTTCTCCCAAACCCATTATATTATATAAGTATGAATTCAAAATTTTATATTCTTTTAATAATATATTTTTTAAAAATTCATCTAACCATTAAATATATTTTAATGAATTAAATCATAATTATTTGTATTTCCATCATAGTGTAGAAATCAGGATATACATTCACTATTTTTCATATATCTTTCTCATTTTAATTCTGATTTAGCTGATTATTTTGAGTTAGAAAGTAGACTTCAGGAGCTTTCAAACGATACTAGCTTCTTACTATTTGAACATATATATATATATAATATTTGTGATTTTTAAATTCAATTGTTATGTAGTTTCTGCTACTTCACAACTTTACCATAATTCTTTATACAAATTCCAAAATCCTTCTTTCTTAATTTCTAAAATTTTTGAGAATTTCAAAAAAATTTTCCGGATCATATTTCTTTCATTTAGACTCATTTTTATAAATTTTTTCATATTTTTATTATTCATATAATTTTTATTTTATTTTATTATGATTCAATGTGATTTCTTCCACGCATTCTTTTTGTATAATATTATTCATTTTTATTTATTTTATTATTAGTCTTAAGAAAAAAAATCTTACATCCTTTAATCATATGCTAAATAGAATTTAGTCTCTAACTAAATCATATTTTAATGTAAAAAATAAGGTAAATAGGAGATTAACTTTCTCAGCCATTGCATTCTCTCCCTCCTTGTTCTTTCTCTCCTCCTCCTCCTCATTCTTCTTCCTTCTCTCTTTTCTTCTTCTTATTCTCCTCTAATTTTTCAAAGACCATTTAATTGTTATTAATTAATCTATACTTTGTCATTATTCTATTCAACAATAGTATTTATAACTATTTATTTATTAATTAGTATTTATCATTTATTTATTAATTATCTTTTTCCTTACTTTATAATTTTAGAATATGAATAAAATTATAATTTTTAATATTTTAATGGCCCAAAATTTTTCTTTTATATATATTGCATGTTTAGCATTGCAATTTGAAAATTGCTGGTATTACAGGAAGATCTAGTAGTTGGAGTAGTGGTTGCATACATTTAATGCTCCAAAGTTCGAATTTTTAACCGTTATAATATGAAGTCGCAAGTGGAGTCGACTTTGGATAAGTGGTGTTGACTCGTTATGAGTGAAGTTGACTTAGGTTGCAACTTCACTTTTGCTAAAACTTAATGCTCACTTACTGTACACTTTTTTGTCTTCGATGTTACAGGTGAAATGAACTTAGGTTGAGACTTCACCGAAGTCACAAGTACACTTGGATTCAAACTTCACTTTGTTGTCTCTTTGAAGTTACAAGTGAAGTTGACTTGGGCTAAAACTGTTGGTCCCGAGTTAATGGCAAGACTCAAGAGGGGAGGAGTGAATTGGGTTCTTATAAAATTCTTTGGTAAATTAAAAACTTAACCCCTTGAAGGTTTAATCCCCTTGATTGAAGAAATGAAATGGAAAGCAATATAATGTAGAGAGCAGAAATATAAATCAAGCACACAGGATTTTTATAGTGGTTCGGGCAACCTCCCTACTCCAATCTTCCAAGCTCACACTCCTTGTGACTTGGGTTCCACTATTGTATTCCTCAAATACAATTAGAGCCACTGCTCTCTT
>JAXCLR010000073.1:52314091-52338933 GCA_035584095.1 Annona squamosa
GCACATTTGAGACATTCATTTGTAGAAAAAATTGAAAAAGATTTCTGTTTGGAGGTTACCTCTTGACTACTTGTGCAATCCGTTAAAGTAGCTTGATCCTACAAGATTTTCGTGGCTGCAAAGCACATGTCGGAATTTATTATTGAACAAATTCTTGCGCAATCTACTTCACATTCTTCACTTGAAGAGCTATTTGTTGTAGATTCTTCTTCATTCACATACATGTCTCTTTCTTTGTTTCTTTGAAACTTTTTGTTGTCACCTCGATCTTTTCTTTGCTCATTTACCTTATTTTCTTCGGGCATTGGGCATTGGGCTTGCATGTGCCCCGAATCACCACATCGGTAACATTTTGTTGTTTCTTTCTTTTTCTTTTTGGAATTTCTTTCTTTAAAGTTTCTGCCTTTCCTTACAAATTTTCTGAATCGTTTTGTGAGTAAGGCAATTTCATCGTCATTTTGAGAAGATGAGGTGGTGTCGTCCGAGTCTTGTGCGGCTCTCAAGGCAATGGCTCTTTTGCCTTTGTGGTGATCTTCGTTTCTTTTCTTGATCAGCTCATGTGACATCAGGGAGCTAATAAGATCTTTCAACTTCAATGTGTTTAGATCCTTGGCTTCTTCTATTGCCGTGATTTTTGGAATCCATAATTCGGGTAGTGCCCTTAGAATCTTCATGATCTACTCAGATTCAGAAATTGCTTTTCCTAGCCCTTTCAAGGCGTTCGTAATCTTGAAAAATCTAGCAAATATTTCAGAAATATTTTCAGTTTCTAACATCCTAAAGTTTTCCAATTCTCTAATCAAAATGTTTCTCCTTGTCCCTTGGACTTGAGAAGTTCCTTCATAGATAGAAGTTAGTGTGTCCCATATCTCTTTAGCAATTAGACAAGAGGACACTCTATCATATTCGGAAGCCATAAAAGCACAAAATAATGAATTCATAGCCTTGGCGTTGCTCTTTACAATTTTTACTTCCTCATCAGTCCATTTGGAAGCTTTTTCATCAATAGGCAAAGTCACACCGTCTTGAATTGCAATCTAAGAGTCCATATCTGTAGCCATGATGAGTTATTTCATACGTAGCTTCCAATATCCAAAATTGTTCCCATCAAACAATGGTGGCCTAGTAAAGGATTGGCCTTCAGCAAATGCGAGAACAGAAGTGGATTGGGATGCCATATCAAAAAGATCTCTTTGGTACCGCTCTGATATCACTTGTTAGTCCCGAGTTAATGGAAAAACCCAAGAGGAGATGGGTGAATTGGGTTCTTAAAAAATTCTTTGGTAAATTAAAACTTAATCCCTTGAAAGTTTAACCCCCTTGAATGAAACAAATAGGAAGCAATAAGATAATGAAAGTGAAAATGAAAAACAGTAGACAAGTTTATAGTGGTTCAGGCAACCTTTCCCTACTCCATTCTTCCAAGTTCACACACCCTTGTGACTTTGGTTCCACTATGTATTCCGCGAATACGACTAGAGTCTCCGCTCTCTTTTAGATTCTAGTTTTAGGGGGCATATACAACCAGAGCCTCCACTCTCTTCTAGATTCTAGCTCTAGGGGGCATATACAATCAACACAAGTAGGTGATGAGTTACACTCCGATCATAACACTACTTGCTATATCTTGGTTTGAATCACCAAGCACAAAAAACAAACAACAAGATGAAAATAGAAGAAATCTACACTTTATAGATTTGTATAGCAAGTTTCAGCTCGAGGAAGAATCTATAGAAGCAACCAATCGTATTGCGTTGAAACAAACCGCAACTTTGAAGCTTGGTCTTCCTTTGAAAGTGTATAGATCACTCAATTGTAGAGAAAAGTAGATAAAAACTCTTAGTAGCACTTCTTTCCTCTTTTTCAGCTCTTTCTTGTATAAATCCACGTTTGCTTGAGTGTCTATATATAGAGGAGAAAAAATTTTGAACGTTATAGAGTTGGTTGGAGCGTAATAAATATTCCAATGTTCAAAAATTCGAATGTTATGTTTCAAAGTCGCAGGTGGAGTCGACTTCATGTGCGACTTCGGCTGTTCTTCAGTTTCCAAGTCTATCTTCTGGGTTGACTTAGTTTGAGACTTAGTTTCAATCGATCTTGGAGTCGACTTGGGGTGCGACTTGGCCTCAAGTCGATCTTGGAGTCGACTTGGTGTGCGACTTGGCTATTTCCTTGTGCCAAGTCAGTTTGATCTTTGTTGAAGTATCTCTTGTTTGCTTAACTTCTTCTTCTTCTTTGTCTTTCAATACTAGAAGCTTATTTGTACAGAATTAGCTTTAAGTCTCGTGAACTTGAAGAATTTGAATCTTGTATGAACAAATCCAATTTTGATTTGGAATGAATCCATGTGTCTTTCTTGCTTTAAACTTGAATTAGTCTTCATATATTCAAGTTTGAGAAACTTGAGTTGTCTTAATCTTGAAGTGGACTTGTGCTTTGACTTGAGCTTGAAAATATGTCTTATCATGTTGAAGTTGATGCTAGAGTTGACTTTGCTTGTGACTTCACCCAAGTCGAATGTGGAGTCGACTTCGGTTGCTACTTCAGAAGTTTTGCTGCCCAATTTTAACTCTGAAAGGAATATGCTACTTCAAGTCGATTATGGGGTTGACTTCATCTACAACTTAGGTTGTTTTGTCTTCCAAAATCAATGCTTGAGGAAAAATGGTGCTTCAAGTCGATTCTGGAGTCGACTTCATCTGCAACTTGGCCTCAAGTTGCAAGTGGAGTTGACTTCATCTGCGACTTCGGTTGTTCAACACCCCAATTTCAACGTTGTCTAAAAATTGCCTATTGAAGTCGCTTGTGGAGTTGACTTTGGGATCGACTTCGCCTAAGTCGAAGTTAGAGTCGACTAGGTGATCGACTTGGTCTGATTTTTCATTCCTTAAAGACATTCATAAAACTTATTAGTAATTATATCATACTCAAATATTTATTTGTTAATCATCAAAACTTGTGCTTTGGTCAATTTGTTTTTTGATTTAACTATTATTTCCAACACTTACTACCTCGACTAGCCTACTTGATTTCCATTCCATGCATGACTTTTAGTCACTCCGACATTATATACCCCCTTACACAATGAACTTGTCATCCTCATGTAGAGAATTCTTTGCACCATCCCTCTTTAAACATCATTTCAAATCCATACTTAATCACATTCCAAGCATAATTGCGAAATAATAAGCAATTATTTATTTCAATAGAAATAAGCATTTCCATATGCATATAAATAAGAAATGGCCATCCTTAAACACCTTGTAATGAAAACCAAAATCATTTAGAAAGATACTTACGTACCTGGCTTACTTAGCTTTTCGTTTTGCTTATCCTTTTGCTTTTGTCTATACATATAAGAATGATATAACATTCATATATTTCTTTTGCATGCATTTAACTCAGTTTTCTATCCCATTTTCATTAACATACATAATTCCTTCGACTTCTCAAGTTGTTATGCCTGTATAGCACATACTTGTATATTACATGAGTCAATATATAACATGTTCAATCCCATAAGTAGGGTAACCATTCTATCACATAATAATCATCCAATAATGATTATTTAATGGCTCATTACCTTTCTTAAGCCATTTTTCACTTATTTTCCAAAATTCACACATCGGTGCTCATTTTAAGCACACGTGGACGCCTTAAGCCTCATTAATTAATTCTAAAATTTCGAATTACATCATCCAATTCTAAATAGATACATATTCACAAAATCTATCATATTTTCATGCATTTTTTCACAAAACCAATTTACTTAGGTCATTTACCACTCATGCATGTCTATCCTTTCACATATAACTATGTAACACCACATATATGAGACATTTCATAAAATTTCTGAAGTCAGTAATTTAATCCACATTTCAGCATGATAATTATCCTTAATTAACACTGTACTTAGGGTAGTTTTATGGAATTTAAATTCACTAATTATAGGTTTCCAAAACAGCAACTTTGGAACCCATTTTTTACCTATTTAACGTGTCTTTTGACATAGCCTAAGAAGATTTATAAATTCAAATTTTTAGCAATTAATCAAACTTTTCCTAATCCAAATTTATGTTATTAACATATATATCAATTTAGATAAGTTATACATAGGTTTCGTATTTCTTTTTGAATTGTTTCTCCAACTATCCACATGTGCTAAAATCAGGCATACTGAAATCTCAAAACCTTAAATTAATATCAAATCAAGTTGTTTTGATCTGAAATTTCCATCATACATTAATAAATACATGAATTGACGAAAATAAATATTTTCAGCATAAAAAATTAATCATTTATTTTTATTTTGGTATTTTTACCTTGCTAGACAGCAACATCCATTTTTAAACAGCCTGAATCATGTTAATTATGGGATATATTTATATACATAAAAACCTAATTTTTATTTTATTTGTGTGATCCTCAATATGTCTTATATATCTTGGAAAATGTTTAGCCCAAAATTCCTTGTATAAAAATTATTAAAAATCCTTTGGTGCAGATGGTCCTGCCACCCTTATAACCCTGTTTAGGTTTATTTTCTTGAATTTTTAATTTGCAAATGGATTATCCTTTTAAGCTAAAAATTTTCTTATTCCTTAATTACACCATAATTATTCTTTCCAAAAATTTCATGCTAAAATTCATCCATTTACTATTCCATTCATATTTTAGTTTACAACATCATATAACTTCAAGATTTGAGGCATAAAATCAAAATAATCATATACTTACTTGATTAAATGGGTAATCCCTCCTTTTTCCCTTCCTTTTTTCCTTATTTTTCTTCCTTCTTGGTTGGGCTAGGTGCTGGATGTGAGCTGCTGCCTTGGGTTGCAAGTTTTAGCACTTAGCAAAATGCCCAAATCATGTAAACATGCATGCTCTTGTAGTGCTGGATTTTCCAGATGTGGGCCCCATTTGTTGCTGCATTTTTCATAGACATTGAATGCCCTCTTATCCTCTTGTGTGCTAGTGAACTCACAGCCAAGTAAATTCACTTTTTACCATTTTTCAAAAAACCAAAAAATTGTTTTAATCAAAAACCAAAACCGTCCACTTGTCCACAATTGCCCTTCTTTACTTATCTCTTAAGAAACTTGTTACATGCTCTCCAAGAAACCAAATTTCCATCATGATTAGCTTAATCCATTCAATTCATCTCATAGATTTCATAATTTTATTCCATCGTTTCAAATTTCATCTCAATCCGACGTTTCTACGTCAAGTTATGACCACTTGAATTTATCTTTTGGATTTGGGAATAAAAATAATTAATTATCACACTAATCCCATCATAATTCCTTTAATCCAATCCATTCATAATATTGGACCATCGTCGTGAGCTTACCTTTCAAATTTCATCGAAATCTGCCTTGTAGGCGTCAAGTTATGATTTTTTCATCATTTTTCACCTTAATTCCAAAATTACACTTTAATCTCCATAAATTAAATCTTGATTATTAACATGATTATTTATGATAGGTTGTCACCTTTAAATCCTCATTAAGCTCCTTGGGTCATACCGACTCACTTTGGGCTCCGACGATTAAATTTTTAATCACCGTTTGCAATGGAAACCCTAATTCAAAATATCATAAAATTCTAAAATATCCAAAAATTCCATTTAATGCACATATAAGTCACATATACATGTTCAATGCACGCATTAAATCCTCCTTAGGTTGGGGTTTCACATGTCCACTCTAGCTATGACTTGGGAGACTTCAGACTGCTAAAAAGAATTCGAAGAAGCTAAATTACATCTATAGTAGACTCGAATATGCAACTTAGGCGAAGTCCCATATGAAGTTGACTTAGCAATCAAATTTTTACTACTTAAGCATGAGAACGAAGAATTTGAAGTCTCAAGTATGTAACATACACGAATGTTGCATACCTAAGTCATTCCACTTGTGACTTGGGTCAAATTTCGAAATCAAGTTGACTCAAGTACACAACTTGATGCTAAGCAATTCAAATCTTGAAGAATTGAAATTAAATATCAATGAATGAAGTTTAAGCCATGAAGAGTTGAAGCTCCAAACAAAAGACTTCAGGTAAAGGTGATTATATCTTGAAGATCAGAAGAAGACCAAATGAGAATTGAAACTAAGAAGATTAAATCATGAAGATTCAAAGACCAAGGTATACGAATTATGAAGATTTAGAGTTCCAAGTATACAACATAATATGAAATCGCAACCCAAGTAGACTTTACTTGTAATTTGGGTCAAGTTCTAGATGAAGTTGACTTGAAAATGGAACTTGAAGAAGCAAACAAGGAGCAAAGCATTTTGGAAGGAAAAGAGAAGATCGATGTCACACCCCAAGTTGACTCCAGTCTGCTACTTGGGTAAAGTCCATCCAAAGTCAACTCTAGATGCAACTTGGCTTATGACAGTCATAAAAATTCGAATATTGGCGCATTTAATGTGCGTCGCCTATCCTCCAATGTACAAAATTCATGTAGTCACTTTACTTTTATTTCGAATATAAAATCCAATACCATTGAACAAGTTTGAGGAGATGAAAATTGGATTATTATAATGCAAAAAGTGCTAAATTAATTGAGAGAAATAAAGTATGGAAGACCCCAAGTAAGGAAAACATATTAAGTAGCTTCTCTCATCCTTGAGCAAGTGGTCGTTAATCTTTAAACGAAATTGTTGATTGTGTTTTTGCTAAATGGAATCAAGAGATGGCTACAGAAGTGACAAATGTAGAGTCAGAGGATGTTTATATCATTTTTCACAATAGATATTGATTTGTGCGCTATGATGCCTTTTCCAACTACGTTGTTTGTTGAAGTGTCTGACTCTATTGCAAAGTAGAAGAACTAAGAGTAGAGGCTGTTGCCACTGAAGTTATTATTGTTATTGATGCTTTAGTTTAAACACTAATTCTACCAGGCGTTAGTTGTACTCTTGATTTCAATGTTATTGATGCTTTATTTTTTTCTATTGTAGAGCTCGAATAATCAATTAGCTGCCACATTAGCACCACTAACACAAGCACTAACCCAAGTTCCAATAAAACTCAAAGCTTTCAAATACTGTTGATCATTTTCTCAACCCTTTCTAACATTTCTTTTTACTATTGAAGGTCATGGGAGCTGAAAGCTTGGGTAAGTTGATTGTCATCAGCTAACACACACTATTAAAATATGAGGGCTAGGAGGATGGTTCTCTTAATTAATGGATTGGCTTTAATAGGTGTTGTCAAGATGCAGGGTTTCTGAAGCAATTCCTTGATAGTATTAAATACTTGTTAACAATTATTGTCCCATTTGAATAGCATATCTTTCTTCGTAAGGTTGAGAAATAGCTGACACTTGCTTTAGAGATTGGAAATGGATTGCAAAATGCAAGACATCTAGCCTTGTAAGTCTTCAAGATCTTTGAGATGACAAGGTGGTGGCATTTAATAGATTACTTTCATTTTCAATAAGTAGAAGTTGATTAGAGTCTTTATGGAATATGAGAGGTAGGAAAGATCATACAAAATTATTTCCTATAGACAATACCAAATGATAGGTCCAAATATTAGTCTAAGACTTATCTGAATTAGAGTATGGACTTAAATCATCTAAGGAGAGGATTAAATTGAATAAAGTTAGTAATTATGTGAAAAAGAGTGACTTATGAATACAATGTTTCTAATAACTCATAAAAATGTAAGCTATCATGGCTCATTTTAGACTAGTTTTGAATGTTAGACTTAAAATCGGGGTTTCACAATCCTCCCCCCTTTACAATAGGTTTCGTTCTGAAACCTATCATTTTCATCACGCTTCTGCTGTGCAATTTTCATCTTATCATATTACTAATCATCAATCATCTCTAATAAAGAGGTCAGTATCGACTGCTCTTTTTCCATATACACATGACATATATGTATAAATTTAATTTTACAGCAAAGATTATCAAAATATCATTGATTTTTTTTCAAAAGTCAGAAGAGACTTTTGCTAACTTCATTTGTAGTGTCTACAACTAGGTTATACTAGTGTAGATTACTGACTAAGTCAGTATAAAATATTTCTTTCCTTATCCTCCTTTCTAGTTTTTATAAACCAAAACGGGCCTTTATCATCCCTTTCATCATTATCGTAGAGAAATAATCTTCTCGCACCTATCTTCAAATGCATCAAGATTAGAAATTAATCCCAAACAATTTCCTTTCTTCCTTGATCCATGTCATTCCGATTCTATATTATGATATATAAATATCATGATTTCTATTTTTTCCATTCCTTTATTCTTTCTACATCTATCTCCCAATCATTATTATGGTATAACTTCCTATGGTATCATACATTTTCTTTCTTTTCATTTACTCTTTCTATACTCATCTACCATTCTTTGATATGATACCATTCTTGTCTCATCATAAAAAGCATCATATCTTCATAAACATATAGATCTAGACATTATCTTTGCCTATCTATCAATTCATATTCTAATACCAACTTCTGTGGTATCACACCTTTCCTATCATCCATAATTTTTCTCTTTCCACACCTATTTACCAATCATTACTCTGATACAATTCTCTGTGGCGCCCCGAACTGAGCGTCACAACCTTACTCCAAGATCTATCGATTGGTAAACGTGACTTGGGATTGTTACCCTGATCACATAGCGGGTTCTTAATTGGATCTCGTCCAAAACAAATTCATTTTTTTCTTTTTCTTTTCTTTCATCAAATAAACATATACTCATCATCATTCATAATGAACTTATCGATATCATCATAAATCATCAACTTCTTATATTATTCATAAGTTCATAATTTTCATACAACTTATGTCTTTTTCGTCATATCCCATTATGGCATTTGTTCATGCTTCCATATACAAAGGATTACAAACCTTTAGAAAAAATTTTTCCTTTCTTAGCGAGAACATGTCTTTCATCACTTGAATATTCCCTGCACCTGTCTAAGAGGGGAAAACAAAACATGAGTCAAAACTCAATAAGCAAGAATTTTTCTTTCATTTAAATGCATTTCTTTCCATTCGATAGAAGACACTTACCAAGTGATCAACTACCAACGGAACAGAAACCTTTTTATAAAAATCATTTCATAAATATTGGATGTGCAAATGCTTCATTTCCATTCCTGACATAAACCTTCTTGTGTGGGTACTCTAGCCTAGGAAACATCTCACATAGCATGGTCCATTACGCCGACTTCTCCAACTTAGCCTTGTCAAGAGGACTTCACATCCTTTACCCTGATTAGCCTACCTGGTCTCCTACGTGCATGACTTTTGATTCTCCCGGTATTATATACCTCTTACACCAGGTGATTTGACATTCTCATGTAGATAATTATTTGCACCAACTCTTTAAAACATGATTTCAAATCCATACTTTCCTTTTCAATTCATGTATGAAAATGCAATGCATTCATTCACACATAACATTCTTTTGCCTCCATCTCTTGGGAAGATGCCACCAGGACACAGCCGATATGACTTGGCAATAGTTAAGGGGGATCATCTGATCAGCTTTCTACCTCCACTAAAGCCTGTTCATTATGCATCATACATGTGCACATGTCCATGAACATCACATGATATCAATATGCCGGTATGACTTTTCATCAAAACTCATAAACATTCATCATTTCAAAACATTATAGGAATGACCACCCTTATATACATTTCATAAATACTTGAGAATAAAATCACATTTTCAAAGTTGTGCTTGCTTATAATGAAGCAATAAAATTATATTTTAAAAAAAAGTTTGCTTGCTTACCTTCTCAGTCCGTGTCCTCAACCTTCTCCTTTACTCTTCCTATATAAGAAAATTGGATATTTTATCCATCTATTACATGCCATAGATTGCTTTCCATGCATGCTTTATGATCACATATTACCTCATTTTTATAAAGGTTATTCCTTTATAAATACTTGGTCATTACTTCCCTATATGAATTTTTATCCATAAATCCTTAAAAATTAAATCCATATATCCTTATAAAAATAAATCTTAATTTTGTCCAAAATCACGCTGTTCACCATTCATAGTTACTGTTCATAATTACTATTCATATTTACTGTAGCAGGTTACTGCTCATCCGAGGTTACTATCCACTGTTCATGGGTTTAAAAAATTGACATTTTTTCTAAAAATAAGAAATACCATGACACGGCTCTCAGTTAGTATATCATGGAAAAATTTATCAATTTTCAATTTATCATCATTAACTTGGCTAATTAAATCATTTTCTCCATACAGTAAAATTCAACATAATTTCACTTAAGCACAATCTTTAAATTTAAAAATCATGAGATCAATATATCATCATTCCAACATCATAACTATCATAAATATTTATCCCAAATCATCATTTAGCAATATTGGAGCATTATTTACTCATATCATATGTTATTTTCCCAAATGCTCTACCTTCGCTCTAAATTTTCGATGTTTAGCCATAATTCCAATTTGGCATGGTAACTACCCTTATTATCTCATTCTTAGCCATTATCTAAGCATCATTTTATCCTACTTAACACCCAAAAGAAAATTGAGAAGAATTTCCTTACCACAAGTAGAAAAACTCTCCTCCTACTTGGCCTTTCTCTCTCTTTCCTTCTCTCCTTCTCTTTCTAAAGTCACAAACGAATTTTGGGGGTTGGAAATGCTCAATGGAGCTAGGATTTGTGCCTTTGGATGTCCACCATGCTTCCCTATTTATAGTGTGGGATTTTCATTAAATTATAATTTACCCCTTGCTCCATGTATTAAATTCTAAATATTTTTCCAAATCCCATGAATTATCTTGAGCAATGTTCAGCCCCCTAGATACTATTCATTCCCCTAGCTGTAGCTATTTATTTATTAAAATTAATTATTTTAAGCTAATTAAATCTCAACCATTGATTCTTGATGAGGATGATTTTGGGCCATTGATTTTGGCTCCAAATCCCATGCCCCTACCCTCCTTGAGCCTTGTGCTGATTTTGCATTAATTATTTTGATTTTTAACTAATTAAATTTAACCTAGAAGCCAAATATAATTAATGAAAAATGTGGGCTACCTTTTTTTATCTCCAAACGACATTTCATCTTGACCCTCAATTCATGATTTTCATAACATCTTACACCATTCATCATGTTCATCAAATTATTTTGGTCATCTACAAAAAATTTTATCTCAATTCGATGTCCGGATTGCAAGATATGAACTTTTCTTCATTTTCTTCAAAAAATCCATAGAAATCTGAAAATTAATATTTTAATCCAAAAAGCACTTTTGTCCTTTAGTGGGAAGCTTCCTTTTTCGTCTTTTATGATTAAATTAATCCAAAGTGATTAACTTAACATATTCCTTGATCCCACGTTTACTATTCATCCAAATTAACATTTCATAATTAGCTATTTAATCCTCCAATGCCATATATTGCAAAATATCATTAATATATATTTCACATAAATATCATTACATTATCTAGAGTTTATAATTCTAGGGTTTCATACACGTTCCTAAAATTAGAGTTTCACAAAATGTGAGTATTTAATTATCGTATACTTGCGTTGTATGAATTTACCCTTATATGAGGTATTAATGCCTTTTACAAGTCTAGTTACCTCATAAGATGATTTAGTTGCTATATTCATGTTTGAAAAAGGTGAATCTAAATAAGATTCATATGTATGACATAGGTTTCTCATTTTGAATAGGAGGAATGTTGAAATGGATAGGAATATACCATTTAATCCTATATAATCATGAGCAAGTTATGTGCAAATTGATCCCAACACATTCACATGCATGGGAACATAGCAATCGGGTAGTGTGTGATTAGTTTTATTTGTGTTGGAAAACATATATAGAGATTTATGAACTTGAATTAGTAAATCCCTGCACAACTGAGTAAATTGGAGCCAAATTAATATGGTTTAGAGTCAAGGATTTCCAACTCTCCCATCTACTATAACCAACCTTACAAATCTTTATCAAATTTTTGCTCATCCACTAATCTTTAACTCATTTCCTTCATTTTCGTGCAACACTCATGTGGCGACCCCAACCCGAAGCGTTACATTCTAAGCCTTACTAGTAAGATCTTATTAATTGATAAATGTGAATCAGGATTTTTGCCCTGATCAAGTGGTGGGTTCTTAATTAAATCTCGTCCAAAATTTTTTTTCCTTTCATTCCTTTTCCTTCATCATTTCATTTCTTTACATTTCACTCACTTCATTCATATCATAACCAACAATACATTTGTGAATGTCGTACCTAGTATTTTAAAAATATTCTTTGGATCCCCTTTCATCCTTATTCCTGTTCACAATCTTACTACCTAGTAGTTGTCATTAACTACACATATCATTCATAAACTTCTATCTTCTTCTCTTGCATCCTTGGTTTTATCAACCTAATCATGCCATAGCCATATAAAACTCACTCATCTTCAACTATTCAATCTCCATACTTGCATACATCATGCAATCATCAGTTCATGTAGAATTTAAAACTTTTAATAAGTTCACCTACATTAACACATCTTAAAGCTTTCAATCATACCATCTCATATATTATGGCTAATCATTTTAAGACACATGAATACCATCTCATAATGTCATACCTTTCCTTAATTGCTCAGGTTCTGGACCTCTTGAGCTTCCCGGTACCTGTCAAACGTTTGAAAAAATAAAATATGAATGATTACTCAGTAAACAAGCATCTTATCTTTAGGTAAGCACTTTCATTTAAAACATTTTCATAAACTTCTTTTCATATTAACCTTTTTCATGAGGACATTTGTATGTCCTAAAACGTTGTCACGTAGACATGTAATCATAAGGACAAGTGTATGTCCTAAAACATTTTTACATGAACCTTTTACATGAGGACAATTATATGTCCTAAAACATTTCCATATAAACCATGTTCATGAGGCCAATCTTATGCCTTAAAATATTTTTTCACATAAACCCTTTTGGAAATGGACATTTTTATGTCCAAATCATTTTTCATCATCAAATTTCTTTAATCAGTGGACATTTTTATGTCTAAAATATTTTTCTCATAAATCTCTTTTTAGCAATGGACATTTATATGTTATAAAATATTTTTCACGTAAGCCCTTTTTGGCAGTGGACATTTATATGTTCTAAAATATTTTTCTATATAAATCTTCTTTGGAAACAGACATTTTTATGTCTAAAATATTTTTTTCATATAAATACTTTTTCGTAATCCCTATTTTAGGGCTTGTTTATAGCAAACAAGACGAATGTTGGTTCAATGAACCTAGGTGCATTAAGGCTCAATGCACCCGGGTGTACTTCACCCTTTTTTATTTTTTTTTTTGAAAATTTTAATCTAAGTGTATTTAAGATGTGTATAAATTTTTACTATTTTTGAAGATTTTAAGATTTTTTTCGAATTTTTTAAAGGTAGTGGCATTTTTAGTAATTTAAAATTACTAAAAATGCCACTGATTTTAAAAAAATAAAAAATATATGTAAAAATTTCAAAAAATGATAAAAATATATACACATGTTAAATACACTTATATTAATAGTCGTGTAAAAAAAGTTTCAAAAAAATAAAAAAAGGGTGAAGTATACCCGGGTGCATTGAACCAGCGTCTAATAAGACATATACCCATAATCCTTTTTCATGAAAGCATTTGTATGGAAAACATTTAATCTCATCCTTGATATTTACACTTTTGTGTAAAACACCCTATTTTTAGGATAATCTTTTTGTTGAATGAACATTGATTGAACTCACCTTCCACTTCCTCTAGCATTTAAGTGATCTACAAGAAGCCTTTCAAGAAGAACACTGCATACAACTGCTACAAGCTGAATTGTCTCATCTTCAATTGTTTCTATAAGTTCTTCTCTCACTGGAATCTGCCTACACATTTGTAAAGTATAGAATTCTTTTTTATTATTTGATCATTTATTTTTCCACTTGGTTTAGTATTAGAGACTAAGACCAAGTAAAAGCAAAATAGCATGTGATTGGAGTGGAATTCATCACCTACTTGTGCTGAGATTGTAAAAGGTCTCCTCGAGCTAAAATCTAGAAGAGAGCAAGGGCTCTACTGTATTGTAAACCTGCTTTGGTGGAACCCAAGACACTAGGGAGTGTTCTTGGAGGAGTGGAGTACGGAGGGTTGTCCCAAACCATTATAACTTCTTGCAATTTATTATTTATTGCTCTTAGTTTCACGTTTTTCATTCAAGGGGACAAAACTATCAAGGGGCTGAGTTTCTGCTATTCTAAAAAGAATTTTTAAAAAATCTAATTTACCCCTCTTCTCTTGGGCTTTGCCATAGACTCTAGATCAACAGTTTATCCTGTAAGACCCAAACCCAAGAAGGACTCATATAAGTGCATTTAAGTTGTAAATATGATCTATATATGAATTGATTGATTTATGAATGATTTTATAAATTGATAAATTTTTACAATTAGAATTGTGATTAAGAATGGTAATTAATATTAATCGTCATGGCCCAATGTGAGTCAAGTTTACTAAAGGAGGTTAATGAGAATTAGAAAATTTTAATTTGGCATAAATATTTATTTTAATTTTCATAATTTAATTAATAAAAAATAGAATGAAAATTATGGAATTATGTTGGAAAATATAGAAAATTCATAACTTGACACCTATAAGGCGGATTGAGATGAAATTTGAAAGATAAGCTCATGACTTTGGGCTCAACCTTATGTATGGATTGGATTAAGGCAAATGTGATGGGATTAAGATGATAATTATTTATTTTCAATCTCACACTCTAAGGTTAATTTCAAATGATCATAACTTGATATAGAAAAGTCGTATTGAGCGAAACTTGAAACGATTGAATAAAATTATGAAGTCAATGCTATGGAAGGATTGGATTAAAATAATTACTATGGGAATATGCTTAATCGAAAAAAGGTGAGTAGCATTGACTTTGTGCACCTAAAAGAACCATAGAATTTATTAAAAAGTAATTGATTTAATGACTTGGTTTAATGCCCATGAGAGGTGTCAAATGGAGGTGATTTGAGCTAGATTTTTTGAAATTATCTAAGGATAAAATCCATGGGAAAGTAAGGGCTTAAATGCTTGGATTTAAATGCCTAATGTGTAGCTAAGGTGGCAATGCAAGGGGAGGCCCAAGGGGATAAATGCATAATTTTTGGATTTTTAAAAATCCCAAAATGTGTATCTTAGTAGCTAAGCACCTAGGGTAAGTAATGGGGCATTTAAATATGTGGAATTTGAGGAATAAAATGCCCAAAATGGAAGCAACATGGGGGCGTCACCTAATGGACAACACGGTTGCATTGAATTGAGCTTAATTTGATAATTTTTGTTAAATAGAAAATATGTATTTTACTTGGGTTGAAAATTGTCATGTCAATAAGGGATAAGTTAGAAATAAATTACCCTTAAGACATATGGCGAAGTGGGTTCCATGAGCTGGTAAAAAAAATATAAAACAAGGACCTTATCACATGGAACGTCCATTTGCAAAGGGGAGAAAAAAATTCTCAAAAGAATTCTAAGTGAGGAGTAGCCTTGGACGTCCAAACCCAGCAAGGAAAGAGGAGGAAAATAGTAGAAAAAGAGAAAAAAAAAAGAAAGAAAGAGAAGAGGAACCAAGCTAAGAAGGTTGAATTCAAGTTTCAATTAATTCAAGTAAGTAAATCTTAAGTTTTGAATCATTTAAACTAAGTTATCTTCTCAAATTATGAGTCATAAACATGGTTCATAATGAACTCTTAAAGAATGAGTTATGATGCCTTGATGAGGGTATTGAATGATATTTGAATGGTATAAATGAAATCAAGAGTTCAAGAGGGTTAAATGGGATGTTAGGGTTAATTTTTGAGATGAAACCTATCTTGAAATTTCATAAAATCCTAAATTAAGTTTTTTATTTATTTAAGCATGATGATTAGGATTTGATTCATATTCTTATGGATTACATATGTTGATTTGGTTATATGTTAATGATTTTAGCAAAAATAGAACATAGGGTTTCATTATTACCCCATTTTTCCACTTTTATGTTAAATATGATGCAAAGAAGAGATTAAATGGTTTTTGCTCCTATATGGGTTGGAGGAGATAGCCCTAAATCTGATTTTTTAGGATACATATATGGCACGTCCAAATGAGAGCCAAAACGGGTACTTTACATGTGTATTATGTTGCTGATTGTAAATGATTAATTCATGAATATTTTAGATGGTAAAATATCCTATGATTAGGGTACTTTGAATATCTAAAACGACTTGGAAAGATTTGCCCTAAATCTGATTTTTAAGGACATATATATATGGACACGTTAAAATGGGGTAAAAGGGGTACCCTACATGCTCGAGATGTTTCTGTTTTGTAAGCAACAAAATTGTGAATTTTAAATATGTGATAATACCCTAAACTTGGGTTAAGAAAAGCATGATTAATTTCTGAAAATTATGATTTAAAAATCTGTAAAGATTTAAGTATTGAAAGAGGCGTTGAAAGGATGAAAAACGGGTCTTAACATGACTGTTTTGGAATCCAATGATAAATGGATTAAAATTATGAAAATAGACCCTAAATTATATGTTAATTAAGGGGTTTAATCATGTTGAAATTGGCTGTAAGTTTCTATGTTAAGAAAGTTTAAGAAACATATAATATATGTGTTGTAAGTTGAATGTATGTAGATGGATTTGTGTGAATGGATGATTTTTTATTATCTCAAAATTTAAGATTTATTTATGAAGACTAAGATGTCAATTATATGCTTAAAATGATCATCGACGTAGGAAAAATGAAAAATAGATAAAAATGATAAATGGGAGGAATCAACCCCCACATGTTGATTTATGAATAATTACTATGTGTTTACCCTAAATATGGGTTTAAAACGAAACATGGAATGGATGGTATGAAGCACAAGTGAAAGTTATGTATGTATGTCCAACCTGAAGATTCAAGTTGGTTATGTGTGAAATGGATTATGGGATTGGAAAACTAAATGAATTTTTTATGAATGCAATGTCATTTTTATGTATAGGAAAAGGCAAAGAGAAAAGTGACACAGAAAGCTAAAGCAACGAGGTAAGCAAGAAATTTTCTAAATGCTTTTTCTTTTATCAAAATATGATCAAATGTTAATTAATAATGTTCTAACTGTTTAAATGGTTTAGTGAATGATTGATTTAAATTCTTTCTAAGATGTTTAAGGATGGTCATTCCTTTATATCAATGTGTATTGAAATGATATTTTCAATATGATAAATGAATTGCTCATTGTTTTTCAATTATTTATGACAAGTGATGAAACATGGATTTATGAATGAAAAATCATGCTAGCATGTCAAGGATCATGTTTATGAAAAGTTCATGTGCACAAGCATGAGGTCTATCTCAAAGGTGTAAGCGGACCGATTGTCCTCCTTTGGTGTGGCTAAATCACTAAGATAGGCCTTGTGCCGGTAGAGCCTCCCTGGATTGGGAAAGACGATGAAGATGGATGGTTGCTAGCTAGCTATTATCCTATGATGTCATGTTTTAAAATAGTGCATCGCATTGCTTATGATATTCTTTTGAATAAGAAGCATGTTTTCATGATATACCCTAGAGTAGGTATAATATTGCTTTCCAAGTTATTTTTAATGAAAATGAATTGCTTGAATGCTTTATAGCTTACTTATTGAGTTTTGACTCATGATTTTGTTTTTCAAACCCTAAAGATAGGTGAAAAAAGCACCAAGCAAGGAGCATAGGTGGAGATTCAAGGATAAATAAAATTTTATAATTTACCTGTGTATGATCTTATGGATTGAATGGTTGTATGATGACATTAAATAGTTGATTAATGTAGTATAAGAATTATGTTATGTTTTATGACTATAGATGGTGAAAAAATTTTATGGTCAATGTTAAGGTATGAATTATCGTGATATGATTAAGTATGAATTTTATGAGATAGCATGTGTATTTCTCAAATGGTTTAATAACCTAAAAAGGCATTTGATGGAAACCTGAATGTATGAAATGATATAAACTCCTAAAGAGTCGGGATTAAGTGGATAAATATCCAATAAAACTCGCCGTGTGACAGGGCAACAATCCTGATCACGTTTACCAGTCAATAACGGTCCCGGAGTAAGGCTAATGTCGTGATGCTCGGGCTAGGGCGCCACGCATCCATACTTGAGCTACCTTGTTTGCTTCTTAAGATTCCACCTTGTTTTCTTCTTAAGACTCCACCTTGCTTGCTCCTTAAGGTTCCACCTTGCTTGCTTCTTAAGATTCCTATTTTTATGTATTTTTTAAATGCCAAAAAATCTTCCCAAAATCAATGCACCATCACGTCCACATGGGGTTGGATTTTATTGTGATTTTTCACAGTTTTTATTTCATGAAAATCAACCAAAAATCATGTTACCTTGTACCTTAGCCACAAAGCATTAATTACCTCCACAAAAGATCAACTTGCATTAATTTAGTTGACCTTATCTTCTTCCAAATGAATCCTATAATGACACATGCCCATATTATCCATGCATTTTTGTATTTTTTTGTAATTAAAAATATTCCCATTTCATCTTACGTTGACATGTGTCCACTTGATATAAATTCGTCAACTTTAGCATTAATTGAGTTGACTTTCCTTTCTTTCAAATGAATCCTTATTTGACATGTGTCACAAAATGTCAAGTCTTGCTTTAATTGGTTTGACCTAAATCTTGCTCAACAAATCTCATGTGACACATGTCACTTATCCTTTTTGGTTCATTAATGGCGCGTCACTTTTCATGAGCAAAAAGTTAAATGCTTGTGTCCTTATGCGATTAAACAACTTTTCATGATATTTAATTTTATCAAATCCATCCATATGATAGAACACCTTGTTTTAACCATTCATGAAAATTTTCATCACAAAATGATCATCCTAGATCAAGATATGAGCATTTGAAAACATCATACAGAACTTGATAAAATTAAATTATTATCATCATAAACCATTCATGAATAATATAATCCATACTTTCATGAGGTAGAGCACGTCAACTTGCGCTTACCTTTCAAATTTCACGCTAATCTGCCTTATGGGCATCAAGTTATAAATTTTCTAACAATAACCACATCAATCCCATAATTATCATCAACTTAATCATAATTAATAAAATTAAAGATCATGCCAAATCATCATTTTCATATCTTATTTTATCCTTTTTGAGCATATTAACTTATAGTGGGCTAAGGTGATTAACTTAACCATGTTACTTAGTCATTAGCCCTAATCTCATCCATCTATTTCAATCATATAATTAACACTAATTATATGTCTAGATTACATGTATGAGTCATGTTTGTTCTGGGCATCACAATTTATTCAATAATCACTTGAAAATCTTTATTCATTGAAGGCAATTGAAGTGTTAAGACATAATTAGTTTAGATCAAATCCTCGTGGGAACGATACTCTACTCATTCTATATTACTTGATCGACATGCGTACTTACATTAAAACAAGTATTTTAATTAGATGTATATGCACTTCGTCAAGTTTTTGGTGTTGTTGCTGGAGATCGTAATGCTAACTTATTAGTCTTTCATTCCTATTGCCTTTTTACATAAATTTGTAAATATATTCAATTATATAGATCCTTTAGTTTTATATTTTTTATCTTAGTGTAGTTGGATTAATCTTTGCAGGGGACAGGGGTCATTGCTTTTGCATGCATTGAGGACGGGCAGAAAAAGATAAAATTATACCATTCAATCCTAAACCGAAGAGAACATATCTAAGAAGCCATCGCAGGAACAAAGAAGCTAGAAGTCAACATATTCAAACAATGCACGCAGGAGGTCGAGATGAAAATCTTAATGTAAATCAGCAGGGGAACCAATAGGTTGAGGTCCCACATCACCCGTACCAAGATGATTTCAACCAGCCTATTTGGGATCTCATTGCAATGGGATAAAATGTAGTGCAAACCAGTATTCAACCTCCTCTTATCGACACGAAAAACTTTGAGATCAAGCCTGTGGTTTTTCAAATGCTACAATCCATGGGGCAGTTTGGGAGTTTGCCTTCGGAAGATCCACAACGTCATTTATGAAATTTTCTACAAATCATGAACATATTCAAATAGCATGGACTCTCAAATGAAGCTATGAGGCTGAGAAATTTTTCATTTTCCTTGAGGGACAGGGCATTGGAGTGGTGAGACTCATTGCCACCTAATTCCGTCAGCACTTGGAATGACTTAGTGTAGAAATTCCTTGAAAAATATTTTCCTTCCACCATGTTAACCAAGCTCAAAATGGTTATAGTTTCATTTAAACAACATGGAGAAGAGATTCTATCAGAAGGTTGGGATCGATTCAAGGACTTACTTCGTAAATATCCTCATCATGGAATTCAACCATGGGTACAAATCTAGATATTCTATAATGGTCTTCATTATAGAATGGTAGATTCTATCGTATGGTAGATTCTTCATCGAATGGATCACTATTGCAGGAAAGTTATTTAGAATCTTATGCTCTACTTAAGAACATGATAGCCAATACATATCAATTGCCTTTTGACAAAAGCCAAAGTGGATGTTTACTTTAGTTGGATGCAGTTTCATCCATTAAAGCTCATATTGATGCTCTATCCAAGCAAATACAGAATTTTTTAAAATCTACCAATGTTAATGCAAAGGGACTTCCACATCATCTTTGTTATCAGCAGAATATTGTACAATGTGAGGAATTTCGACACCCTTGTGATCAATGTGACTCTAACCCGGATTCAGTTAATTATGTGGGCAATTTTCAGAGAAATCAAGTCAATCCTTACACCAACACTTATAATCAAGGATAGAGAAATCATCCTAATGTCCCTTGGAATAATCAAGTCAGGCCGAATTATCTACCGAGATTCTCACAGCCATTATAACAGCAGCCAGCATGACCAGTTCAACCCACTCCACCCACTCCACCTCCTTGAGAAGAAAAGAAATCAGATCTAAAAAATTTATTTATGTAATTCATGCAATCCCAGATCACCACAAACAAAAATCTAAAAGCTCAGTTAGGCCAACTTGCCTTAGCCATAAATAGTCATCCTAAAGGCACATTGTTAGGTGACACTAAACAAAATCCGAAGGAAAAGGGCAAGGAGCAAGTAGAAGCTATTGTTGAAATCAAATGCAAAATATCCGAAGCATGTGTTTTGATGATTAACAATACAGTTTGAGTAAAGTCTTAGCTACTAACATGTTTTGTGCAATGTTTAAGATTATAAAAGTGAAAAATACAAAATAGAACAGGTCAAGTCACAACTCACGTCTACTCAGACATTGACTTGGACCAAGTCGATTTCTCAAGTTGACTCCATTTTCGACTTCAAAAGATGTCTTCTGTCCAGAGTTGAAATTAGGAGCAAGAATTTGGAAATCGCAGACGAAGTCGACTCCACTTGTGACTTGGGTGAAGTCGCAAGCCAAGTCAACTCCAGCATCGACTTCAAGTTCACAGTGCAGATTTTAAGAAGTTGAAATTAGGAGCAAGAATTTGGAAATCGCAGACGAAGTCGACTCCACTTGTGACTTTGGTGAAGTCTCAGGCCAATTCAACTCCAGCATCGACTTCAAGTTCACAGTGCAGATTTTAAGAAGTCAAGTCGAAGGCTAAGTCAACTTGAAATAAGACTTGAGTCAAGTTGAAGACCAAGTCGACTTAAATATTTGACTTGGAGCATATGAAGATAAATCCAAGTCCAAAGCAAGCAAGATACATGAATTCAATCATTCAAATCAAAAAATATATATATTGAACTTGTTCATGCATACAAAGATTCAAGCTTTCTAGACATAAAGCTAAAAAACTTCTATACGAATGAACTCCAAGTATTGAAAATCAAAAGAACAACACTTATAAAGAAGAAGTTAAGCAAGCAAGAGACATCTCAAGAAGGATTAAGAAGACTTGACAAGGGAAAGAAGCCAAGTTGCACCTGAAGTTGACTCCAAGATCGACTTGGGGCCAAGTCTCAGATCAAATCGACCTAGAAGACTGACTTGGAAACTGAAGCATAGTTGAAGTCGCACCTGAAGTCGACTCCAGCATGCGATGGGTGAAGTCGCACACGAAGTTGACTCCACTTGTGACTTGAGGAAATAAAATTCGAATTTTTGAACGTTGGAACATTTATTACGCACCAACCAACTCTATAACGTTCAAAATTCTCCCTCCTCTATATATAGACACTCAAGCAAACATGGAAATACATAAGTAAGAGCTGAAAAAGAGGAAATAAATGCAACCAAGAGTTTCAATTCACTTTTCTCTACAATTGAGTGATCTATATACTTTCAAAGGAAGAACAAGCTTCAAAGTTGTTGTTTGCTTCAACACTGAACAATTCGTCACTTCTATGAATTCTTCCTCGAGCTAAAACTGCCTACATAAATCTATAAAATGTAGATTTTTTATTTCATCTTATTATTTGTTTATGATGCTTGGTTTCATTTTGGTGTTTCAAACCAAGCTATAGCAAAGTAGGGTTGTTATTGGAGTGGAACTCATCACCTACTTGTACTATTTTTTGTACACGCCCCCTAGAGCTAGAATCTAGAAGAGAGCGAAGGCTCTAGTTGTATATGCCCCATAGAGCTAGAATCTAGAAGAGAGTAGAGACTCTAGTTGTATTCACAGAATACATAGTAGAACCTAAGTCACAAGAGAGTATGAGCTTAGAAGAGTGGAGTAGGGAAGGTTGCTCGAACCACAATAAATCTTATCAATTGATTTTCATTTCCACTTACATTATCTTATTGCTTTCTATTTATTTCATTGAAGGGGATTAAACTAAACTGGGGTAAAATCTCTAATTAAAGTTTTAAATTTTCAATACTCAATTCACCCCTCCCCTCTTGGGTAATTGTCATCAACTCAGGACCAACAAGTGGTATTAGAGCAGATTTTTGAGTTTTACCAAAAAGATCTTTTGACATTACATCTCAATCCACTTCCGTTCCTACATTTGCTGAAAGCCAATCCTTTACTAGGTCACCATTGTTTGATAGGAACAATTTTGGATATTGGAAGCTACGTATGAAACAACTCATCATGGCTATAGATATGGACTCTTGGATTGCAATTCAAGATAGTGTGACTTTGCCTATTGATGAAAGAGCTTCCAAATGGACCGATGAGGAAGTAAAAAATGTCAAGAGCAATGCCAAGGCAATGAATTCATTATGTTGTGCTCTTACGGCTTCCGAATATGATAAAGTATTCTCTTATTTGACTGCCAAAGAGATATGGGACACACTAACATCTATCTATGAAGGAACTTTTCAAGTCCAAGGGACAAGGATAAATATTTTGATTGGAGAATTAGAAAACTTTAGAATGTTAGAAATAAAAAATATTTTTGAAATATTTGCTAAATTTTTCAAGATTACTAACGCTTTGAAAGGGCTAGGAAAGGCAATTTCTAAATCGGAATAGGTCATGAAGATTCTAAGGGCACTACTCGAATCATGGACTCCAAAAATCACGGCAATAGAAAAGCCAAGGACCTAAACACGTTGAAGCTGGAAGATCTTATTAGCTCGTTAATGTCACATGAGCTAATCAAGATAAGAAGCGTGGATCACCATAAAGGTGAAAGAGTCATCGCCTTGAAAGCTGCACAAGACTCGGATGACACCACCTAACATCACAAAATGATGATAAAATTGCCTTACTTACAAAGCGGTTCAGAAAATTTGTAAGGAAAGGTAGAAATTTCAGAAACTTTAAAGAAAGAAATTCTAAAGAGAAAAAGAAAGAATCAACAAAATATTACTGGTGTAGTGGTTCGAGGCACATGCAAGTCGCCCAACACCCGAAGAAAATAAAGCAAAGGAGCAAAGAAAAGATCGAGACGACAATAGAAAATTTCAAAGAAACGAAGGAAGAGGCATGTACGTAAATGAAGAGGAATCTACAACATGTAGCTCTTCAAGTGAAGAAACGCAAAGCGGATTGTGCAAGAATTTATTGCATGGCAAATTCTGACATATGTTTTATAGTAATGGAAATCTTGGAGGATCAAGCTACTTCAACGAATTATACAAATAGTCAAGAGGTAACCTCTAAATAAATTTTTTTTTCAATTTTTTCTTCTACAAATGAATTCCTCAAATGTGCTGAATTAGAAGAACTTCAACAAGCCTATGATTCATTATATGAGAAAATAAAGAAATTAGGAAAGAAGTTTACAATAAAGAAAAGACAATGTAATGCAGTAATAATTGTAAATGGTAAACTTGCTGAAAAGATAGATAAATTAAAAAGTGAAAAGAATACCTTAGAAATTGGGTAAGAAAAACTCATAAGGGAAAATGAATCATTAAATGAATCACTTGTCAAGTTTTCTAATCCAGGAAAAAATGTGAAAATGTTCTTGAAAATGACAACACAAACTTGTAAGAAAGGACTTGGGTATAATACAATTGAGCAAGAGAAATCTAATGCTCCGAGAAACAATGCCAAACCCAAAATAAATCAAGTAGTTTGGACCAAAAGACCAACCAAAGAACAAATTACCAAATGGCTTCCTATTTCTAGACTTTTGGGAGCTTGTAATTTTTGCAACAAGTTAGGACACATGGTTTATTAATGCAAATTGAGAAAATTGCAAAACCTTGGTACAAAATTGGTTTGGATGCCAAAAAGCATTGGATTTATCACTTCAAAGGTAGATCAACGTAGACTCCAATGCATAACTAACCCAATGTGAAACCCTAACCCAAGTAGGTCATATGTATGCATTGAACATGTATTTGATGATTATTTATGAATTATGGAATTA
>JAXCLR010000073.1:52339033-52358056 GCA_035584095.1 Annona squamosa
TTGATTTACCAAAGATTTTTTAAAGAACCCAATTCACCCCTCTCCTCTTGGGTTTAGCCATCAACTCGGGACCAACAGCCTCGACTTCACATCAACCGCAAGCCTCCACATCTTGACTTCTCGTGATGGATGCTTATGATAGGCTCGCCAATTTGGAGAGCTTAATAACAACCTAGGCTTGATATTTGTTGTGATACCCAAACCCAAGTAGTTCTATAAATATGAGACATGTGTTATTTAAATGAATTATGGATGATTTATGACTTTTATGGTTTAATGGTATTTTACAATTAAGGTTTGCAATTAAGAATGGTGATTAACACTAATCACCAAAGCCCAATGTGAGCAAGATAACTAAAGGGGGCATAAGGAGGATTAGGATATACTAATGAGGCATGAATATTTATTTTAATTTTCATGATTTAATTAATAAAATTATGGAATTATATTGGAAAATCGTAGAAAATTTGTAACTTGATGCCTATAAGGCGAAATGAGATGAAATTTTAAAGGCAAGCTCACTAATATGGGCTCAACCTTATGTGAGTATTGGATTAAGGAAAATATGATGATATTAAGGTGATAATTATTTTTTTAATCTCACACTCTAAGGTTATTTTCAATGGTTTATAACTTGACATAGAAATGTCGGTTTGAGATGAAATTTGAAATGATTGAAAAAAATTATGAAATCTATGGTATGAGTGGTTTGGATTAAGCTAATTATCATGGAAAAGTTTTTATTTGGAAAAAGGTTTCTAGCATTGACTTTGTGACCATAAACTACCATAGCATTTATATTAAAGCAAGTAAGTTAAATGACTTGTTTTAATGCTATGCAAGGTGTCAAATGCAGGTGAGTGGAGCGAAATTTTATGGATTTGTTTAAGGGTCAAATCCATGAAAAATTCAAGGTTTAAATGCATTGGTTTAATGACCTAATTGTAGCTCAAATGGAGGTATAGATAATGTGTCACACCAAGGGACGTCGAAGGGCTCACATGGCATGGAATTTGAATTTTTAAAAATATTAAAATGCATGTATAAGTAGCCTAAAACCTAGGGGAACTAATGAGGCATTAAATCAAGTGGAAAATCAGGCAAAAATGCAAAAGTCAGCAGCTACAAAGGGTGTCACCTAGCGGACAACTTGGTTGCATTGATTTGAGTGGATTTTGATGATTTTTGATAAATGGAAAATGGGTATTTTCCTTGGATATAAATTAGCCAAGTCATCAAGGGATAAGATGGCATTAAAATACCCTATCTATGATGTATCAAAATGGGCCCCACAAGATGGAAAAGAATCAGCAAGTATAAAAGAGGGAGGAGCACCACATGAAACATCCATTTTGAGAGAGAATTCAAGGGAGAAAAATCTCCAAACGGGTAGCAGCCTTGAGCACGACCAAGGGGAAGGAAAAGGAAGAAAAAGAAGAAGAAGAAAAGGAGGAAAAGAAGGAAGGAAAGAGGACAAACCAATTTAGGGAAGCTTGGATTCAAAGTTTCCTAGAATCAAGTAAGTATGGATTGAGTTTTGGATTTTTGAAACCTAAGTTTCTTCTCTCAAGTGATGGATCATGAATTTGATTCATAATGAACCCTTAAAGGATGATTCATGATGCCCTTGATTTGGGTATTGAATGAGGATTGAATGGCATGAATGAATTTAAGGGTTTAAAGAGGTTAAGATGGATATTAGGGTTGAATTTTGAGAAGAAATCTAACTTGGAATTCTCAAAACCCTAAACCAAGTTGCTGTATGATTTAATCATGATGATTTAGATGTAATTTATGTTCTTTTGGATTACATATGTTGATTTGAGCATTTGTTAATGATTTTAGCAAAAATGGAACTCAAGGTTTCAAGTAATACGTAATTTTTCCATTTTTGAGTTAAAAATAATACAAAGAAGTGTTTAAATGGTTTATGGATGAATTTTAGGGTAAAATACCCTAAATTAAGGATCCTTTGGATTTCCTAAGTGGGCTAGATGAGTTTGCCCTAAATCTAATTTTTCTAGGGTATATGTATGGAACGCCAAATTGGGACCAAAACGGGTACTTTACATATGATTTTTGTTGCTTTTTGTAAACAAATGATTTATGAATGTTATGGAGGGTAAATTACCCTAGAATTAAGGTATTTTGATTTTCCAAAAGGGCTTGGAAAGATCTACTATAAAATTGATTTATAAGGACTTATGTTTGGACAGTCAAAACAGGTCAAAATGAATACCCTACATGCTTAAGATGTTGCTGTTTTGGAAGCAACTAACTTATGAATTATAAATATATTATAATACCCTAAATTTGGGTTAAGAAAATCATGTTTAATTTTTGGATTTTATGGAAGATAAATTTGTTATGATTTAAGTCTTGAAAGAGGCATTGAAAAGATGAAAAATGGGTCTTAATATGGATGTTTTGGAACTCAATGATAAATGGATTAAAAATAAAAAATTAAACCCTAATGTATATGTCAATTAAGGGGTTTAATGATGTTAAAATTGGGTGTAATTTGCTGTGTGAAGAAATTTTAAGAAACACATAATATATGCATTGTATGTTGAACATATGTGGAATGTATGTATGAATGGAAGATATGTGACTTATGCGGAGTTGTTAAAATGAAAAATATGCATGAGTATGTGATGAAATGCATACTAATGTTGCTGTATGGATGATTCTTGAATAATCTCAAATTTTCAGATTAATATGTGAAGCCTAAGATGTCGAACATGTGCTAAGGATGAGCACTAACATATGAAATGTGGAAAATAGATGAAAAATGATAAATGAGAAATATAAATCCTCAGATGTTGAATTATGAATGATAATTATGTGTGTACCTTAAATATGAGTTTAAAACAAAATATAGAATGAATGGTATGATGCAGAAATGAGTGAGATGTATGTATACCCGACTTGGAATTCAAGTTGGTTATGTATGTTAATGGATTATGGGTTGGAAAACTAAGCAAGAAAATGAAAATATTATGAATTCAATGTCATTCTTATATGTATAGGCAAAGGCAAAGAGATAAGCGATACGGAAAGCTAAGGTGAAGCAGGTAATCAAACAATTTTTTAAATGCTTTTCGTTTTATCAAAATATGATAAAATGACTGCAAATGATGTTCTAAATGTTTTGAACCATTTTGCAAATGATTGAGGAATTATTTTCAAGTTATTTAAGGATGACCATTCATTTACTTCAATAGGTATTGAAATATTATTTCAATTATGATAAATGAATTGCTTACTGTTTCACAGTTATTTATGAAAAGTAATGTAGCGTGGATTTAAATGATGTTTAAAAGGGATAGTGCAAAGAATTCTCTACAGGAGAATGACAAGTTTCCATGTGTAAAAGGTATATAATGTCGGGGTGACTAAAAATCATGCATGGAATTGAAATCAAGTAGGCTAGTCAAGGCAGAAAGCAAGACAGGAAGTCCACCCTTGACGTTGCCAAGTCGACAGGTCTGGTGCTAAAGATGAAAATGATCATCTTATGAAAGTATGTTCCCCTAGCTAGTGTACCCTCAATAAAAGATTATGTCATCAATGAAAATGATGCATTTGCACATCCAATGTTTATGAAATGCCCAAAAATTGGGATTAAAATGGTTTACGTGACTGGTTTGTATGAAAGGTTTATGAATGGTTTATGAAAAGATTTCTGTTTCGTAGGTAATTGATCACTTGTTAAGTGTCTTCTACTGAATGGAGAGAAATGCTTTGAAACAGTGTTACTTTTAAAGTGAATTTCCTGAAAAGCCTATAGGTTGCTTATTGAGTTTTGACTCACGTTTTGTTTCCAAACCGAAAGATAGGTGAAAGGAAGAAGGAGACAAGGAGCACAGGTGGAGATTCAAGCATGAATGAATTTTTATGAGTTACCTGTGTATGAACCTATGGGTTGAATGGTTGTAAAAAGAATGACATTAAATTGTTGTTCAATGTTGTATATGAATTATGTTATGGTTTTGATACCATAGAAGGCGAAAAATTATTATTGTCAATTGTTAAGGATGATTTATCATGATATGATTAAGTATGGAATTTATGAGATCATATGTGTATGTCTAAAATGTTATAATGACTTAAAAAGGCATTTGATGGAAATTAGTAAGTATGAAATGGTATAAACTCCTAAGGAGTTATGATTAACTGGATAAATATCCAACAAGCCCATCATGTGACAGGGCAACAATCCTGATCACGTTTACCAATCGATAGATCTTGAAGTAAGGTTGTGACGCTCAGGCTGGGGCACCACATTTGCATCAGTCTAACCAGGCGATGAAGGTGCATTTTAGAAGACTCATGGAGGAGCGATTGGTTGATATGACTACCCTTCCACGATTCCCGTTGTCATATCCAGAGTTTAAAGCATGCTTTGGACAACCCTTACATCAGGCAGAAGGAGAGGGAGAGCATAACGAGAAGGACTCTTCTTCATTTGATAATTAGGGGTGTTACTTGTCTTTGTTTGTTTTATTTTCTTTCTTTTATTTATCATCTCACAACACTGTTATTAAAGTTTATATTTAGTTTCATCCATTGAGGACAGGTATATAGTTTTTTTGGTGTTCTCTTATGCATTTAAAAAGATAAGCATGTCTATATGTGTGCTAGATTGCATAACATGTCAAATTCTGCTTGTGAAAACTATTTAATTACAATCCATTTTGATGAAAAACTTGCAATGTTCATGAAAACCTTAAAGTTGAAATCAATTTCATGAAAAATTTGAACTTTTTGCTAAGGATTATGGGTTAAGTGCTTTCAAGTAGGATTTTTCAAAAATTTCAAGTGACTTGTGAATGACTTGATTGATTTTGATTGTAAATTATCATAGTTCAATTTCATGCAAATCTATTCAACTGAAATAATAAAGGCAATTTTAAGTATTTACATGATTATGCTATGAAGAAACATGTTTTGCCATCTTTATTTTCCCATTTTGAGCTATGTAGACATTTGTTTTTGTTAATCATATGCTTTGAGGAAAATAGATTGTTTCATTATTGTATAACATCTTTTATCTTTCTACATGCGACTTAGAATTAGTTAACATGTATGTTTTATTACCCTATTAGATTTTTTTAGCACAAATAATAAAGGAGGTGGCTAACCTAAGCTGAGTAACCATGACTTGACATTAACAAATGTCAAGATTCGAGTAAAAAGGCAAAGGAAAGTCACAGTAATAATGCTTTTTAAAGAAAATTCTCCCAAGATATCCTAAAATATAGTGAGGGAAGCCTCAAAAAAAAGAAAGGAAGAGAGAAGCAAACAAAAATCTCTCCAGATACTCTAAAATATGATAAGAAGAGCTAAAGTAATAAGTTTGGGGGAACAAAGGAGCATTTTTGATGAGTTTAGGTTAAGTAAAGTAGGTGAATTAAGGTTATGTCCTTTGATATGGTATATTTACTTAGAGTTTGTTCACCTATGTTTGCGCTACTGGTCCTAAAAAGTCCTTTTAATTGGAGGGGTGGTTAACAGGATTGAGCTATCACTTTTGACTATGAGCAATTGCATTTACATGTAACTTGAGCTGGGTATGGAAAATATATATTCTAGTTTGGCTTTAGCGGTAAAAATTTTTCTTAAATTATTTTAAGTTAAGATTATCCTTTACCTTGCTTAGTTAAAATGTGATTGTTGGATTAATGATTAGAAACAGGCTTGATTTGGCATTTGTCATAATCTAGTTGCATTCATCATGTCTTCATGCGTTGCTTGAGGACTAGCAACATTTAAGTTTGCGAGTGTGACAACTCGATAAAATGTGAATTATCAACGCTCATTTTAGACTAGTTTTGAATGTGGGTCTAATAGAATTTGGTGAGATTTCATTAACTTAGCTTAGTTTTCATCAATTTTCCATTTCATGCATCGCATTTAAATTTCATGCATTTTTAGTATAATTCAAGGAAAATTCTATGATTTTAGGTTTTTTATAATTTCATCATATCATTTAGTATTTATGTCCTTTGGATACTTTTGCAGGCAAAGGGTAACTAATAGCTTGGGAGTATGGTGGGATGAAGAAGAAAACAATAGTGTGAAGCAAGGCATCATCTTGGAGTTAGACAGATTGTTGCCCCGACCTCAATTTTCGGCGCTTAAGATCCAGATCGCCACTATTCTAGAAAGTCCGAGTAACCCTAAGTCGACAAGTGTTCAAAGACCGCGATGCTAACCCCCACATGAGTGAATTTTAACACGTGTCTTGTGTTATGTGAAGGGGGATATAAATAGAACACTTAGGGTTCGAAGAAAAGAGAGTGGGGAGGGGGGCTCATGGAGGTAGCCACAAGTGCAAAAAAGGAGGAAGTTCAAGCCTAAGGTGATTAGAAGCGAAGATCAAACTTTGTTTGGTGGAAACTAGCAAGTTTCATCTCTTCTTTCTTATTTTCTACATATTTTTATTTTTCTTTCTTGTTACGATGTATGTGAACTTTGTTTCTATGAGATTTGATTTCCTATTCATGGGCTAAACTTCAAGAGATGGGATGTAGAGATGAATTGACTCTAACTCCTGTTAAATTGGTTCTTGATGACTTGAAAGTAAATATCTAGTTGTTGTATACATTTGTGTGTGGATTTACTCTTGCATGTGGTGTTTAATGCTTTTTACAAGCCTAACTATCTTGTAAGATGATCTAACTGATAGATTCATGCTTGGAAAATATGATTCTAGGTAAGATTCATATGTAAGGCAAAGGTTTCTAATTCGATAAGTAGGAATGTTGAAATGGGTACGAATATATCATTTAACCCTATGTTATCATAAGCAAGTTATGAGCAAATCAATCTCACCGAATGTCATTTGCATGGGAAGTAATAGGGTGTTGAGAGATTAGCCTTATTTATGTTGGAAGGCAGATATAAAGATTTATGAACTTGGATTAATAAATCCCTACATCATTAAGCAAATAAGAAACAATTTAAATGTGTATTGATGATGCCAGGCATACATCCATGGTGGGATAAGCTGGAACTTCTATTTGTGGCATATGATACATGGTGAAGAAGTAAAAGACAAGAAAGTAGCACAATGAAACAAAAAAAGAGAAGCAAATGACTTCTGCTAATTATTATTCCTATTTACAAAATAAAAACCACATTACATCTAATGGCCCCATACATAGCTGCGATGGTTGCATTGGCTCACCTCACTTGTGTAGCCTGATTCGAGCTTCAAATTGATAACTCGTAACAATGCTAGTTATTACAGCTCATTTAGGACTAGTTTGAATGTAGTCTAAGAGAATTTTGGTGAATTTGCACTAATTTAGTTTAGTTTTCATTCATTTTGCATTTCATTCATCGTATGAGGATTTTATGCATTTTTAGTATAAATCAGGGCAAATTTTGTGGTCTTTGGTTTTTCATATTATCATCTCATCATTTATAAGTACATTTTTTTTAGGTTATTTTTATAAGAAAAGAGAGGTAACTAACCACTTTGGAGAATGATGGGATGAAGAAGGAAGCAAACAGGGCAAAACAAGACCTCGATTTATACCCAAGGACATTGGCGCCTTGGCGTCGATTTCTGACGCCTAGGCACTACTTCGCCGCCCTAGAAGAAATCTCCAGAAACCCTCAAGTTGGCAAGCTTCCAGAGAGTCGGTGCCTAGGCATCGGCCAAGCTGCGCCACCCCCACATGCGTGAGTTTAAGCATGTGTTTTGTGCTAGGTTGAAGTTGGTATAAATATAATACTTAGGGTTTCAAAGAGGGGAGAGTGGAGCTCGTGGGAGCAACCAAGGAGAAGAAAGGAATTGATTCCCAAGCTAAGAGTGACTAGAAGTGAAGATTTAACTTGATTTGGTGGAAACTAGCAAGTTTTAGATTCTCTTTCTTGTTCTTTAAATATTCTTCCTTTTCTTTATTGATGGGATGTACTTAAACTTAGTTTCAATGGGATTTCAGTTCATGTTCATGAGCTAAACTTCAACAGATGGGATATTAAGATGATTTGACTCTTAAACTATGTTATTTTTGTTTTTGATGATTTGAATATGAATATTTAATTTTTGTATACTTATGTTGTGTGGATTTACCCTTGCATGTGGTGTTTAATACTTTTTACAAGCCTAGCTACCTTGTAAGATGATTTAGTTGCTAGATTCATGTTTGGAAGAGGTGAGTCTAGGTAAGATTCATATGTATGGCATAAGTTTTTCACTTTGAATAAGAAGAATGTTGAAATGGATAGGAATATACCATTAAACCCTATGTAATCATAGCAAGTTATGTGCAAAATCAATCCCACCACATATACTTGCTTGAGAACATAGCAATCGGATGTTGTGTGATTAGCTTTATTTGTGTTGAAAAACATATATAGAAATTTATGAACTTTGATTAGTAAATCCTTGTACAATTGAGTAAATAGGAGCCAAATTAATATGGTTTATAGTCAAGGATTCCCAACTCTCCCATCTACTAATTGAACCTTACAAATCCCTATCAAAATTTTGCTCTTCCACAAGTCTTTATCTCATTTTCTTCATTTTTGTGCAAACAATTAATTGGCAGTCACTCAAATTTTTTATCTATAAAAGGCAATTGAAGTTTTAAGGCATAATTAATTTAGACAAATTTTGTGGGAATGATACTATACTTATTCTATGTTATTTGATTGGCATATATACTTGCGTTAAAACGAGCATTTTAATTAGACATATGCGCAGCTAGTCTAGTTTTTAGCTTCATTGCTAAGGTTCCTGGTGCTAATTTATTAGTCTTTCATTCCTATTACCGTTTTGTATAAATTAATAAATATATTCAATTGTATAAATCCTTTAGTTCTATATTTGTCATTTTAGTGCAGTTGGATTGGTCTTTGTAGGGGTTATTGCTTTTGCATTCACCGAGGAAGGGTAGAAAAAGATAAAATTATACCATTCTGAGAAGGCATCACAAGAGCAGAGAAGCTAGAAGTCAACAAATTCAAATCGAGCATGCAGGTTGAGATGAAAATCTTAATGCAAATCAACAGGGGAACTAAGAGGTTGAGGTCCTACATCAACCATAGCAAGATGATTTGGACCAGCCTATTTGGGATCTCATTGCAAAGGGACAAAAAGCACTGCAAACTAGCGTTCAACCTCTTCCTATCGACACCAACAACTTTGAGATCAAACTCATGGTTTTTCAAATGATACGATCCATAAAGAAGTTTGGGGGTTTGCCTTTGGAAGATTCACAGTGCTATTTGTGGCGCCCCGAACTGAGGTGCCTAGAAGCCTTACTCCGGGATTGTTTTGATTGGTAAATGTGACTCGGGATTGTTGCCCTGATCACACGGCAGGATTTTTTTATCAATACGTGGAAAATTTCCATCATTCATCAAATTTAAAATATATTTCACATAACACAGTTATGATAAAAAACTATTCTATAAAAATTTTCATTGGAATAAAAATATTCTTTTCCATATCAAAATTGTCATCGTTGTCTTTACATAAAGTTTACATATACATCATTTATATCAAAAACTACATAACACTTGACATGCTGCCTTCATCATCATTTCTTGTCTGTTATTGAAAAAGCAAGCCATATATAGTTTTCAATCATTTTCATGCATTTCATAAATGCAAATGTAATGCATACATAGCATTCAATACATTCCTTTGGATGCGATGCTAGCTAGGCGCCCATCCCATACATGCTCCCATTTCAGGGAGGTCGCCGCCAGCCTGGGCCTACTAAGCGACTTGGCAATTGCGAGGGGGACATCCAGTTCGCTTACTATCTCAACTAAGGCCTATTCCTCGTGCACATGCTCATTCACATACACATGTCGGCATGCCATTTGCAAATCATAAATAATTTCATAAAAAGCATTAAAAAACAATTTAACAAACACATTTCAGTTCATGTAAAGCAGATATAGGTATGACCAACCTTAAACAAATTTCATAAAGCAATTCACAAACAATTTCAAGTATTTTGGAAATAATTCGCGAAACATATAACTTGCTTACCTTCTTCGTGGGTGTCTTCAACCTTCTCTTTTCCTTTTCCTATTCAAGAGAAAAGGATAATTTTATTTCCTCTATTCAAGTTGCTTCCCATGCATGCTTTATAATATTTAGGAATTATTTCTTTATATGGATATTTTTATCCATAGGTTCCTCAAAATTTTCATTATTATATTTAAATATTAATCTCAAATTTTCTCCAAAATCACGCTGTTTGCTGTAGCAAATTACTGTTCATCAGAATTACTGTTAATAGAGACGTGATTACTGTTCATGGGTTCCAAAAATTGATCTTTTTTCTAAAAAATAAAAAATACTATGAAATATCTTATGCTTAGTATATCATAAGACATTTCATACATTTTGAATTTATCATCATTTACTAGGCAAAAAAAATTATTTTCTCCATATACTAAAAATCAATGTAAATTCACTTAAGCATAATTCTTAATTCAAAAATCATGAAATTAATATATCATCATTCCAACATCATATTTATCATAATCATACATCCTAAATCATCGTTTATCAATTTTGAAGCATTATTTTCACATATCATATTCTATCTTCCCGAATACCTTATCTTCGCTCCAAATTTTTGATGTTTTGACATAATTCTACTTAAATATTATATCTATACTTATTTTCTCATGATTAGGCATTATATAAGCATGGTTTTACCCTACTTAACATCCAAAAAAAATTTAGGTAGAAATCACTTACCCGAAGTGGATATATACCACTTTTTCTCACCATTTTTTTCTCTAACTTCCTCCTTTTCTTCCTTGGATGTGTGGGAAAGTTTGCGAACTGAAAATTTTCAAACGGAGCTGGATTTTGGATGCCTTGGATGTTCTCCCCCTGCTGCCCTATTTATAGGGTTGGATTTTTCAAGAATTTGGAATTTACCTCCTAACTTTGAGATATTTAATTATAAATTGGTATTTATTTTTAATTTTAAAAATGCTTTGAGCCATGTGCTTCCCACCCTAGGCCTGCTCCATCCCCCCTATGCAGCCCTATTTTTACCTTTTTTTGATTTTTTAAAAATTAATTAAATTAGGCTAAATTAATCTTAGCCATTGATTAAAGATGATGATGATTAATGACCATTTATCTTGGTCAAGACTCTAGCCACCCTAGCCTGCTCTAGCCCCTGCAGCAGGTGCCTTTTAATTAATTTTTATTTTATTTAAAAAGTTAAAAGTAGAATTTATTAAAAAAGTTAGCTACTTTTTTATCTTGTTTTGACGTTCCATCTTGACCTTTGATTTATTATTTTCATCACATCTTAACCCATTCATCATGTCCATCATGAAGTTTTAACCATCCATAAAAAAATTCATCGAATTCCAACGCTGAGATTGCAATTTATGAATTTTTTTCTATTTTTCCACAAAAATCCAAATTTAGATTAAAATATCCAAAAGAATTGTTATTTCATCCTATAGCGATTAAATTTTTATTTTGCCTTTTTGTGATCAAGTTAATCCAAGTGATTAACTCTTAATCACATGTCTTAATCCCCAGTTATCATTCACGTTCACTGTTCACGAGGTTAAATTCCTAATTGCATTATTTGAATCTCAAATACATATATCCATCAATATAATTCATGAATTTTTATTTATCATAAAAATAATTACAAAAGAATCTAGGATTACAATGTTGAAATGATGCATATTTTGTCGAGGTTTCACACTATTTGTGAAATTTTTTGCAAATCATGAACACAATCAAACAGCATGGAGTCTTAGATGAAGCTATGATGCTGAGAACTTTTCCATTTTCTTTGAGGGACAAAGCATTAGAGTGGTTGGATTCAGTGCCACCAAATTCAGTTAGCACTCGGAATGACTTAGCGTAAAAATTCCTTCAAAAATATTTTCCTCCCACCAAGTTAGCCAAGCTCGTAATGGATATAGCTTCATTTAAACAACATGGAGAAGAAACTCTATCAGAAGCTTGGGATTGATTCAAGGACGTACTTCGTAAATGTCCTCATCATGGAATTCTTCCATGGGTATAAATCTAGATATTCTATAATGTTCTTCAAGATTCTACCCATCATATGGTAGATTATTCATCGAATGGATCATTGTTGCGGAAAAGTTATCGAGAATCTTATGCTCAACTAGAGAACATTGCAGCCAATACATATCAATTGCCTTCTAATAGAAGCCGAGTGGAAGTTTACTTCAGTTGGACACAGTCTCAGCCATTAAAGCTCATATTGATGCTTTGACCAAGAAAATTCAAAATTTGTCAAAGTCTGTCAATGTTAATGCAGTAGGGACTTCCACATCATCATTTTCATCAGCAGAATATTATACATGGTGTGGGCAATTTCCAGATAAATCAAGCTAATCCTTACGCCAACACTTATAATCAAGGATTGAGAAATAATCCTAATTTCTCTTGGAATAATCAAGCCAAGCCGAATTATCCACCAGGATTCCATAACCACTACAACAATAGCCAGCAAGACCAGTTCAACCCACTCAACCCACTCCACCTCCTTGAGAAGAAAAGAAATCCGATTTGGAAAATTTATTTATGCAATTCGTGCAATCCCAGAACACCACAAACAGAAATTTGAAAGCTCAAATAGGCCAACTTGCCTCAGCCATAAATAGTCTCCTCCAAGGCACATTATCGGATGACACTAAACAAAATCCGAAGGAAAAGGGCAAGGAGCAAGTACAAGCTATTGTTCTAAGGAGTGGTAGGCAACTGCCTAAAGTAACTCAACCAGAAGTAGTGGTTGGAGCTGCTGATCCCTCTCTGCATCAGTCACAAGAAGTAGATGAGGAATTAAATGAAATGTCTCAGAAGTAAGTAGATGATATAATTGCCACTATTGAAAGGCCTCTCCCTCCATTTTCTTTAAGACTTGGAAAGAACAAAGAGGGATAGTCCAAAAAATTCTTAAAAGTATTAAATAGTTGCACATTAATATACCTCTTGTGGAAGCCTTGAAACAAATGCCCAACTATGCCAAATTTATGAAGGAGATTTTGTCAAAGAAAAGGCGACTATCAGAATTTGAAATAGCAGCTTAACAGAAGAATGCAGTGTTATGGTGCAAAGACATTTGCCGCCTAAGCTCAAGGACCCAGGGGGCTTTACCATTCCATGCACAATTAGAAATCAATATTTTGGGAAAGCTCTTTGTGATTTGAGAGCCAGCATTAATTTAATGCTAAAATCCATATTCAGGAGACTTGACATAGGGGAGGCACAACCTACAACTGCAATGCTTCGGTGAGCACATCTCTCCATGACATATCCAGAAGGTATCATTGAAGATGTTCTTGTTAAAGTGGAAAAATTTATATTTCCAGTAGACTTCATTGTTATGGATTATGAAGAGGATCAAGATATGCCAATCATTTTGCATCGACCATTCCTCACTATTGGGAAAGCGATTATTAATGTGCAAGCTTGTGAGCTTACAATGCGTGTGCAAAATGAAAAGGTCACATTTAGCATGTTTAAATCGATGCAATTCCTGAATGATCCAGACGAGTACTTTATGGTCAATTGGTAGATTCAGCTGTATAAGCCGAATTCCAGGTTACTTCGCATAAGGATATTCTAGAAGCATCGTTGATCAGAGAAGTAAATGAAGCTGATCAAGAATCAACTAAGATGGTACGTTATTTGTAGCAATCTCCGATCTTTACATGTTATCCACAAAAGTTTGAATTGTTAGAGCTTAATCCAGATTCATTTGAATACTCAAAGCCATCAATTGTGGAGTTGCCAATGTTGGAGCTGAAACCTCTACCATCCCATCTAAGGTATGAATATTTGGGGGCAAAATCATCCTTCCAATTATCATTTCTATAGCATTGGATTTTATACAAGAAGAAAAATTGCTTAGAGTGCTTAGAGATCACAAGAAGGCTATTGGATGGACCATCGAGATATTAGGGGTATTAGCCCATGTTCTGTATGCATAAAATTCTGTTAGAAGAGAATTCAAAGCCCTTCATTGAAGCCCAAAGAATATTGAATCTTATTATGAAAGAGGTAGTCAAAAAGGAGATTATTAAATGGCTTGATGTAGGCGTTATCTATCTAATCTTTGACAGTTCTTGGGTTAGCTCGGTGTAGTGCATTCCAAAGAAGGGTGGTACGATGGTAGTATCCAATGAGAGCAACAAATTGATTCCAACTTAGACAGTTACTGGTTAGAGAGTATATATGGACTACCCGAAGCTGAACAAAGCTACTAGAAAGGATCACTTCCTGCTCCTATTTATTGGTCAGATGTTAGATAGGTTGACAAGTCAGGAATTCTATTGTTTTTTAGATGGTTATTCTGGCTACCACCAAATTATGATAGCACCCGAAGACCAGAAGAAGACCGCTTTCCCATGTTCATATGGAACATTTTCATTTAGGTGAATGCCATTTGGCTTATGCAACACGCCTACCACATTCCAGCATTACATGATGGACATTTTCATTAATATGGTTGAGGATTTTCTAGAAGTATTTATGGATGACTTCTTTGCGTTCGAAAATTTATTTGACAAGAGTCTTGCCAATCTATCAAAAATGTTGCAACGTTACGAAGACACAAACTTGATTCTTGACTAGGAAAAATGTTATTTGATGGTGCAAGAGGGTATAATACTCAGGCATCGAGTTTTCAAATAGGGAATTAAAGTCGACAAGGAAAAATCAAGGTGATTGAAAGGTTTCCTCCTCCCACATTAGTAAAAACCATTTGCAATTTTTTGGGGCATGCAAGATTCTACAAAAGATTTATAAAAAATTTCTCAAGGATCGTTAAGCCGTTATGCAGTCTATTAGAGAAGGATGTGCCATTCAACTTTGATACGACATGTATGCAATCATTCTAAGAGTTGAAAAGAGACTAGTGTCGGTGCCTATTATCATTTCTCCTTATTAGAGTCTTTCTTTTGAATTAATGTGCGATTTTAGCGACTTTATAGTTGGGGCAATATTGGGACAGAGGAAAAATAAGGTCTTTCATTCAATTTATTATGCAAACAAGTTCTTAAATGAGGCACAAATAAATTACACCACTACAGAGAAAGAGGTGTTGGCAGTGGTGTTTGCATTTGAGAAATTTAGAGCATATTTGGTTGGAACCATGGTGGTTGTTTATACTGATCATTCAGTAATCAAATACCTGAATGAAAAGAAAGATGTGAAACCTTGCTTAATCGTCTCGACATTGAAATTAAGGACTAGAAAGGAGCTGAAAATCAGGTAGCCGATCACCTATCCCGCTTAGAAAGTAGCCAACATTTCAAGATATGCATCGAATCAGAGAAGTGTTCCTTGATGAGCAGCTATTCTCCATTTCTCAAGGCAATCCACCTTAGTATGCGGATTTCATCAATTAGATAGTTAGTGGTACATTACCTCTGGAATTGAATTCTTAGCAAAGAAAAAAATTTCTTCATGATGTAAAGTTTTATTTCTGGGATGAACCATACCTATTTCAGCAATGCCCAAACTAGTTATACAGGAGATGCATTCCAGAATGTAAGATAGAGTAGCTATTGCAAAGTTGTCATTCGTCACCATATGAGGGTCGCTTCTAGGGAGACAAAACTGCTACAAAAGTACTCTAGTCCGATTTTTATTCACCTTCTCTATTTAAGAATACTCATTTATTTATCAAGAGGTACGATCAATGTCAGCATACAGGGACTATTATGAAAAGACAAGAAATGCAGCTCACTAATGTCATTGAAGTTGAGCTCTTTGATGTTTGGGGCATCAACTTCATGGGACCCTTCATTCCTTCTTTCGGCAATCAATATATCTTGGTTGCAGTTGATTACATGTCCAAATGGGTTGAAATAGTACCCACTCCAGTGGGTGATCCCAAAACCGTTGTTAGATTTGTCAAGAAAAATATATTTACTCATTTTAGCACACCAAGGGTGATCATTAGTGATGGAGGTTCATGCTTTTGCAATAGAAAATTCATGGCAATATTAACCAAATATGGAGTAAACCACTAGGTCACCACAACATATCATGCTCAAGCCAATGGGCAGGTTGACCTTGCCAATAGAGAATTAAAACAAATTCTCGAGAAAATGATTAGGCCATCTTACAAAGATTGGTCTCACAAGTTGGATGATGCTTTATAGGCCTATGACACCGCTTACAAAACATAGCTTTGAACGTCTCCCTATCAGTTGGCTTATGGTTAGGCTTGTCATTTTCCACTTGAGTTGGAGCACAGTGCCTATTGGATAATTAAGAAGTTAAATCTAGATATGCAACAAGCTGGTGAGCGAAGACAATTGTAGCTTAACAAATTAGATGAATTCTGGATGCAAGCTTATGAGAATGCTAAGATCTACAAGGAGAAAGTGAAGAAATGGCATCATAAAAGAATCTTTCCGAAGTGATTTGAGCTAGGTCAAAAAGTACTGCTCTTTAATTCCAGATTAAAGCTCTTCCCCAGAAAGTTTAAGTTGCGCTGGTAAGGTCAATTTATTGTTTTAAGAACAACCAATCATGGTGTAATGGAGGTATTAAATGAAAAGTCAAATGGAAGTTTTGTGGTGAATGGTCAAAGATTGAAACATTATATGGGAGAAGATTTGCATCGTTGTAAGGAGGTGGTGTTTTTGAAAGATCCATCTGAGGATGGAATGTCGGGTTGAGGATAATAAACTTAACGCTAAATGGGAGGCAACCCATTATCTCTTTTTGATTTTTTATTCCAAGGCATGGCTTTAAGATGTATCTTATGTGCCTTGAAGCAGGGAAACCTGGAAAGATCATCCATTTTGAAAGTGTTCAAGCTAATAAAAATTTGATCCAACACTAAGTCAATTCTTATTCATTTGGTTAGACGATCGTCAGAATTTTGAATGCAATTATGAAACCCTTAAGTGGAGTGGCTCAAGATCACAATAGTTTCAAATTCATCGTTTGAAGGAGCCCCACACTCGAGTTGCAATTTCAGTTTATGTAATGGCTTGACAATGCACGGTATGAAAGATTGCAATTTTTGTTGTATTTCAAGCAAATCCAAGCAAGAAGGGCATGCAACCCCAATCCAAGTGCTAAATGATCAAATTGATTTGGGGCAACTGTTCATAATTGTGGCTGAAACATTTCAAGACGGAAGGGTATTGGCGCTCGGCACTCCAATCCGGCACCCCGATGCTATATGATACAACACGTTTCACTTAGCAATCAGAAAGTTGGTGTGGCGGCAACGATGCATTGGTAACTCGACCTAAACAAGTTAAAAGCTTGGAGTTAGGGTTAAAACCTTAACTCCAAACAGCGGCGCTGCCCTCCTCTTTCTTCTTTTCCCTTCTCCTCCAAACCCTAAGCCTACCCTTTAAACCTTTATTGTCCTCTCCATTCATCTCCCCCATCCCATCTCCCTCCATCTCATCTACTTTTCCTTCCATTCCATTCTCTCATTCCCATCTCTAGATCTCTCTAAATCTCCTCTAATCCATCTTCATCCATCTTCTCTCCCTCTTCCCTATCCATCCCCCTTCATTGCCCGCCATTTTCCCATCATTTTTCCCTATCTTTTTTCCCCCTCATATTCCCATTCTTTAACGTCGTTGTAAGTGTGTTTTCAGTAGAACAGGGCCTAGGCGCCACATCGCCGCACCATGGTGCCAAGTGTAGAACTTGCCATTTTTGAGACATCTTGGAACACAGCTTTGGAGGCTCAAGTGGTAGCCCTTTCTTGCTTTGATCCAACCTATTCACCTTGGTATTAGTTCATGCAATTCATGTGGATGTGGTGGTGAATGTGGAATTTTGACTTAACGTGGTTTGTTATAAGTTGGATTGTTTATTTGGATATTGAAGGGCATATATTGTTGATTAGTTTGCATTGAAGCAGAGTGGATTAGTGGAAGGTGTTTGTAGTTGGAATTGATTGGAAATTGGATTGTTGACGGGGAATATATTTATATTGAGCTCTGTTTGGGAGCATTGGGAGGAATTGTGATATGATGGACATTTGATTTGGCAATGAATGGAAGTAGCGAGCTGTTTAGATTTTTAATGTGGATATTTGTGAGATGGCTCTTCTTGTTTCCGCGCCAAGCATAAGAAAACATAGGACTCTATTGAATTTGATGTCAATAGATTTCTATCTACACAAGCATTCAAGAGGTACACTGACTCCCTATAGAAAAAAGCATCTTATACCTGAGCTAGGGGTAAAGATAGATGCATTCTCAAATGCCTTTATCAACTCATTGCATGCTTAGAGATGGAAAAAGTTCATGGAGCAACCCCAACCAGCCATTGTCCCCATGGTTGTCGTGGAACATGATCAAAATGCAAGGAAAGATTGCTCACTTCCAATCCCAAGCTATTAATGCATTTTACGAGTTAACTAATATTGATTATCCAGATCAGTAGGAGGAATTTTTGGAAGGAAACGAAAAGACCATCGAAGAAATCACTCAAGCATATTACGAATAACTGCCATAATGGAAGTCAACGGGTGGGCAATTAACATCTTTCAAGCAGAGTGCCCTTTGTTACCATGGGAAGATGTGGTTTTATTTCATATCAGCCCGATTGATGCCATCAACCCACTTGAGTGATATCACTATGGATAGGGTGCTCTGTTTTTATGTTATATATTCAGATTTGTCCATCGATGTGGGGAGATTCCTATTTAATCAAATATGCACTAACATAAGGACACCTAGAGGAAGCTATTGGTTCCCATCACTTATAATAAGATTATGTAAGCAATCCTGAGTGTGATGGGAAGCCAAGAAGAGGTGCTGAGCTATCAAGCCATCATGGATAACCAATTTTTCTCAACGAAGCGCCTAGATCGGATAGTCACGACTCGTCTAATATCACAACTATCACCAGGCCCCTCATCTAGACTTGTGGAATCCCGATCTTTGAGATGTGTATAAAACCCTAAGATAATAAACCCTAGGTAATATATTTGGGAAATATATATTCATAAATATGAAATATGTGAAAATAGAGATTAAAATAATTAT
>JAXCLR010000073.1:52408409-52430209 GCA_035584095.1 Annona squamosa
TTAATTAGGGGTCAATTTAGCCATTAAAAAAATTAATAAAAAATCCAAAAAGCAGCCTCTACCGTAACCTCTCTCTTTCTCCATAATGCTGTCCATTTTGGTGGGGTCCACTTGCAGCAGATTTTGCACGATTTTTCCACCAAAGTTTCACTTTAATTAATGTAAAATTAATCCCCTTAATCCATAGTTGAATTTGGGCATATATTTTATTAGAAAATATTTCACAAAAATCCACTTTAGGAGCTAGTTTAGACGTCCATTCCATGCCACCTATCTCATGCTCCTTTGAGCTAATCCATCAGCCATTAAATTATGTCATTAAGTACTTGATTTTATCATCATTAGCTTAATCCATGCCTCTTATTGCATAGATCTCATAATTTTAACTGTTCATTTCAAATTTCATCTCAATACGACTTTTATAGCTCGAGTTATGATCATTTGAATTTTTGAACGGTGATGGTCAATTTTCACCATAATTTCATTCTTATTTTCATAATCCATCATTACCATAAGATTACGTACAAAATTATGTGCTTGTCTTTCAATTTTTATCTTAATCCGCCTTCCCGGCGTCCAATTACGTATTTTCTAGCATTTGCTACTTTAACTTCATAACTACCAACATAATCTCCATAAATTAAATCTTAGTTTATGAGGTAGTAATTATCCTCAATATATTTTCGTTTCCTAATCCTCATTAATCATCTTTAATCACATTGACCCATATTGGCTTACATTGATCAGTTATTGTCATTTGTCCTAATTGCGGTAAATCATTAACATTGCAAAGGAAATCATTCATAATTCCACTAAATTATACTTAATTCATATTTATATATCGATTACATATCAATAAATCTTACTTGGGTCCGGGTTTCACACACGCTTTTAGCCAACCCGCAAATCCTCAAGCTATCATATGGGCGACATCAACTTTTGAGGCCTTTTTTATAACTTGTAACATAGTGACATACATTATCATACTATGAGTCATATTCCATATTTGATACTCAGACATACCATTTATACTCCATTCATATTAAAACTGTTTTGTGTAGCAATTAGTTCTTCTTCGAATTGTTGATCCTTTGGAGATGGATGATGATAATAGTTTTTTAATAGTCTATTTAATTTTGGCTGAGGATTTTCTGTTATAGTTTGTAAATTTTTTTTAAATTTTAATTAATTTTTTACATTTTTTATATCAATATTTTATTTTTTAATTATTTCTATACAATTACACATATAATAAACCTATATAATTTATTTTTATTCTCTTTAACAACTTTTACCTTCCGTCACTTTTTACAAAAGTTTTATCCATTTTCAAAAAAAGACACACGTGCATCTCACCGATCCTTGCCGTCGACGACAGTGACTCTGCCTGCGCGACTTTCATGTGTGGAAAACGAACTGGCAGAAAGAAGATGCAAGGAGTCGTCTCTGAATCTCTTGCGGTGGCAGGGGGAATGGCCAAAAAAGCGGGCTCCACCTCCCCTTGATGCAGGTTTATCTGTTATGTCGTGTCGGGTGCTGGCTACCATCTGTGAAGAAGCGATGCTGCTTTGCCGGGTTTGAACAAGAGAGGAGTTGGAACTGAATTTTCTTCTGCGCTTCTCAGCTGCTGCTGCGGAGCTGAGCGGGAATGACGACTGTTTTGTCGCCCACATCTCCTTCATGGATTTCCCTCCCCGAATCGAGGATGAGCAGAAGCAATTCTTCTTCATTCCGGAGGTAGTTTTTTTCTGAATTGCTGCATATTCCTGTGTGATTTCTGATTGTCTTCGCTGCTCGTCGTCTGCTATCATGTATTTTTTCCATGTATCGCATTCCTTTCCATCTAATGCGTATTCTGTTTGTTGAGTTGAATTGCGCTCTGCCGAGGTTTATGGATGGGAAGGATGAGTGATTTGTATGCTTATCTTAGTCCGTCGTGGAACCCGTTCGCTGTTTGCATTGAGAGCTGGCTGCTGCTGTAGGAATATTTTCATCAATGTGGGATAGCTGGAAATTTGTGATTCTCTCTGTCTGACCTTCTGTTTATCCAACAATTTTAATGGGTTGAGATTTACAATAAAATTGGTTCTCATTAAAAACGAAAATGGGAAGTGATAACCTACACATGTTTGCATGGAGTGGTTTATTTATTATAAAATTGCTTCTAATTAAAAGGGAACATGGGGAGTGATTACGTACACATTTTTGTATGAAGTGGTTTATACAAACGGTTGCTTTTTCTATTTTTTAAACTTTTTTTATGCCTGAACCATGTAAACTCTAAATTTGTATGTTTATATTATGATGCTAAAAGTCACTTCGATTGAAAACTTATAGGCTATAAATATTGACACTATTTGTTAGATTTGTGTCTTGTATTTTGCGTATAGGGTATTTGTGTAATGGTTTGTTGTTGAATGTGTAATAGTTCTCATTGGTTTTGCATAAGTACTCATGGGAGTATTGTACAATAGGGTATTGGAGTTAAGAAACATCGTATCGTTACTAGAGTAGTTGAACAAAGTGTGAGAAAGAGATTTATTAGAGTGTCTTATTTGGAGATGCTTATAGAACATTTGAAGAATGGGTGTAAGTTATTCTAATTCATATCTTAATAACTTTTTTTATCATAGGAAATTCGTATTTCTCTCCTGTGTTTTTTCCTTTTTAAACTAAAGGACTTTCCACATAATATATTTCTGTCTTGTGTGTATGGTCTTGTGCGTATGATGTTGTAGTTATTTATTTGATCCTAATTTATTATGTATGCTTCCACAATAACTGGTTTTAAATCGAATCACATTTCCTAACACACTTGAGGATGAATATACAACTGTTAAAATTTAAAAATAAATGCATAATATGTAAATGTTTTCAAAATATTTGATTTTTAGCATAATAACTGAATAGATTTGGATGAATATAATAAAAAAATCATCTAGGAAGTGAAAAAGGTCAGCCATGTGAATGATTCATGTCATGCAAATGTTTGCAGGGAATCACTCCGGAATAAACTTTTGGTTGATGAAAATTTTGAGTTCTTAACTACATAAATGATAATGAAATTGATGGTTGGGTCAGATCTCATATAATCATCAATTGGGTCTCAAACAAATTTTTAGGGCCAATTCCTTTGGTGGTGCTTGTACTACTGAAATATAGATGGAAATGATGCTTCATTTTGGACAAAATGATGTTGTATATAGATAATTCTGCTTTTGTTTTGAATATGTTTATTGCACCTGAGTGTCTATGTTTGCTTTTCTTTATTGTTATCCTATGGTTGGCTGCTTAGAGGAGTTTGGTAGTTACGTTTCAATCAGACAACTGAATCAATGGATACCTCTGATGTCAAATGTGCGGATACCTCTGATGTCAAATGTGTAGACTTAGCTCTTGAGGTTGCATCCTGGAGCCAAAGGATACCTCTGATGTCAAATGGTTGACACTGAGATTATGCAATTTAAAGCGATGGTTTTCATTTTTGAATGGACAGAAAAATATCAAGGATAACCGCTGCAGAGTTCAAATGAGAAGACTGTTTTTCTTATTAGCTACATTTCCCCTAACAATGTTTACTGTCAGGATGATGGAGAAAAGCTTAAGAAGCAATTTGAGTTGCATTCATCTGAAATTACTTTATTTATTGTCTATATATGGATTCAAAAGTATAGTAGCTTGTTTGCAAACTTGCACTAGAACACTATTGATGGTAGAGATATCACAACACTTAGCATTGGCTATTCAGTTACTTTGGCTGTGATAGATGTCCTCTGTTGGCAGGATTTTTCTTCAATTTCATAGCTGGAGAATTAAAACTTCATGCGGCAGTGGCTACTTTTTCTTCAGGCATAATGATGGTGAGATGCAAATTATGTCTACTCTTGAATTGTTGAAGCAAAATTTTTAACTTTTTCAGAGGTTCAATGCTGAGGAGTAAGCCTGAATTATTAAGGTTTGGGATGTTAAAGCGGTGAATGTGAATGAAGACAATGTTGACTGTATACTATCATTGGCTTGAAGATGTAGACCTGAATATTTAACATATCATGAATTTTTAAGTAGATAATAGTTAGTGTATTTGTTTAAATTCTACAGATTTTATTTTAGAATAGGGAAGAAGAAGAAGAAGCTCCTCAAGATATATAGTGGAATACGGCTGTTAAATAGACTAGTTTTTGTGTGTATTTAAATGTTACAAACAATTTCTTCTTGCTGGATTACATATCACAAAACTGCTTGTTCCAGATACACGTACCTTGATCTTGACTCATTTACAACCAAAGGGTTCAGCTACATTAAATGTCAACTCAGGAAAGGCCGAGAAACTCCTCAAGATATATAGTGGAATACGGCTGTTAAGTAGACTAGTTTTTATGTGTACTTATATGCTACAAACAATACCTTCTTGCTGGATTACATATCACAAAACTGCTTGTTCCAGATGCATGTACCTTGATCTTTACTCATTTACAAACAAAGGTTTCTGCTACATTAAATGTCAACTCTGGAAAGGCCAATGACATGGATGAGCATGTGGGCACCTTTATTCTTGCATATATTCTGAATAGTTGAAGTCATTCTTGGTAGGAATCAGGGCCCTGAATGTGAAAATGACATGGGATATCCCAGCTATTTCTGTGTCTTCCAACATATCAGATATTGAGCCCCTTAATGCTGACTCAAGGTTTAAGCCTAGGGAAGCGTGCATCAAGCCTCCAATGCTTGAAAAGAGCGACAAATCAAAAATACCGTCTTTCTTGATGTATCAAAAGGTATACTTTTTTGTTCTTCAGTCCATAATTTCAGAACTCACTTTCCAGTAGATTTGCATTTTTGTTATTTTGGGTTCTTTGTTTCTACGTTATTTTTCTTTTGATTTTTGAGTTTTTTGTTCATTTTTTGAACTACAAGAAATTGCCATACAAGGAATGCTTTCTTTTGAATTCTGATTGATTTCCTAGGTCATGTTAGTGGAAAATAGGACTCCAGAGGTACTAAGGAAACTCAAAAGGACTTGAGGAGTATGTGGATTTTTTTGATAAAAAATTTAAACAAACAACAGTGAGTGACAGCATATATTTCCTCATCTCTCACAGTTGCCTGTTCACTAACCAATCTCTGCTTTACATAGTATCCCAAAGAAATAAAAAAGAAGGAAAAAGAATCCGTTGAGATTTGTTTCCCATTTGACTTGATTTGTTATTACATGTACTGGTTTGCCATTGTATTTACTGACTTGGTGTGGTGATGGTTAACAAAATGTAGTTATGAGGGTTTTACCCCAAAAGAGGATTGGCATCAAACTAGTTCAGGTGAAGTGACCATCTTATTCATTAGCCCAAGATTCAACATGATCTTATACATTGTGCGATCTGTGACGTGCTCCCTCTACCAAACCCAGAACATCGTGGTTGTGGTCAGACCTATGGCCGTAGTTATATAAGAAGATGTGAAAAATGATTAAAAAAGGGGTAGTTGCGGAGAGTGACAAGTTTTGGTTTTAAAAAACATGCCCTTTGTGTTCTTCAAAGGAGTTTCTTCAAAGGAGTTCCAATTTAGAAGGTCAATAAGAATTTGTGTTTTCCACACTATGTAAAACTGATAATTGTATGTTTGCTTCATCTCCACTGCAGGCCTTTCAACCTGAACTATCAGTAGGATCTTTATCATTATATGTCATATCCAGAGTGAAATGGGTAAATCCAGTGTATGCTTTGATAAGGATGGTTCAGCGATTGTTTCCTTGTTTTCATGGTGTTTTTGCTGTTACAAGTTTGCCTTTTGCCTGTATCTCCAATTCTATGAACAAGCCTGTACCTCTTCAATTGGATGTATCCCTCCCTTCACTTAAAGAAGCTAAATGGAGCTTTGAACGGCTAATTTATCTATTCAACATCCAGCTTGAGCGGGACATTTCAACGTAAGTGTTCATAATTTTGTTGCCTTCTAATAATTTATTTGAAGTTCTACGGTGAGCGGTTGAATTCTTTTTTCATCTTTCTGCCATCACGTGGCTAACATCTTTAGAAAATGTAATGATATGCCATCATTCTTCACCTTTTATAATTGGTTTTTTGTTAAAAAAAACTGTGTATTACCTGCCCGCTGTATCATCTTCTTGTGCTTGTAAAGTTACAAAGAGTTGTGTAGCATTTTCGGTTGTTTGATATCTAACATCTTATGCAAGCACCAGCCTTACAGTGGAGTTACCTCCAGTTTGTGTTTCAAATCCTAATTCTTATACCACATTTGGAAACATGGACATTAGACACCAATGACTTACTACCTTTCTAAGACAACCACACCACCGGACATGAGTCTGATGTATTAGCCTAGGCCTAAGACCAAGAAGAAGTCCACTTTCTATATGCACCTACTATGCCCAGGATACTGTGAAATTCCCTTGACGTTTTAATTTCATTTTATCTAGATATTGAAGTTTAGAGTCTTCAAACAATTATAGTGTACATGGTCTTAGGATCTTTTGGGATCATATGGGAAGAACAAAATCAGGCATCTTAGAGCATACATATGAATCGTAGACCGCCTCATCTAAGAGCATGAACTCTATCTCCTTGGGGGCATTAGGGCTTTCAATGTTCTATAGATTGTTGTCAATTTATAATGCAATATTGAATTATATCATCCTTTATGTTGTTAAGGAAAAGGAAGGAATCTTGAAGTACAACACGTGATTTAGAAATGCATCATAAATGAGGATTTTGAAGATTAAATTTTTTGATTATATTTAAAGACATTGGAGTTATGTGCAAAACATCTTATTCTAAATGCAAAAGATCCACAACACTACTATGATGTTATAGTTTCATAAGCGCGTATGTGTGTCAATACACACACACATATACAGAGAGAGAGAGAGAGAGAGAGAGAGGGAGAGAGAGAGAGTTTTGATCATATACGTTTATGGGCTCCACTTCTAGGTAACCAGGTTACATGAAAGTGGAGCCATATAACCTGGTCAATTTTTATATTTTCAATTATTTGATAGAAAATTCAATTCATTTATTGTATTTAACATCATTTATTTAGTTAGTTTCATCCAAATCAAATATGTGCACGAGCTACATTTTCTCAAAAATGGTTTTATTCATGTGTAAATTGGGGAAAATGATTTGATCTATTCACATATATATTAGAATATAATAATATTTATAAAATTATTTATCTACATAAGCATGATAATTTAGATGTTGAAAATACCACTTTAAAATTGTTATCTAACATTAAATTATTTTATTATGTTTATTTTACACATTTGTAGATAGGGCCTATATATAATGATACTAAACAAAAGAGAGTTTTCATATTAATATAAATGATACTTAATATAATTGATGGAGTAGATTTTCCATCAGCTCTGAAGCTTTTAAAAATGAAAGGGTTCACATAAAAGAGGGGTTTCATAGAAGCGAGCACACACACACATATATATATATATGCATACATATATTATATAGATAAGGAATGACCCTGTTAGCCCGGGCTAAGTAAATGCCCCTCTTAGTGCATATCAAAAAACATACTCACAACAATTTTTTTTTGCTTTTTGCTTCACACACTTGTTTATCTGATTGTATTTAACATATAAACTAAGTTTTACATTTTTGGATGTGTATATTTTATTTTTATAGATTCTTAAAGATCTATGCATATGTATCTTTAAAAATTTTTTAAAAAATATACACATATCCAAAAATGGTAAAACTTGGTTTATATGTTAAATATACTTAGATAAATAAGTGTGTAAAGAAAAACCAAAAATTTTTTGTTGTAAATAAGTTTTTTAAAGTGAGCTAACCAAGGCATTTGCTTAGCCCGGATTAATAGGATCACTTCTTGATATAGATATATATGAGACATGATTATATGTAATATATTGTATATATGCTTAAGGTACAATATTCATTTTTTATTTTATTTTTTGGTTTTTTTCATAAATATGTTTTTCTAAGTGTATTTAATCTATATACTAAGTTTTGTTATTTCACAGTATTTTTATATATTTATTTTTTTATTTTTAAAAAATCAAAATTTTTAAGGGTTGAAAAATCTCAAAAAAATATATACGCACATACTAAAATGGAAAACTTGGTTTATATGTTAAATACACTTAAATAAACAAGTATACGAATAAAAAACCAAAAAAATGTGGTAAATGAGTTTTTTGAGGTGGTCTAAACAAGACATTCGCTTAACAGGATCACTTCTCAAAATAAAAATTAATCAATCGAAGTTATATGTGGGACATATCTTCTGAAAATGGATAAAAACGCATACAAATTTAGAAAATCACTTAAATCTTTGCACTAACATTTTTGTATGTTATGAAATTGCATAAAATCATTAGGTGGTTTAGATATTGAATTGTGATCTTATGAATCCTTATAATAAATATATCATTTGTAATGGATTTAAAATACTCTTAAGTGATTCTTAATTTTGAGAATGATGCGAATCTTGTATTCGGATGATTTTGGTATTTAAGTAAAATAAAGTATTAAATACAGTGGACGGATTGGATTTGTCAAAATCATCAAGATGGGTCCAACACTAGACTGTGTTATCGAAGTGAATTGGTAAGGCAGTTTATTGAAGTTTTTTTTTTTTCTCTCTTTATCTGTATGTATAAATGGATGACGATCCTATATAATGAATTGTTACTTAGGTAAGTAACAGGTTGTGTATTATATGTTTATTTTATTAATTTATATTTTTGTCATTTTTATGCCAGCTTACACGTTTAGTTTCATATGGAAAATTGTACTATTTTTAAATAGTTGTATATATTTTTTTACAAAATTTCAAAAAATAAAAAATCGTATAATTTTTCATGTGCAGGAGAGTGAGATGGGTGAAAAATTTTGATTTTTGAAATTTCATAAAAAAAATACAAATATAGAAAATGGTAATAAAATATAAAATACATGGGATTGTTTCTTAGGTGTAACAATTGGGTGTACCTGGTCATCATCTATTAGGGTTAACAACGTTATGCAAGCACATGGAACACACAATTTATATGATTTGGTTAAAAGCCTACTCCACTAAGAAAAGAGTAATTTAATAAAAAAAATTATGACTTTACTCTTACAGGCAATATTGTCTTTCACGTACAATCTCATACAAGGATTCTTATTCTCTATTTTCTGTAATGTTAACCCTATGGACTTCTTGCCAATTTATAGCTCTCACATACATGTATTTACATATGCAAATTCCATGTGCAATCCTATATGCAAACCCTCTGCAAACCTTTATGCATAATCAATACACAAAGTACAATAAAAACCTAATAAATCTCCGTGTTGGCTTGAATTTTGCACCCAACAAGGCAACCGGCTTGTAGTGAAACTTGTGTCTTTAACCATTGTGCATGCTTTCGCGTTCCTTCAATCATGCTCAAACTTGCATGGTCAATCATACTCCTTTTCGATGTCATGTACAACTCACTTCCACCATACGACCCTTATAGTAGTTTCACCTCTTACTGATTTCACTGTCATCTCAATTAGAGATTTCTCTGCTGATCACAGAAGCTAAAGTATATTTCTCAAAAATTCATGATGGAACTATACATCTGTGCTTCCCTTGTACCTGCAACTCAAAATCTCACAAGAACTCCGCCTGTCAACACACTCCCTATCAATCTTTGCAAGCTTCCAGTCTTTGAACTTTCATCACAACCATGACTCCCTTTGTTATGGTGAGAACTCCACTTCCAGCAGAAATCCCGTACCATACAGAGTCTAACATTCTCATGTAATTAATTTCATTCATAAATCAGGAACATACTTCAGACCAACCAATCTCCAAATACCTCCATCAAACATGTGAATCTGTATTGTATGAACATCAACAACTTTGTCCTCTACCTTATTTATCATTCTCATAGTACTATCGTCGCGCATCTTTGTCTGCACACATGTGAAAAGAGTATCCAGAATTTAGAAGCTAATCATCATTACTTGTACATGCTTCCGTCATAAGTATTACATCATTACCATAACTAGAACAACTAAGGAATAATCAAGTGATTCAAATTCATCTACCTTCTCTTTCTCTTTCTTTTGGATCTTTTTCTACTTGTGATAACGTCTTCTTATGTAACCTTTCTTACCACATTCCCAACATATGATATCTCTACTGGGTCTGGATAAACTTCTGCTTCATTCGGATCCATTCAGATTGTTTGATGATCTTCTTCTGTATCACAATCACTTGTCACAATCAATGCGCTCTCATCGCTTAATGATCCTTTACCATTGCTCTTTATTCGGGACTTGTTCATTAGCAAAGAAGCAATAATGTTATTTAATTTCAAGGTATCTTTTTCAAATAACAACATCATTGTGATCAATTGACTCAAGTAATGAGACCACTAGGAGTAATCCTTATCCTTCTCTTTGGTCCTCTCTTTCAAAGTAGTTAATTCCATTACAATCTCATTAAATTCATCCAAGTGCTTTTCAGAGCCTCTATGTTCAAAAATCTGAGGCCATGTAATTTCTTTTTCAAATAATTTATTTGTTAATGATTTATATTTATACCTATTCTTCATCTTCATCCAAATTTCCTCCATGTTTGTTAAGCTGATCACCTCTTGAAGAATGTTATATGTTAGATATATATCTGAGTTGTACTTGTTGCTAGATCTCTCATATCTTTCCATGCATTAGTACTCATCTTCATAGGCTTTTGAGATTTCTTCTTCAAAGGTCTCACTATCCCTTCTTCAGTCAAAATATTCTTCACCCATTGCTGCTACAGTATAAAATCATTTTGCCCGTTAAATGCTCCACCACATTCGCCACCTTTATGCTTGTCTGAATTGATGGCTGACTGAAATTATTTTGCACAGCTTCTTGACTTGAACTGCTCTCCCCGGTTTCCAAATTAGAACTGCTTCCTTCTATCTTTTCCATTATTCAATCAAACATTTCGGCATAAGCAAAATATGACCAATCTGAACTGTCTGTTTGATTCAGTGCACCTCAAAACGTAGAAATAAGCTCTTGAATCATCCAAATCAGACTTTTGGATTACAAGATCAAAACCATGAATATCTACTTATTTTTATTAAAAACTTCTATTCTTATGTGATGATCCATTATTCACCTTCTTTAAAACCAACTACATGATCCGTAGCCCTTGCTGCATCGATTTTTTCTTTCTTCATGCATCGCCACTAGCTTGTCTATGTGGATCCCTTTGATCAATGAGCTCCTCTCTTTGTTCAAATGCTGATGATAGATCCGTCACATTGGATTTTGTTTTGGTCGCTAGAATCGCTTGTTCTTCTTCATTATGGCCATGCATACTCATCTTCTCTGATGATGCTGATGTGTTGTTTATTGATGACAAGATTGCAACTAACAGACGTCCAAATCTACTAATGTTGAAACCCACAAACATAGCTAATGAGCACCACCAATCTTGGCAATCCACACAATTTGGGTTAGGATATATAAGGTTTGGTTGGCTTAGGGATTTTAGAAACTAGGTTGTGTTGGGGTGGATTGAAGTTAAAATGGGTGAAATTGGGATGGGTTGGGTTGACTCCAAACGCTAACCCACTTGCATCCATACAGATTAGATTTAAAATCATTTATTTAATTAAGGAACTAAGATTCATATCAGTCAAATATTTTCATGGCCCCCTCTAGTTAAAGCCTAATAAAATTGTTTGATTTGTGTATCTATTTCAAAGCTGTTAGTTCAAAATTATGATGCATAATCTTCCAACTTTGATAAATGGTTACATAAATTTTTAGAACATTCTAATACATCTGTAAATGGTTCTAATTGATTTTCAAATTTTATGAATGATTATTTATATTTTAAAGCAAGTATGGTGCACTCCAGATTTTGATTGTAAAGATCTTCTACACCATGATAAAACTAATATTGTTAAACAAAACGATTGGATTAGATTTTGTTTTCATCATCAAGGTAGATCTAACTGGAGAGGTTCCACGAAACCCTAAAATAATAGTTGTAAATATGGTTGTAGATCGAGTCTCATCTCATATTAAAATTATGTATTTTCTTAATATTAATCAATTTTATTGAATAATTCTACTTTTAAAATTTTTCTAGTTCTTAGTGACGTTAGATGGTATTTATCTTTATTTCTATTTTGATGGTTATATAAGGAACCCTAGGATTCAATGCTATATCTTTTAGGACGCCTAGCGGGTGAAATCCTAAAGTTGGTAGGATTATCAGGACGCAAAGTGGAAAGGTCTTTATGCAATAATAGAGCAAGACAAATTCAAATAATTATGATATTTGATTTAGGTGGAATTATGAGAGCTATAATATATCACTAGAAAGCTATTTTTGAGGCCAGCTTCGTGCCAACTCTCATAAATTCTATTTTATTAATTTTTTTTACTATTAAGATATGTCAAAGCTTCATGGTTTGAGTACGTAATGAACTCTCGTCCAACCAAATAATGTTCCAAATTCTTTAAAGTATGCACGATAGAGTAGAATTCTTTGTCATACGTGGACCACTTGCACCATGCATTGCTGAACTTCTAGCTAAAGAAAGCCATTGACCGCTTCTTTTGAGAAAGAACAACTCCTATTCCCACTCTGCTTGCATCGCATTCAACTTCAAATAAAGTATCAAAATCTGGCTAAGTTAGAACAGGGGATGTGCATAGTTTTTCTTTTAGTGCTGCAAAGCTAGTAGTGGCTTCATCTCCCTATTAGAACTTCCCTTTCTTTAAACATTCCGTGATTGGTGCTGCAATGCTGCTGAGGTCTCTGATGAAACATCTGTAGAATGTGGCCAACCCATGGAAGCTCCGAACTTCTATAATTATTTTCGGGGCGGGCCATTCTTTGATTGCTCGAATATTTTCTTTGTCAACCTGAATTCCCTTTGCATTGATTACATAGCCCAAAAATAACTTCTTTGTCATGAAATTGCATTTTTTAAGATCCACGCACAACTTATTTTCTTGCAAAGCTATTAGTACCTCCCGTGAATGTAGAAGATGCTCTTCGTTTGATCGACTATAAATCAGGATATAATCAAAATAAACTACCATGAACTTTCCAATTAAGGGTTTGAGTACCTGATTCAGGAGTCGCATAAAAGTGCTAGGATCATTTGACATCAAGGTGGCATCACCAACCATTGATAAGCCCCTCCTTTGTTTTGAAGGCCATCTTCCACTCGTCCCCCGGTCTGATGCTGATCTGATGGTATCCATTTCGAAGGTCAATTTTTGAGCACTGTAGCTCCGTGTAACCTATCAAGCATGTCATTCAGTCTTAGAATTAGAAATTTATACCCGATCATGAATTTGTTGATGGCTTAGCTATTCATGGACATCCTCCAACTACTATCTTACTTTGGTGTAAATGACGTCGGGCGCCAAACAGGCGAAATTGTAGTGTGTAGGATTATTAGGATGCAAAGTGGAGGTGTCTTTATGCAATAAAAGAGCAAGACAAATTTAGAAAATTATGACTTTTGGTCTAAGTGGAATTATGTGAGGCATAATATATCAATGGAAAGCTATTTTCGAGGCCAGTTTTGTGACAACTCTTATAAATTCTATTTTGTTAATTTTCATTTTTACTATTTTTAGTAATTTCTGAATTTATTATTTTTAATAAAATCCTAATTTACTATTTTTAGTAAATTGCACGTTTTACTATTTTTAGTAAAACATGCGCAAGTGGGTGGTTAAGGTTTCGTGTAAGGTTTCAATTCAATGCAAAGCTCTTAGCATAGATGCGAACATGAACTAGAATGATGAGAGGCCACATACTGGAGATAATTGTGCTCGCGAGCAACCTTTTGACAGATATATTCTTGCATATGACTATAGAAAACATGTTTATGTGGAAGATTTAGATGAAGAAGAAAATTATTTTGCGGAATTGATCAAAAAACCTAGATATGGAAAAAGCTATTATGGTGATAGAGACAACCACGAGTTCAGGTTAAAGGTAAATATTTTTCCTTACTTCTATAGGGATCTTGATATTGAAGAATTCTTGGATTAGATTGCAGAAGTAGATAGATTTTTTTGAATATATAAATATTCCGGTACAGAAACAAGTGCAACTTGTTGCATGCAGACTTAAGGGTTTAGCTTCCGTATGGTGGGATAAATTGTGTTCCAGAAGGGTTTGTGAAGTAAAGACACCAATTTAATCATGGTGGAGGATGAAACATTTTATGCATGATTATTTTTTCCCCCTCAATTATGAAGAGATTTTGTCATTATGGCACCAGAGTTACTATGAGAATAGTTATAAGGAATCTACTGAAACAAATATATTAACATATGATGCTACCACTCTTACTGATCGATGCAAAGAGGAAAAGGTGACTAAAAAGAAAACAGTAATTGATGTGGATGAGGGACAAAAAATTGAAATTCCTTATGTTATCAAAGAGTCAAAATAGGTTCACAATCTAATTGTAAAAGAAGTGTTGACAAAAGAAGAGGAGCACAAAATTGAAATCTTATGTTATCGAAGAGTCAAAAGAGGTGCACAATTCAATTGTAAAAGTTGTGTTGACAAAGGAAGAGGAGTAGAAAGTAGCAGAACACCTTGATACAATGAAGCCATTACTATAGCAGTTCAAGAAATTGAAGTCGGACAATTTACCTGATGGGTCACCACTTATGAAAAGAGTCAATAATAAAGCATATATTATGGATTTGCCGGATACAATGGGAATCTCCAAAACATTAAATGTGGCGGATATTTACCAATTTTATTCTTTGGATAAATTTCTTTACCTAGATACCTCAGCAAACTCGATGTCAAGTTTTTATCAAGTGAAGGAGAATAACATAGGACGCTAAGCAGTGGAAATCCCATAGTGGATAGGATTGCCAGGATGGCAAATGGAGAGGTCTTTACGCAATAAAAAAGCAAGACAAATTCAGATGATTATGGCTTTTGATCCAGGTGGAATTATGAGAGTTGTAATATGTCAATGGAAGGCTATGTTCGAGGCCAGCTTCATAACAACTCTTATAGATTTTATTTCATTAATTTTTGTTTTTACTATTTTTAGTGAAATCCGAATTTACTATTTTTAGTAAATCGCGTGTTACTCTTTTTAGTAAAATGTGCAAAAGTAGATGGTTAAGGTTTTGCATAGGTGCGTGTAGTGGTAGCTAGGGTTTACTTATTAATATGTGGTTTCTCTTATTTTGTAGACAGTTTTTCATGAATAAGAATTTCTAAATTTTCTCTTTTCCTTATAATTGATTTTCTGTGTGGAGGCTTATTTATCAACTTTGATGTGTAGCTTTGTGCTAGCCTTGTTTCACATTTCTCTTGCGCGTCATTTACTGAAAGTTAATATATAAAATACTGGGTCAACTAGCATATAGCAGTTTATTACCGACAGAATGAAACGACCTATTGTCTGGTGTTATCAAAAGATGAGAATGTAAAAGGTATTGTGTAAGTGGTCCAAGAGCATGACTTACCAAAAAAAATTCTCTTTTTTTAAGAAAAAAAATAAATGATGTAATAATAAATTTCTTTATTGATTCATAATATTATAGAATACTCATTAATATAAGTTATTCAGTATTGTTATTATGAATATTTCAATATTTAAGTCCACTTGGGCATGTACAAGTATATTAAGGGTATGTTTGTTTTCACCAAAAATCCTTTAAACTAAAACTTTTCACTCTATATAACTATCATATTTTTTTAATTATTTCTTCACATCTTCCTATACAGTTACTCTACTTTTCAATCATTTCTACACAGCTACTCATATAATTAATCTATCTATTTTAACTTTATTCTCTTTATTCCTTATCATCACTCCTATTATATGATATCATTTTCTCCCAATTCAAAAACTTTCACACCAAACACTTTTCTTCAAAAGTTTTATCAATTCCTAAACAAACCCCAAAGAACCTGCCAAGAAAATCAGCTTTGCTTGTATGTTTTTGATGAACATTGGTGTTGTTGCATGCAGAATATTTATTTGTCATGGATGCCTATTTGATCTTTTGTAGGTTTCTAATAGCACTGCTTTCAGCATGCTTCTCATTTGTCATCATTGGAGGTTTCCTCTTCTACCAGTATAGGTATTGCTCAGAACCTGCAATTTTTTGTCCAATTTGAGTAATTGATCATGGATGACATCCAATGAAGGAGGTTATGGTTGTAAATTTCAGGGAAAGGAGTCAATCCCTTGAAGATTGTTTTTGGGAAGCTTGGGCATGCCTTTGTTCTTCATCCACACACTTGCATGTATGATTCTAGAGCATATATATTGAATCTGCAAAACCTAGTGAATCAGATCCACTCACTGGTAGTTTTTTCCTGCTGGTTTTGCCACAGCAAAAGACCCGTATTGAGCGTGTTATTGGTTTTGTGCTTGCTATTTGGGGAATCTTGTTTTATACTCGCTTACTGGGTACAATGACAGAACAGTTTAGGGTAAATTTTGGCCATCCTTACCTATAAACCTACTGAGGATTCATGCTCAATCATTATCACTTCCTTACAACTTTCATGTGCACAGAATAATGTGCAGAAGATCAGAGAAGGAGCACAGTTGCAAGTTATGGAAGCTGATCATATTGTCATTTGTGGAGTAAATAGCCACCTCACATTCATACTGAAGCAGCTGAATAAATATCACGAGTGTGCAGTCCGTCTAGGCACTGCCTCAGCCAGGTAATTGCTTTCAGAAGGACCATATATTTCATGTTCATTGTTTAATGGTATATGGATCTTGTAACTTCCAGAAGATACTAATAATAACTTGGATCAGTGTGCAAATCACTGTATCAAGAATGTACCTTGTCAATTTGGATTTGAGAAGAATGGAGACATTTATCCACAATAAGGGCTGACTGATTCTGTCAAAGGAGATTGAAATGCATGTCGGCTCAATGCTAGCCAAATTGTGTGCAAGATGCAATCACCATTATTCTTGATCAAAATTGTTGTTTATTCATCTCTAATTAAGGATATGTCAATGGCCTTTGTAGAGATATTATTGTTTTTTAATCATAGATAACATCATTTTATTTAGATTTTTGTAAGAGATAATACCATGTTTATCAAAAACTTTATTCATAAAATAGAAAATCAAAAAATGATGAAAAATTAAGAAAATTTTGTTGAAACTTCATGACAAATTTAGATAAATACGATTGTATAGTTAGAACCAAAATCATTTCTTTAGATGACAACATTGAATTAAAATAGAAGTACACACAAAAATCTTTATATCAGGACATTTTTTTCTAATAATTGTATATAAGATTATACGCCGATAAGCTCAGATTGTTTCGTCTATTGGGCATATCCTATACGTGTTTATATAAGCCTTACGAATAAGCCAGCAATGTGTATATAAGCTGGGATTGTTTCATCTATTGCAGATAGCCTCTATGCATTTATTTAAGACTTAAAATAGGCCAGCACTTGAAAATTTGGGCATAATGTGTACATATGAACATGAAATTTAGTGCCAATTATTGACTTATCAAGCTCCTTCCATATTAATTTTCTTAGGACCCTATCATATATTTTTTCGAAATCAATAAAAACCATGTCAAGGTTATTTTTTTTTCTCCTTGAACTTCTCAAAAAATTATGTGAGTAGGAAAATGTTTTTAGTGGTTGCTCTTTGTAATGTAAAACCAAAATGATTTTCGAAGACATTTGCTGCTTGTTTTAATCTTTGTTCAAAAGTTCTTTTCCACAGCTTTATTGTGTAACTCATTAGTTTTATTTTATGATTATTTGCACAATATTTCCCTTATTTATATAAATTAGTATGATAGTATCTTTTTTCCATTCATTTGACATTTAACTTTGTATAATCTTATTAAAGAAATCTGTTAACTAATTTATGCCTATATATTCTATACACTTCCACGCCTCAATTTTATATTTTATGGGCCTACTCTTTTTTTTGTTCTAATTTTGCTTAGGGCTTCCATTATTTTAGAGGCTAAATTTTAAAAATTTTTTTTTTTTGAAAATAGATGATATTTATATCATTTTTCAATTCGCATTATCATTTAATCTTAAATGTTTTGATGGATCACCATTTAATAAACTATAGAAATAAGTTTTCCATTTATCTCTGATTTCGTTTTCCTTTTTACTAAAAGTGTACGGTCTTTTCTTTTATGCATTTAATTTGTGCAAAGTCTTTATCTTTTTTTTCTCTTAATTGGCTAACTTTAAATATGTCATCTTCTCCTTGTTTAGTTCCTAATCTGTGATATAAACTATCATAAGCTTTGTGTTTAGCTTTTCTTATGATCTTTTTACTCTTTTCCTGCTAATCATGGATTATATTTATGGCAATCTACAACTTCTCATATATTTTTAATACCTACGGTTTTTTCTGGCCTTCCTCTACTTCTTTTATTACCTGCTACCTGAATAAACTCATTCTTACTGATCAGTGCAGTTTTTGACTTCCATTTTATATTCCTAGATGACTTAAGCCTACTTTTCTTCATTTTGTTACATTTAGTTTCTCTAATTGCTTATTTTCTCATCTTCTTTTACCACTTAACCATCTTGGCATCCTCATTTTTCTTCACTCATTCTATGTTTATGCTGTTCTTTAATTGACCAAGATTCTACCTCATAAAGTATAGCTGGTCTCATCTTTCTCTTATAAAATTTTCACTTTATTAAGTAGAAACTATAATAGAAAAAAATATTATTATTATTTTTTGAATAATTTATCATGGACAACAAAATGATGGTACCAGCTACGACAATGACAATAATGTTGAAATGACAAACACTAATAAAAAAATGTTCTTATGAGCTCTTAGTTACTATTGTGTTATTTCACATTTTTCTTACACTGTTTGCATGGCAGGAAGCAAAGAATTCTTCTGCTGTCAGATCTTCCTAGGAAGCAGATGGAAAAGCTAGCTGACAGTGTTACTAAAGATCTAAACCACATTGATGTCCTTACAAAAAGGTATTGCATCCATAGTTGTTGTAAAATGCTTCCTTGCCAAGCTCCTTTGAAAACACTACTTCCCTTGGAAGAATGTTTACTGTTCCATTGTCCTATTTCCTGCAAAGATATATGCCCTTTAAATTAGCAAAAAGCAAACATGCAATGGAAATTTAAAAATTACTCATGAAACCTGATACCCAGATGATGCTGAGAGATTTGATTCCCATAAACTCTTATTGGAAAGCTGTCTTATTCATTACTATATGATGGATTTTGGCACTTGCCTTTAAATACAAAATTACAACAATTTTCAAAGGCAAAGTAGTCAGCTTGTGGGCAAGATTTACTGGAAGCAGAGATGTCTCTTTCTTTCATCGTACCATCCATCTTTATGTGAGCCTCTCTTTTCATTTTTTCTATTTGAAAGCAATAAATAGAAGTGATTGAATGAACACATTTTATAGAGAAAAAATGATTCCAGAAAAGGACATTTAGTGTTTAGTTTGACTGTGGGGCATAGTCATCATTTGTCTGTTCTTCAAATGTCAAAATGGGTTAGCTGTTTGTTGCATCCTGCCTATGGGATATTTGGGACTTAATAGGGTTTTTGTTGCCTATTACAGACCTAGGGATCCTTGTTCGGTACTTCCAAAATTAATAAATAAAATATCTAAATAATATAACACATCATTAGTTGCAACATGGTAACGTTGGATGGTTTGCAGTATCATGTCTTCAGATCAATTTTCTTTACCATTTGAAATCCAACCATATTCATCAGTCGCAAATGATCTTTTGTTAGATGTACATGTCATGAATGTCGTCTGCTTAATAGATTTGAATGTTATGAACATCCGCTGCAATCAGTTATATAGACATTATATATTGCTGATTAGGCAGTGCCATCAAGACATTCTAACGCTTGCATCCTGTTGTGAAAACCACATCATCCTTTCCTGCAAGTGTTCATTTTGTCGAGCATCAAGTGCTCGTGTGTCCAAAAATAGAAGTTGCTTCTTATTCTTTGGGTTGGTTTCATTTTCTTTATTATTTTTTATTTTTTTATCCTAGGGTCAACTGCTTATTATTCTAAGTAGCAGTGAGATCAACAAAATTGCCTTAAGGAATTGTAATGCGCCTGAGGTAAAATTAATTTTGGCTTTCCTATTTTTGCAGCTTTCGTTAATCTTTTCTCTACATTACTTAACCCAACAATCCTCGCAAACTCTTATAAAATTAGTCTATTTTATATATGTATTTGGTTTTTATTTTTTGAAAGGTCATTGGCCAAAATTTTCAAAAATAACTAGGATTCAAGAAAACCTGGTTAGAATTAGAAAGGTATGAAAACACTGGAGCTTACGGATAACATAGTACATGACCAACATGGATGGATAAGAAGAATCCATGTAGCTGACCTGCCATAAGTTGGAAACAGCAGATGATAGATGATTATTTAATTTTTAGAGAATTTCAATTATGTATATCTCAGACTGATGTAATGAATAGGCACCTTGAATTGTTGAAATTAGGCTTGTGGTCCCTAGATTCTGGACTGAGTGGATCATACTTTTTTGTTTTTGTTCTATAGTATAAACAATTAAGAATTGTTAAGTGTGTTTGGGAAGTGATAAAACTTTTAGATGAAAAGTTTTTAAAAGTTTTTGAAATGGGAAAAGTAATTTAATATAATAGGGGTAATAATGTGGAGTAAAGAAAATAAATCTAAAATAGATAGGTTAGTGATGCAGGATGAGTAAGAAAGAAGAAAGAAGAAAGAGGAAGGATCCTCTCAAGAGGATGGGGAGGGAAAAAAGGGAGGAATTAGAAGAGAGTTGTAGAAAAGAATTTTAGGGGAAAGCAAAATCTCAAATCAATTATCAAAATAAGCTATCTTATAGAAAGCCTCTATAACCCTATTTGTAGGAAGATCATTTAAACAATAAGAAAACAAAACTTTACACAATTCGTAAACTTGCCCTATAAGTAAACTTGCGTACTAGGCTAATTTATATAACAAGTAACTTGCATACTAAGAAATAATAAAAAAAATAAAAACCTCCGTAATCTGAACCGTTCATAACAATAAAACTTAATTTCTACTATTGCCCTTCAAATAGGTATAGAGTGGGCGCATGTGAACATGATCTACATCAGTTGGTTGTATAAAAATGATTGAAAAGTATGGTAGTTGTATAGAAAGATGTGAAAAAGTAATTAAAAAACAGGGCAGTTGTGGAGAGTGAAAAGTTTTAAATTGAAAAGTTTTTGTTGAAAAGTTTAAGGCTAAACAAACGACCTGGTTTATTTATTTCAATTTCATTTCTCTTCACGCTCATATCCTTACAAAGGAAGAACAACCACATACCCACCACACGTTTGTTCGTGTTTAACAATTTTATTGAAGACTGCAAATGGGCCCACATAAAAATGAATAGAAAAACAAAAAAAAAATGAAAAAGGGGATCAAATCACCTGCCTATATCAAGACTCGGTACATAAGTATGTTTTGAATTATTAACCTTTTATTAAGGAATATCTACATTATTTTATTGCATCTAACCCTTCTGACCCTTTATGGAATTAATCTGGTTGCTTTCAAGGGATAGATTTCACATTTACTTACAAATGGCATGATATGCTAGTCTGATTTTAGATTAAGGCCACTAAAATCATAAAAGTCGAAATTTGAGTTATAGGGTGTATTTGGTTGAAGGTAAAACTTTTAATGAAAAGTTTTGGGAGTAGAAGTTGTCAAATTGATAGAAAATGATGTGATATAATAGGGGTAATGATGGGGAGTAAAGAGAATAAAGTTAAA